>JARWLC010000003.1:137096685-137636685 GCA_033318265.1 Phyllotis vaccarum | reverse complement strand
AAACATTCTAACATAAACAAGATATGGTAAATATGATGTTCGCCTACTGAGGGCTGATGGTAGGAAACTGTTAAAAGCCTTTGTTTTCTGTAACTAAACATTATGTTTCTATAAGAACAGAAAACTTTGAACAGTATAAATCTCACAATTCAGAATGTGAGGTGTGTCGGGCAGTGTTTCCTGGTTTTGTGTGGCATGACTGCACACACACTGTATGCTTCTGCATGCTGTAGCCAAGGCTGTGATGATGCAGAATGAGTGAGCACCACCAGAAACACCTTAGGTCCATTACAAATTTGATTTTGAATTAAAGTTTGGCCATTGCTTGCTTACAGACTGTTTACCATTGCCAATTTTTGGAGACCCCCATGTTTAGTGACATGACCTTATATGGGGTTGCAAGCCACAGCTAAAGAAATTGACCAATAAGTCAAAATGAGGGCACTGTTCCCATGGACAAGAACTCCACCCACATGATCCAATACTACTCTTCCTCCTAAAACTATCAAATTATGGATTTGATTTTGGACCACAGGAATGGCTTCGGGAATAGCCTGGGGTGGGGTGGGGAACGGCAATGCCTTTCTGGCTATATGTGGGTAGGTTCCTTGAAAACACCTATTGGTGGAGCTAAGTTCTTAGGTTCTGCGTCTTTAAACTTGATCTCTGAGGAGAGCGGAGAGGAGACGCATTTGAAGACGTGAATGTGCATCTGCTGAAGCATCATCACTTCAGACAATGTCTCCTCTTGGTTCAGTCCAGAATCCAGGGTGGACTGCATGGCAAACTAGGGAGTTATCAGGAGGGACTCTAGAGGGGGTTTAGCCCTCCTCCCAGCCAAGCAAGCCAGGATGCTGAGGACCAGAGAGAGGCACTGAAGTTAGGTACTGTGCTAGCTCTTCCTCACTGTGACAGTATCTGACAGCATTTAAAGGCAAGACGCTGTATCTGGCTGATGATTTCGGAGGTCTGGCTGTCTGTACTACTCTTAGATCTTGAGGAGAGGCAGCATCACTATACAAGAAAGGATTGATGGAGTGGAGCTGCCCATCTCATAGGTGACCAAGAAGCAGGGCAGCAGGAAGGTGCCAAAGACAACCTGTTCCAGGACACCCATATTAACCATTCTTCTCACTAGGCTCCACCCACTACTTTCTACTGCCTTTGGATGCTATCGGATTATGAAGCCATGAGAAGATTGACCCATTGACTATGTCAGACCCGACCGATTTAATCATCTACCACCCCACTCTCTGTGGACCAAGACTTCAGCTCATGAGTCTTTTGTGGGGTACACTTTAAATATAAACCATATTGGGTTCTTTATCTGGAGAAATGGATCATCCCATAAGGACATGGGGCTTCAGAGTTGTCTGGTCGGCAAGTTAGCCAGGTGTGGCAACACTGTGTTCCCAGGAACACAAGTCTGGATGGAATGTTCTGCTGTCTTCCACCCTGGAAGCCGTTTATGCTTGCTCCGTGTGACAAGTGTAAATGATTGTTAGTGCAGTCACCTTGTCTGCGAGCAACCCACAGAGGCTAACCACACACAGAGGTGCTACAGCACAAAGTTCTTCAGATTAAAAATAATAATTGCATCTGGAAGAGTGGTGATGATGTGCACCCTTAATTCTAGCACTGGACAGGCAGAGGCTGGTGGATCTCCCTGAGTTCCAGGAGCTGTTGCACAAAGAAACCTTGTCCCCCAGACGAACAAAACAAAACAAAACTATATATCAGAACCATAGGTCTTCAATGATGGTCTTCAGCAACCAAAATACTCTATATAATCTAGATTGAATTACTAAAGCTGTTTATCTGGCTAATTAGATTCTAGAGCCTAGGAGTGGGGGTGTCAGAAATGAATTTAGTGGAAAAAGTAGTGCAACCCAAATAAAATATAAATTTTAATTAATTAAAATTAGTTACAACAATGTGAGTTTCTGAGTTCTAACATATATACTCCAGGATGTTAACATCAGCAGAAGCTGAGTGAAGGGAGATAGGTTTTTTCAAACACATAAGCCTTTATGCTGGCGCAACAGTCCAAATGAGACCAAATTAGAAATAGCCCAGGTTTAATGGGTATAGAGCAAAGCAATCCTTGGTGACCCCTGGGAAGGCAGGGGGAGACTCACATGGCAGACTACTGGGCTTAAGTAACCTGTAGGTATGGTCTTGAGCAGCTCCAGGGAGGTCTGACTTTTGGTAGGCTTCCTGGGGACAGAGGTCTGAAACCAGAGGGCAACTTTAGGGCAGGAGCCACTGTTTGGTAGGCTTTGGTGGGGTCTGGAGAGAGGTCAGGCTTCCACTCAATCATTCCAGACTCTTTGGGTACGTGATATAGAAGGCAGGGGTTAGAATTTCTACCAGAACAAAGGGTATGTGGGAACACTCCTCACTATTATTATTCTGCAAACTTAGAATTATTCCAAAATAAAATTTAGTAAGATAAGTTTATTTCCAAACTATATGGTAGTATTTTCTCAGTTCTGGTTCCCTAAGTAATTTGCATAAATCTAGATTTTCTAGACTAGAGTCTTTTCATTTTTCATCTAAGAAAGTAATAGATTGTTATAATTCCATTCTGCTGTCTTGGCATTTTCTCCCAAGGACTTGCTCCAATGGAGAGAGAGCTGTATGCTTATAAAAACAAAGCCTGGGGTGCACAGGACAGAAGTCTACAGGGGTCTAGTGTTTTAGGTGCATGAGGAGCCAAATTAGAGGCAGACTTAGGAGATTTCTTTCTCAGTCTGGGGAGATGTAATGGAGGCTACCCTTTGTGGGACCCACCCTCCAGGGGTCTGCAGAGCCTTAATCTCCAGTAGAGGGGCCGCTGCAGGTTAACACTGATCTCAGAAAGGGTGCCTTGTCTTTGATCGAGACATTTTAAAAGATGAAGACAGAATAAAAGATATCAGAAGGAAAACCAAAGAGATGGCCAAAGAGGGGGCAGAGGGGATGCGGAGGAGGGAACAGGAAGAACAAAAGATGAAAGATTTGATGAGCCGTGGAAAGGCTGGGGTGGCTGTCTCTGGACCAGACTGCCCTGCCATCTCCATCCTCTCCGCTTGACTTTGCGTCTGTCTATCTCAGGAGAGGGCTGGCATGGCTGGGCTTAGCTGTGATAGACTGTGCTACTGTCCTTCAGGATGGAGAGGTTTCCCCAAGCTTCTCACACTCAGGGAGCTATAAGGCTATCTGCCACATGGTCACAGAAGCATCAAGGCACGCACCAAACAGGCTTGTAGTTCTTAACCAGGTCCTTTGTGCCAATCAAGCACTGTGCTGGGTGATAGGGACACACTGTGACAGCACAGAAGAGTCCCTGTATGCCATGTCCTACAGCAGTGGTTTACAGTGTGGTCCTGGGACAGCAGTATCATGGTACTGAGTTCCAAAGAGAAGTTCTGACCTGCTCAGAGACTAGGGTAAGCCTTTGTTCCATGCTCAGGATCTCAGAGGATTCTTGGATGCTTAATATGCAGACATGTTAAGTCTGGATGTGTCCTTAGTGCATAGGAGAGTGAGGTCCAGATGCTAGCAACAGCAAGCTAGGCTGTTGTGGAATGTATGGGCAGAGGCTTCTAAAGGTCCAGAGATCAGCCTGGCCTCAGCCAGTTCAAACTGGTCATAACTAGCACCTTAAGACATGTGCTCCTAACACTTCCTCATAAGCCAAACTGGGGTCTCCCTGGGACCTTGACAACAAGGACGGAGTCCTGAGACAAGGTGACCTAGACCAGGGAGAGACCACCATGCCACAGCCACAGATACCATCAAATCAAAGCCCTTTCCCCTGGCTGAGAGGAGAGGCTTTCCCCTTCCTCAATAAAATTGGACTTGCTTGTTTCAAGGAGTCTAGCTACCAGGGATTGTGTAGGTACTCTCTGTACCTTCTTAGGCCCTACCCCAAGGGGAACTAACAGAGCCCTGAGCAGAGCAACCCCAACATCTGACCATAAACCAGGCGTCCCCAACAAGCTGTGCCCCCACCCTCTCTTTCTACCACACTGGTTTCAGGCCTCTGAGGGCCTTCAGTTGTACCTAACAGGGAACTGTGAAAGGAGAATCCAGACCTCTCAAGGGCAAGGCTTTTTCATGGTGGCCAGTGCTCAGGTACTTCCTAAGGGCCAACTTTGTTAGCTAAATCGGCAGGACAATCAGAAGACATACCTGCCATTTCTGTCGCTTCAGTATGGAGGCAAAAAGTTTGGGGAGGCTTTGGGTGTGAGGGGCTTCACAGCAAGTGGTGTAGGATACAAGCAGGAAAGTTGTAGTGGATTTATAATGTTACATTGTAAATAATTGTCTCGCCTATGAGTTTAATAAAAAGCACTGATTAGCCAAAGGCAGACAGGAAGTGTGGGCGGGGCTACCTGACTAAGAAAACTCTGGGAACAGGAAGAACAGAGCAGAAATGCCACAGAGACTCAAGTTGCCAGACAAGCCAGAAGATGCAGAGGACAGCTATGCTGCTCTGAGAAAAGGTACCGAGCCCCATGGCTGAACAGGGTAAGTATCATGGGTTAGATTAAGGGTAGGGAGCTAACAAGTTATATGCCTGGGCCTTAGGCCGATCAGCCTAAAATTAATGTAAGCATCTGTGTGTCTCTGTAGGTCTGTGGGTCTGCTGGTCTAAACCTTGAGGCTAGGCCCGAAAGTCTGGGCCAGAAACCTCTTACTACAGAAAGTAGCAGCTGCTGGGGCAGTGAGAAGGGCTGAGGCTAGCCCTGGGGCAGACATGGGTACCTTCAGTGAGAGAAAAGCTGAGGGAAGCTTGTAAGGATTCCTGCGACATGGTAGCTACCGGAATAACCTGACAAAGTGCTGGCAGAACACGCCCCTCCCATCCATATGCAGGACCAGACAGAGCCACATAAACCCTGGGCACACCTGGGCACTCCTGGCTCTTCTCCTTCATCCATATTCATACTTTAGGTGTGGCTATGTAAACCTGTGCCCACCTACTCTCTCATCGGGAATGCCATGGGGGGGGGGTCCTTCTCTCTCCCTGCACCTGCCTGAATAAATGATAGTGTGGGTCACTGGTAGTGTGGTCTGGTCCTGCGTGGATGCATTAACAGCAAAGCTGTCTTGTCCCCTGCGCAGAATGGCCTCATGTCTTAAGCATTGCTCCAGGGTCCTACTATTAAGTGTCTTCCTCTCAAACACTGATGCCTATGGGTTCTCCAGCTGTGTTTGAAAACTTGGAGGTATGCTCCAGCTCATGAATCCATGTCACAGGCCTTGGTCTGTATGCTCCGGGGAGCTGAAGGCTAGTGTTCTCTCTGAGATGCAGGAACTGTCTAGACAGTGAGGTCTCAACCACAGACTGGCTAGCCCTGTAGCTGTCTTCTGGCTCTGTCCAGCTGGGTTTCTATGCTCGCCAGGCCTCAGAGCGTCTCCCTCTCTGCCTGGCCAGCTTTTGGTGCAGGAGAAGGGAATGTGGACTGGATTCCTTAAGCATATTCATTGGCTTCCAATCCCACCTCAGCCCCAGGCAAGGGGAGGGTACTGAGAAGAAGTTATCACACACACACACACACACACACACACACACACACCACACTCGTGGTTTCCTAGGACCTCTGTGTGCTGCCCTATGGAAGCTGACTTCATGCTAGGCACTAAGCAACCATTCTCCCTTGCTTCCCCATCCCCACCCCACCTCCTCTGTGGCCCAGTAGTACACCATCAGGCACAGCAGGGACAAGCCAAGTGGGTGAACAAGACACAATGGGTAAGTCATTCTCTGTGTAGCACACAGCCTTTGGGATTTGGCTCCCTCGGGTGCCTCCCTTGAGATAGTATCCTGGATGGTCATGAATGAGAATTTGACTCCAAGTTTCAGAATGGAGAACTTTTGGAAGAGGAGGTAGTTGGTGAATAAACCATGGTAGAGGCCGCAGTACCTGTAAGACCTGGCCTGTTTGTCCAGGGAGATGCTAGGTCTATTTTCCATTGCTCTACCTGAACATCAGAGAGAAGAAAGGCTTATTCCATTCACAGAGGCAGCGGCTAGGAGATCGACTGTGGCCTTCTTGACAGTGGAGTTCTGTAGAATCCCACAACAGCACGGGATGTCACATAGGAGAAAGGGCACACACAGGCTGCAGAACCAAACTTAGCTTTTGGTTCTCCGTGGTCTCCAGATAACCAATCCATCCGTCTAGTCATGCATGAACGAAGAAAGCCATTCCAGAGGGCAGAGCCCCCATGACGTAATCTTTACCTCCTAGTTCTTCACAACGGGGAATAAGTTTTAACAAGGGTCTTAGCAGAGGCATTCAAACCATAGTGCTGAGCTCCAGTGAGTACTTATGAGTGCCATTGACAGTTCCCTAATGAGCAGAGTTCCTGGATGTGGAGCCAAGGAATGCTCCTTTCCTGGCCAAACATTCTGGGGCCTGCTGGTTGAGGGTATAGTGGAGGAAACAGGGCAAGCCGGGAGCACACCGGAAGGGGAAGGGAGGGGAAGCAGGGTGGTCTTCTGAGGATGAGAGGATTCTAGATGAAGATTGTCAGGGAGTATAACAGCTGGAAACATGGGAGAGGAGGCTTTCCAAGCTAGGATATGATCCTGGGAAATTACGTATAGGTACAAATGGACATCAGTCGGGAGGCACTCTGGCCTCACAGCCCCTGAGCCCCAGGCTTTTGGGGGCTTGCATGTTTCCAGCAACAGACTCCCACTGGTCATTAGCTTCAGCAGGGGAAACACCTGTCCCTGCTCTAGGCCAGGATTTTTTTTTTTTAATATTCTCTTCATTACTTTGTCTTTATCTCATGTATGACTCTTGAAAAGATTCTTGGCAACTATCACCAAATCCTAACAGTGTCTTTAATGTCCCCCATATATCCTGAACATGCCAGTGATTCCACATTGCACATTCATGTATTTCTTTTAATTCCAATAAAAAAACATTAGAAAAATGTAGCTTTAGCAGAAAGGCCTGTGAGGGCAGTAAAAAACATAAACACACACATCCTTCTAATGCTTTCAGATAGGTGTGTGCCCTCACACCAACAGGCTCACATTTCCGAAATGGTTCCAACCTTCCTAAAAATCAAGGACTTCAGAAAGACCAGGCTTCAGGAATGTAAAAAATCTATGTGTCCCATTAGCAAGATGGTGATGTGGGTCGAGCATCCTCAGAATTTGGGATGAAGGCACATTATGTCCCAGGGCTAATCATTGTTAAGTGGCTTCTCTTTGGCTGCAGACAGGATTTACTGGCTCTATGTCCACATCACCTCCCTGCTAACACTATGGATGGGGACAGGTCCTGAGTCTTAAATTCAGTCCTAGCTTTATGTTTAGACTCATCTGCTTCAGCTGAGAGCTTTGGAAAATCATAACATCAGGCCACTAAGGGGGATGGTTCTGTTCAGGATTTGGACCTGGGCTAGCTCTTTGTTTTATGAGCTTTAGTCTGTTCCATTCCTCTTGCCAGGGATTTGATATGGAAATGCCTTTCTGTATGCTGTGAATATCAATCTTTAAATAAAGGAGCTGTTTTGCCCCATGACAGGCACCATAGAAAAAGTAGGTGGGGAATCAGAATAGGTAGGAAAGGAAGGGCGGAGTCAGAGACAGACCAGGCCAGATGCCCAAAGAAGAAACTTGTAAGGAACACAGGTGAGCCTCAGGCTATGTGGCAGACAGATTAATGAGAATGGGTTGAGTTAAGATGTAAGAACTAGCTAGCAATGTGCCTGAGCCATAGGCCAAACAGCATGAACTTAATATAAGCGTCTGAGTCATTTCTGGGGGCCTGAGCAGCTGTGGGCGGCTAACCTATCTGGGGCTGCAGGTCTGTGGGTCTGGACCTCTGGCTGCCCAGGGCAAAGAAACCTTATTGTAACAGGGATCCAATTTACCTAGTGCTGCAGCTCCACCCTGAGCACCCTTCTTGGTCCCTCACAGCAGTATCTCTGGGTCTGTCTTCGGTAAGGGGCCTCTCTGGTATTAGATTTATTCATGGTTGGATCTATTCTCCAGTGCAGAATCAGAAAACTTCAGGCCATGGAGAGTATCTGGGTTTGGACCTCTGACATTTCCCCTTTTAGATCTCCAACACACACACACAAGAGGCATGCACCCCTCATTGGGCATTGTTGCCCATTTTGCTATAGGCTTGGCTCATGTTCAGGGCACAAATTTAGCACATCTCATGGCCAACCAGGTGTCTATTTGTGGATGCCGCTGTATCATTTTAGGCAAGTCAATCACTAATAAATTCACCTAAGATCTGATGTGTTATCAACCAGCAAGTCTTTTGAACTTTTACTGTTACCTGGCTAACTTCCTCAAGGGTGGCCTTCCTCATCTGGAGAGTGAATGTGATGGTATTTGCCTGTCCCTGGGCAAGAAGAATCTAAGAGATCAGGGAGTTCCCATAGCTACTGAAACAGCTGGAGAGGCCCAGGAAGGAGCAGCGGTCCCAGGTCACAGGTCCTCAGAGGTCAGTATGATCTCACATCTTGTCAGAGAGACCCCAGCCAGACCGCTCCTCTAGGAAACCAGCTTGAATTACTGTTCTCCACCCGAGTCCCTGGTGTGGTACCCATGCCCTCTTTGCCTGGTAGTAGCTGTACTTATAACATCCTCTCCCTGTGTTAGATGAGGGATGACAGAAGTAAAAGTTCATCTCATTCATCTGCATCCTGGGACACCTGGCTGGTACCCATTTGCAGACTAAGTGGATTATTGATGACCTCTCTATCTCTCTAAGCTCTACTTCTCAAGGGACGAATAGTCCTGGGCTCTCATGATCCTCCCAAGGCCTCTTACCCGCTACTAAGTGAGGATTTGGAGACTGTTTCTGATTTGAAAATTGCAGCTGATTTTGAAAATTGCAGCTGATTTTGGTGTTTTTTCATTTCGTTTTCCAAAATCAACATTCCCAAGCAAATCTGGGACAGAGAGGAAACAGTGCCCCTGGACCTTGAAGAAAGGATCAGTGTGGTTCCATTATTTAATTAGGTGGAAGAATGCTCATGGGCATTTTGGGGGGAAGAGAGGAGGACACACCAGGGGGGCAGTCCTTCCAATCCAGAAAGTGAAACCTGGCCTGGGAGGAAAGCAGGAGGTGATAGGTCAGGGTTCCAGCGACCCCAGAGATGTCACAAATCATATCTTTTGTCTCTTAGACCCTCAGCTTCCTATCTAATGTAGATGTAATTATTTCCCAGAAATATCATGGAAGTTAATTGGGGAACCTTTATATATAAAGCTTTGGACAAGCTCTAAAAACCATACTGGTGCAATGGAAAACATTGGGTATACTCATGCTGTGTGATCTTAGCTGGGTCTCAAACCCTCTCTGAACCCTACATTCTTCTTTTGGAGGGAAAAAATGATGAAGGGTTGGGTTTTCCTGAGAGGTGCGCAGAGTTCCGAATGGTTGCGGGCTCTTCTCAGAAGAGGCTGACGGAGACAGGAGTGCTTGCATGTCGAGGCTTGCCAGAGTTTGTGTGCTTCCAAGTCACTGCACCTCTCAGCCAGCAAGCAGTCAATGAAGGACTGTGACCTGCTCTTGACTTTGTGGTTTGTGAAGTTTCATTGTTTGGTTATTGACTTCCTGTGTCTTGTGGCCCATCTAGACCAACACTGTCTGTGGTCAGTACCATAATATTCAATTTAAACGTTATAGTAGCCACACTAAGAGATGAAAAAAAAAAACTGAGACATTGTAATAATATTTTATTCAGTACAACTTTTTATACTATTTTAAAACAAGATGTCTTTGTCTTTTTGTTGTTATATTAAAACACATGTTCTCTCTCTCTCTCTCTCTCTCTCTCTCTCTCTCTCTCTCTCTCTCTCTGTATGTATACACACATATATGGCTGAATGTGCATGTGGAAACCAGAGGTCCACATTGTCAGGTGCCTACTCTATGACACTCCATCTTTTTCTTTCCCCCCAGTTTTTTGAGACAGGGTTTCTCTGTGTAGTCCTGGCTTTCGTGGAACTCATAATGTAGACCAGGCTGGCCTTGAACCCAGAGACCTGCCTGCTTCTGCTTCCCAAGTGCTGAGATTAAAGGCATGCGCCACCACTCCCTACTAAACCTGGAGCTTGCTCATGGCCTAGACTTCCTACTAGCCAACAAACTCCTGTGATTAGACTGTCTCCACTGTCCCAGATCTGGGGTCACAGAAGTGTGTTGCTGCACCTGGCTTCCTGATGAGGACTAGGATCTCAGCTCAGCTTCTCATGCTTACACGGCAAGACCCTGACCAACTGAGCCATTTCCCCAGTGCCCTGTAGTGTATTTTATACTTAGCACTGGTAACATTTTGCATCGGCCATATTTCAGGCATTCAAAAGTTACGGTGGCTGGTGCCTATTGCAGTGGACAGCACAGGATGAGGTAGTTTGAGGGGAAAGATTGTATTTTCTGTCATTTTATATCTGGCATTAGCTTTAGTTGACAAGTGTTCTTCTGTGTCATTCAGCATATCTGGTTTTGTGAGGCCGGTAACTATGGACACCATGGCCTAGTTCAAGATGCTGAGGATTTGGAGAGAGCAAAGACCTGGTGAGGGTTGGAGCAGAACCAGGATCTGAGCCATTGGTGTGGCTCCAAGTGAAGAGGGCATTCTAGTAAGGCAGCCACCCGCACATGTCTGTCCACTTACATGCAGCTGGTATGTTATTACCTCAGAGTGGATGCTGTGTACTGGGTGCTAAGGAGACGTTATCTGTCTCTGTCTAAAGAAGAACCTGAGAGACTATGGGATGTGTTTCTCTTTCTTTTGGTGTTTAGCTTTGAGAGTAAGATGAGAGTGGGTTTATCTTTCTGCTGGCATGCCCGCTTCAGCAAGTTCTGACCGCAGAGCTAGAGAACATTCCTGCCTTTCAGAATCTATTTTCTTTCTTCCTTTCGTCCATCATACCCTGACACTGTGGGTAGGGCCCGGCCTGAATTTCCTTCTTAGTCTGTATTTCACAGAGCCTGGAGATACTTTCCGGGTCTCTGCTGGGCCTGACTTGGTGAGAAGCTCTCTGCTGCTTATTTACAGGCCTCCCTCTTTTACTCACCTGACAGAACCTGAGGCTGTGTTGCTAAAAGTCAAGGTGAGTGTGTGCTGAACTGGGGGAAGCCTGATGTTCTGGCCAGAGCCTTGGAGGCCTGGTGATTACCAGAGGCATCAGGCTCTGGAAAAGTGAGAGATCCCAGCCTTGAGAGCGGGTGAGAGAGATGTACAGGGCAAGCTAGTGTTCAGAGCTTGTGGTCACTTGGGAAATGCTAGGAGGCAGTGTTGAGGAGGGAGCAAGGCTTGAGGCTCCTGAGCTCAAGTGGACAACACCACAGTCATGGCCATGGTGGCCAGAGCTAAAGAGTGGGAGCTGAATCTGGAACTGGAACTAGAAATAAGGAACTCCTTGCCTTGGGGTGTTGCACGAATAAAGGAAACTCAGGCCAGATCTCTGGGAAAGTCGGAGATATTAGAGAGAGTAAACACCACAATCAGATCTTACCCAGCTGTCTTCCAGCTTCCTCAGCCTTGCTCCTCGTGGCTTCTTCTGCCTTTCTGTCTTTCTATGCCTGCCTTAAATACTCTCTTCCCTCAGTTAAGACGTGGCCCCACCACTGCCTGCCAGGGAGCCTGGATCTCCTTCTGTAAACCAAGATGACCTCAAACTCAGTTTGGATTAAGGGCGTAGGTCACCACTCCTGGGATATTCCCTGTGCTGGGATTAAAGGTGTGAGTTACTACTATCTGATCCTCCTAGACTGACTGTGGGGAGATCCCTCTGATATCTCAGACTGTTTTTATTATATTACAAAATATCCCCACATTGGGGTTCACAACTAACCTGTATACTGTGCCCTCCCTTGTTGTATTTGTGGGTAAGAAAACAGAGGATCCTCAGAATGAAGGCATCTTAGAAGACCGCAGCTCTACCTTTTGAACCTGACGATGTTCATTAACAGCTCAGTCTGTATTCTATATCCTCTGGTTCATGAGAGTGTCGGGGGTAGCGCTGTCCTGTACAATACTGGGTGTTTCCAACAGACTAGACTTAAATGACTCATGCTTTACCTGAAATTAAACAACCCCCCCCCCCAAAAAGTCCTTTTGGTGGATCAGCCATTTAAAATCAAAAACTTGTATCAAATCATGCATAAAATGGGGATTTCCAAGGTAGAGCAGACAGTCTCAAATGCTCAAAGTCCTCACACTGGATGAGGTTGGGCATCCTCTATCTTAGGTGATGGAAAGCATTGGTGTCTTGCTCATGCTGCTGTGTTTGGTGGACAGTCTCCTGGGTAGCAGTTGGGTGTACTTTGAACCACCACAGAGCCTAAGGCGTGCTTGGGGATGGCTTAACATGAGCTGTTTGCAGGGCTAGCATGGAGTAGGGGTGTGGAGATTCAAATCTAAAGATTTCTCATTGGCTCATTTATCATCATTTGGAGCATACACTTGAGTAGTGATAGATAGCACATATTTCTGTTCATCCGATCTGTAGAATTCTTGTAGGACTGAAGTCTCGTGATCATTAAACAGAAGTTCCATATTTTTTTTTCTCCTCAGCTCCACCCTCTATCCCTTGAAAACACACTTAACTTTATTTTTTTTACTGTTAGTTTTACTGCTGTAGATAACTTGGATAAATTGAATCATACAATATTTGTCTTTTTTATAATGTCCTTAAGGATGGTCTGGGTTTGTAGCAAGTGTCAGAATCCCCTCCCTTTTAAAGGCTGAGTGTTTCATTGTGTTTGCAGACTTACCCTAACGCATTTGGGCCACTATAACAAATTACAATATGCTGGGTGGTTTATAACAACAACAAATGTATGTCTCCAAGTTTCAGAGACTAGGAAGCTGACCCTCAGGTGACAATGCATTTGGTATTTGGTGAGGGCACTTGGTTGCTCCCACGCTTGAACCATTGTGCACGACAGTCCTATAATCATGGGCACATGGATGTCTCATTGATGTTCACATTCAGTTCTTTTCATGGATGCCCAGAAGAAAAACTGCCGAATCATTTGGTAACTTCTGATTGTGTGTTAGACCATTGGACTGTTTGCCATCCCAGATCCATCATTTTGTGGCTCCATTGGCAAAGGACAGGGTCCAGTTTCTCCACCCTCTCACTCACACTGGTGACTTGTGTGTTTATTTTTAGTGAGGTGGCATCTCGCAGTGACACTGAATATTTTTATATGTGCTTGTTAAGCCTTTTTGTAACTCCTTGTGGATAAAAGTCTTTTGTCAATTTAAAAAATTGTTTTCTTATTGTTAGATTGTTTATACATCCTGGATATGATGAACTTGTCAAATTTATGACATACAAATATATTTCCTATTCTGAAGTTACATTTTTTTTGTCCTTTGGCAAAATACACAACTTTTCTAAAGATTTATTTATACTTTATTTATATTTATGAATGTTTGCCTACACCTATGTATGTATACCACATATGTGTGATGCACAGTACTTTTAACTTTTGACAATATTTAAGAAATTCGCTTCTTAATATTTTTACAACCATTAATTGTTAGGAATGTGGTCTCGATGAGAAAAATATGTTGTATATAAAGTCCACAACAGAGGCTTCTGAGGTGCTGGGGGACCAACAGCATTTAGGGGAGCATTGATGTTGGAGCATATGAAAGGGAAGATGCTTCTGGCTGAGTGTGGTAGGCTCTTGGGAAATGGGTCCCTTCTCTGTGGGGTTCAGGCTTGCATGTGGGGCATGAGGCAAAGAAGATATAGGATAGTGTGGAAGGTAACCTTACAGTTCCATTAGCTTCTAACTGTCCACATCTACTAAGGAAATTCACTAATCCTTCAGAGCGAGTCGGGGAGGAACAGGGCTTCTCTTTCAATCTCTACATTTCTTCATGGGCTGTCTCAGAGCAGATGTACTTCAGGCAGGCCTCAGGTGGGGGTCTCTGTGGAGGTGGGAGGAGCTCCCAGGTGACCCAGAGCTGTTGTCTAGGATGGTCCTGCAGTTTTGGCCTCCAGTGTGTGCCCTGGGCCTCGTCAACTTCCAGGAACACGAGGGCATGTGACTGACCACAGGGCTTGGAAGCTCAGTCCATCAGCCTGACTTAGGACTGTGAAAGGCCTATGTGACTATCCTTCTGGTAGGGCCTGTGCTTTAGGGGCAAACACTTGAGTCCAGTGTGGACAGCTTGTACTTTTCCCATGAGCAGAAGGGGGTGGGGGAGGAGGAGGAGGAGGAGGAGTAGTCCTTTGGGAAGACAAGTCCCTTCTTTGGATCAGCATAGTCCCAGTTAGAAGCGGTAGGTACCTGAGTGACTGATAACACTGGTGCTGTCTGTCTTTTTCTATCTGGAGTAGAGGTGAGGTACTGTGGTACAGAAGACCCCCTCCATCATGGCTGCAGCTTCATCTCTGCTTGAGCAGATAGCTCGGCTTGGCTGCAGTTCACAACCCCCTCTCAGTAAAATCAAGGCTGTGGAGCTAGCTGGACCCTTATGCCCAGTTCAGAGACCATTTGTATTACAGACCATTCAGTGTTGTGGAAGGTGACATGCCAGGTTCCCGCCCTATGGCTTCCAAATCTGTTGCAGAGCCAAGGAGGGGTTCTGAAAACCCCTCTGTACTCAACCTGACATGTCTGTCAGTTAGAGGTATGGGGTACCTTCTGGCCATCCCAAACGTGGTTCTGCCTTTGAAGGTGTCAAATCTTTGCTAGCTTCAGCTCCTCCTTCCTTGGGGTGAGCAAGAGGCAGGCTGAAGGTGGTCTAGCCAGAGTTCTTCCATACTGGTGCAAGGAAAGGGCCCAGGCTCTAAGTATGAAAGCTTCAGGGAGCAGATGGGAAAGAAGTTACATTGTGGCGTGCTCTGAAGGCTCTGGGGCTAGACCAGTAAAGAATGGGGGGAGTATGGCCCAGGGTAGAGGAGTTCACTGTGACCAAGGTGAAGGTGGAGTAGAAAGTTGAGGAGAGGCCACCAGGCCCGGGCTTTAGAGAATTGGAATGCCAAGCTGAGTTCAGACTAGTGGCGTGATTTTTAAAGGACTGCTTGTTCCCACTAGCCCTCTGTGGATTCACTCTGAGATGCAAAATAGAATATCAGACAAGTTCCAGTCTGCGCTACTTCTTGCACAAAGCTATTGACAACCAGAAGCTGTCTTTGGACTGGAGGGAGGCTCTGGCAGTGCCTCTGGCTCCTGGGAATCCAGATGTTCACACTGCTGGGAAGAAGCTCATTTTAAAAAATCCAATAGTTCGTAATAAGATGCAATTTTCTCCCGAAAGCAATTAGTAGCTGCTAATTTCTTTGCACACAATTGCTTTCATGCATAAATCGCAGGCTCCATATGTATCCCATTAATCATATCAAAAGATTTCTTTCTCCTTATGCATTTTAAAACAGGTTTAGACTTCAGCTTTTTAAGTAATGAAATATATAGTGTACAATCTTCCTTCTCACTGCAGATGAGAGGGTTTATATATAAAATTCCAGACGTGACTAGAGCCCAGTTTTACATTTTACATTAGTCTAAGTGGAGAATGAGAAATAATTAAAACGAAACAAAGCAGGGTTTGCTGCCTTACACCTGTGATCCCAGCACCCAGGAGGACATTAGAAGCCCTTCATGATCCCGGCCTCAGCCTGGGCTACTAATGTTGGGACCCTGCTCACCAACCCCCCAAATGGAGACAGCTGAAGGAATCCCCCTGGAGGTCTTGCCCATATAGACAACGGGGAGAGCAGGTGGAACTGCATGCAAGAAGAAAGATTATTTCAGAGCAAGAGGCCCTTGGACGCCAGGAGTGTGATAGAAGAGCTGGTACCCATCCAAAGGCAAGGAGATCAGGGGCTTAGAAGGGAGCTCAGAAGCCCTAACACCACATACAGTGGCTTCTGTTTTTGTTTTTCCAAATTCTGCTTAAAATCACCCTCGCATCAGGATGAAGGCCATGCTGGCCTTATGTCCAGAGCTCATTTGAGAGTGCGCGGGCTGCCTGAGTCCATGCCAGCAAACATACCAGGGTTTTTCTGTGGATATTTGTGCCCAGGAGGCTACTGCTGAGACATAACCAACTTGTCACTTGTGTCCTTGAGCCTGGTGAATCTAAGCTCCAGCAGGCTCTTCTTAGGACACCACGTCAGGAAAGGAAATAGTTTCCCCCAGGAGGTAAATGCAGATGCTTCCCCTCAATCTAACTGTTAAGCAAGAGCATCTTAGACTCACTGGAAAATTAACTGAACTACTTAGGACCTGACCAGAGGTGGATCTCTTAGCCTGAGCCCAGAAAACTCAGCAGGACAGGGTCACCACAACCCTTTGAAGATTTTTTCCCCCCAAGGTAAGGACAGAGAATTCCTCCTCCTCCTCCTCTTCCTTATTCTTCCTCCTTTGGGGGGGGGGGATATAGAGAAAAAGAAACAAAATAACTTTATTTGTAAATATAATGATTTCCTCTGTAGAAAGTTATAAAGAACTTACAAAACACTCTTGCAGAAAGCCTGGAGCAAAAGCAACTATTAGTCTGGAGCCAGGAAACAAACCAACCAACCAACACCCCCCCACCCCCCCAAAAAAACCCAAAAACAAAAAAAAAACCAAAACAGAAAAAATCAAAAGCAGATCTTGGGGTGACATACTTTAGTCAACAAGAAATTAGCAGAAGCAGACACACAAAAGCAAAATTAACACGTTTAGAGACTTTCCTAGAACTATCATGGACTTTGATGGATTAGGTCTTTGCTCTCATTTTGTCAGGTGGTGCTGTCTACCTGCTGAGTTTCATGGCCTGAATGGTATTTCCATCATGGAGTCAGTTGTGCTAAGGTCTGGGGCCTGTTACAAGAACTCCCAGTAAAGCTCAAATCAAGGGCGAGTGAAGATCCACGTGGCCCAGCTTCGCCAAGGTCTCTGAAGATGCCTGTTCACTGTGGTTCGTTTATAGAGATTCTTAAAAGAGAGGTGATGGAGGCATTTCTGCTTACGAAACACCTACCCAGGGAAATGTTTGTAGATCTCTGCTATGCCCTTTGTAAAAAGCAAAGTTTGCCCAAGAAGAAATGGCCTCGGGGGACTAGAGAGTCCCAGTGTTCGCCAATATGGAATGTAATCGTGCTGCTAGAGAGTTAGCATTTTTTTTTTTCAGGAAAATTTTCCAGGAATTCCTTACATTTCTAGAACATTCTAGATGGAAACAAAGAGTCCAGTGCCTGGAATATAAGACAAGTTCAAGTCTCCATTCTGATGCTTCTCTGGGGTAGCTAGGGGAAGTGGCTCAAGCCTCTTGTAAACTTCTTGATGTAACAACAAGGGTTACTTAAAGCAACTTTTGATGAAGAATGAACTCCCCTAAACACAGGCTTTAAAATGGGAAAGACAGCAAGCACGTAGTAAGACCATGATTCTGAAGGGTGAGTAGGCAATGTGTTAGGCCTGGGTATATTCAATGGGGCTCAGTGGTCCAAGAGAGCCTTTTCCTGTGCCCAGGGCTCTAATTGGGATGGCTAGACTAGCTGGACTGTCTTCTCATTGGCCACTCACTGTAAGAAGCCACCCTGTGTTACGATAAGGTTTTCTGGTCCCGGGTGGCCAGAGGTCCAGACCCACAGACCTGTAGTCCCAGACCGCTTAGCCACCGGCCGTTGTTTAGCGCCCCCCCCCTCCCCAAATGATTCAGACGCTTATATTAACTTCATACTGTTTGGCCTATGACTTAGGCACATTGCTAGCTAGCTCCTTCATCTTATCTCAACCCATTTCCATTAATCTGTCTGCCACCTGGCTCACCTTTGTTCCTTACATGTTGCTCTTTTGGGCGGCTGGCTCAGTCTGACTCTGACTCCGCCCTCCTCCTAACTGTTCTGATTCCCCACCTACTTCTTCTACAGTGCCTGCCATGGCCAAAACAGTCCTTTATTTAAAGACTGATATGCACAGCATACAGAAGGACATCCCCACATCAACCCTGTACTTTTTATATAGTGGCAAAATGTTCAAAGCCTCACTTGCATGGTGTTGGTGGATGTCTCACTGGCCAGAGAAAGATAGTCAACCCTAATCCAAAGGCTGGAGAAACTGACTCTAAACACTGAAGTTGTTTATTTAGTTATTTATTTGTTTTTTCCTCCCCCCCCCCCCATCTACCAGAGTAGATAACAACAAAGCTTCATTCAGTGGGTCACTACTGCGAGGCTTCTATGAGATGATAAAGCTCACAGCATGGCCCTGGCACATAGTAGGCTTTACAGGAGTGGAATTCCCCTCTTTGCCTTCTTCCTTTAGACTAAGGGCCCATCTTTAATGAAAGACACAATGGATCTGTCGACTCTTAATTCCATTCTCTTTCAGAGCACATGGAAATTGAAGCCATGTGGGACTTAACAAGAGATCAAATGGTATCTTAAGCATCCCAGGGCAGCTGCCCTATCCTCAGAGCCTGGGGCAGCCTCTGTGAAGGGGCCTGTCTTTCCTGGTGTTCTGGGTCCCCCAGCTCCACTACAGGTCCGTCTTTTTTTTTTTTTTTTTTTTATTACAAATTGCTTGTAAGCACACACATCCCCAGATGCCCGCATAAAAGCTGGCATTAAAGTGAGGTAATTGGTGGAAGAAGCCTTGTTACGATTAGTGAGCTGTTCCCCAGAGCTCTGGCTGCAGTGGGAAAGCCAAGGGAGGCTATGCATACCCCAGATGCATCTGTCAGCTTTCCAGTGAGCTGGAGGCAGGAGGATATTGGTTTGTGTACTCTGCTGGTATGACCATTATCCTTGTAATGAGAATTAGAGGGTCGGAGACAGAGAGGACCTCTGAAGAGAGGAACCCTGAGGGGCAGAGAGAATCATTTGAGATCTTCAAAGGACTCTGCTGGTGAGTTTTCCTAGAGACACATGCCAAAGGACCTGGCACCTGTCAGCATTTAGCCCAAACCCAAAGTACTGCCTAACCAGTATAGGCTTTAGGATGGCACCGCACAGAGGGCCAGGGTCCTGCCCTTCTTCAGAGCCTCGCCAGGCAAACTCAGCTGGAGCATCAGTACCATTTCACAAATGTACGTTAGTGGAATTTGGAACCACTCTGTTCCTGGAGGAGTGTTCTCCTCTCAGTGATGGCGGTGCTGCCTCTGGGAAATATTCTCTGATATGTCTAAGTGTGCCCGGGTGATTGTGTGTGATGTGATGGCTTTTCCTTGGCCTCTTGCCATTTGTAGCATTCAGGGTTCTAATATGAGTCTCATGATGAGTACCAGTGTCATAGAAATGATAGCTGGGTGGTGGCAGAACACGCCTTTAATTTCAGCACTCAGAGGCAGAGGCAGGTGGATCTCCAGGTTTGAAGTCAGCCTGGTTTACAGAGTGAGTTCCAGGACAGGCAGGAGTACACAGAGAATCCCTGAGGGGGGTGGGGAGGAAGGAAGGAAGGAAGGAAGGAAGGAAGGAAGGAAGGAAGGAAGGAAGGAAGGAAGGAAGGAAGGAAGGAAGGAAGGAAAAACAAAAAGAAGGAAGAAAAAATGAAAAATGATAAAAGCCAAGGGTGGAACCACTAAGAAGTGGAATGGCTTCCTGTTGTTTTTTGTTTTGAGACGGAGCTTCTCTGTGTAAACCTAGCTGTCCTGGAACTCCCTCTGTAGACCAGTCTAGCCTTGAACTCACAGAGATCCACTTGCCTCTGCCTCCGGCGTGCTGGGATTAAAGGCGTGAGCCACCGCCACCAAGCAGTTAGAACCAGAACAGAAGAAATGACAAGAGAGGGCCATTCACCCAGCTTCCGGCAATAGCCAGGCTGCGAATTTACACAACTTATTCTTATATTCTCTTTATTCTCAGAACCTCGTTCAACATCATCGTGTTTAATGCTTTCTCATATCTGAGTCTTTTCTCTGTCCTTGGATACATCGTTGTTGGAGGCAGGACCTGGTGGTTAGTTTTGGCCAACGGATGGAAAGGATGTGTCTGGGCTAAAGCATGGAATGGTCTCTGGGAAACAGGCAGTTGACAGTGACAGATACATGCTTGAAACAGCTTATGTTGTAGCGGTTTTGTGCGGAGGACAATTGCCCTGGGGAGGTCTCTGGATCAGGATCTGACTTTACCTGAATAAAAACAATAGACCTTTGTTTTAATCTTCTGGCACTTAGGATTTTTTATTATTGCAGTACGTTATAGCGTATGTTGCCTGGCAGAGCCCTTGACAGGAGCCCCAGGTCATTTTACAAATGAAGAAAACGGCCCATGGCTAAATCGAGAACTTTCCAAGGACACACAGATTACAAATTGGAGTGACAGGTTCTGAATCCAGGATCTCACTTTTTTTTTTTTTTTTTGGACAGGATTTCTCTGAGAAACAGTCCTGACTGTCCTAGAACTCACTTTGTAGACCAGGCTGGCTCTGTACTCACAGCAGGATCCAGCTCTTACACAGGAGATGAGCTGGCAAACAGCTTGGTCCCATGGGAGATCACTCAGCGCTTTGCAGAGGGGAGGTCAGCAGGGTGGGAGGGAGCTGTGCTGGCTTAAGGGTGGGGTGGGATGGACTAGGAGTCTGGTGTACTGTCCTTAGCCAAACTGGGAAGCTGCGCCCCTCCTCCTGCTTGCTCCCGGGAGGGGTTGCCATTGATATCTGGCTTTTCTTTAAGGGGACAGCAAGAACTGCTTCACCTGCAGCCAGGACATGGTGAGTTAGAGGAGCCTGTGTAGAGGTGGGAGAAGGCAGGGGGATTCTCTGTTCCACTTCCAAACTGCTGTAGCTCACAGCTAAGAGTTTCTTGTCCCCAACTGTTCTCTTGTCAGAGTCATTCACAGGGGGACCCCACTCTCAATGAAGGCCATATACCTAGGACAGAGTTTTACCACCCAGCCTGGCTAGATGAGTGAGGTGCTAGTGTGTGGCCTGGACATGGGGTTACCTAGGGCCACACACCAGACACCCTCTCTGTCGTGAAGATTCTACGGTGGTCTGTTTGCTTAGGCTGTGGGATCTCTGACTTAACCAGCCTTTGGGAGACTCACACCGCTGGAAAGAATTTAAAACAGTGACCCATGCCATGCCTAGTGGGTCTGCCTGGGCCATTTTAGAGACCGGGATATGGCATCCTGAGCACAGAGTGGTGCCCTTCAGCCAAGAAAACGTTTGTCTTTTACATTCTAAAATGAACTTAGTCTGAAGACTTATCTAGTTAAGCCCTTTGGTTGTGTTTTTCAAGATGAAAACCACCTGCCTACCACAACCCTTGGGGTTCCCTTTGCAAATATATGTGAGAAACTGCTTTGTAATCTCATCCCCAGGGAAGAGAGGTGATTCTTCTGAGGCATACTTTGTATTTTACCTTAGCAATGCAGTGAGTCCCGTAACTGATAAAATTGCTTCTTTTCTGGAGCATCTGGAAGCGCAGAGGGAAATTTATAGTTCTCCTTAGGGGGGATTTATGCTTCATTTATATTTCTGCCTGGTTTTCTCTTGTTTGTTATAGAAGCCCCCCTCACCCCACTGCCCCTGCCCATCTTATGTAGACTTCTGTAAACTCCCACAAATCCTTTTGAGAATGAGGTTAGTTGGACATAAACAAAGCCTATGCCAGGGAAATGGCCTCACGAAACCCCTTGGACGGAATGTGAGCCTTTAGGAAACATAGGTGCTCTGAGGGAACAGGGAGCAGCTTAAGTGAGCCTGAGAGAGGGGTTGTGGGTGGACAAGTGATGGAGGGAAGCAGGTTGAGGAGGAACCGGGCATCCTGACGGCACACAGTGTGGGTGGGAGAGGCAATTCCAGCAAGTAGCTCTCCAAAGGCAGTTGGTGAGTGATTCCTTTTGGTCATGATAACTCTCCATTTTTCAGAGTGTCAATGAAAGTCCATGTATTTAAGGCAAGGGAACAGGCTCCGGGTGGTTGGCCAAGTTCTAGGAGAGCCTTCAGAAGGAATGGGGATCAAAACTCATGGGGAGGGAAATGAGTGAACAGGGCTATCCTAATGCCGGAAGTATAAAATAAATCTGGTGGAAGTGTTCAGTGGGGTGTGGGGGAGGGAGGCTTTTCTGAAGGTCCTGGGCTCCTGTGAGCCTCTATTCAGCTTAAGACTAACATGGAAGGAAGGGAGGAAAGATGGACGAAGGAACAGGTTTAAAGCTTTAGTAAAAATAGTTGTGGGAGTTTTTATGGCATTTAACTGTGCCTGCCTGGTTTTAAACTGTGTCCTGTCCCCCATGGAGGCAGAAAGAGCAGAGTGCTCAGATGTGCCTCTCCCCCCTCCCTTGTGCTCTGACAAGACCCAGGAGGGCACCAAGCTGCAGGAGACACATTCAGACCAGAAACTTAGAAGCCCTGAACCCCAGCTGCTGATCCAGGCCCCCTGACCTTACTGGTTGGTGCTTTTGTGTTTTCTCTGGCCTCTTGACTCAAAGGTGTCCTGGCTGCAGGGGCTCCAGCCCTGGGACTTCAAGGCTATTGGGATTCTACAGCCCTTTGGGGGCCAGCTCTGTCCTGGCTCTTCATGAGATACACGTGTGTGCAAGTGTGTCTGAGTGTGAGTGTGAGACGGGTGGGCACACAGAGGCCCGCCGACGTCTATTACATGGAGAAACATCTGTTTTCGACAGAACATCCAGAGTATCAGATGTTTTACTGCAAGGAAGCCATTTTTTTAATAAAATGAAAATGAGACATGGAAATCAAGGTAACCACATTTTCAATGTTTATGGAAGATAAAGGTTTAACCACAAGTCTTTCATCAAGTGGAGGACAATAGAATAAAGCTTAGGGAATGCCCTTTGGCTGTCCTCGCCTCCATGGTACAACCTTGCAGGCTCTCACCTCATATAGTACAGGGTCCTTGGGGCAGCTGGAAGCATTTAGTGATATGTCTAGATTTGCTAGGCAATGGCCCTACCATCAGCCTGTCTGGCTGCGCCTGTGGACAAGGAGAGGTTTGGACAAGTGAAGAACCCTGACCCAGTGGTGACTGTGAATGGTACCCCCAAAGACATATCACCCTGAGGTCTGAGGGAATTACAAAGAGGATGAGCCTCCCGGCTGAGTCCCAAGTTCTGAGGTTGTGAGCAGGTAGAGTCATCTGGGTGGAAGGGACTTGCCCCTCATTTTTTAGGTCAGGCATCATGACTCTTCCTCATTCAAACAATAAGCTTGGCTTTCAGCCCCTTTCTGGACAGCTTCGTGCAAGGCTCTGCCTTCTTAAATAGTTACTGTGCACTTTTGGTTTAAAAAAAATCATCTGTGCAATCCCCTCTTTCAAGCAGGTCTCACTACCTGGGAAAGAAATGTGACTGTGCGTTCACAGTCACATGGATAAAAACAAACCGCCCTCTGAGTCCTTTGAGGCTCATCATTTCCAGGGAAATGTGACACTGTGTCTCATTCCTCAGTTGAGGATGCTTCTCCTGTCACAGATGGGAACTCAGGGCCAAGATTCCCAGGCACAGTTCTGAGTAGCCTACCTGACACAGAGGCAGAGAAGGGCCATGTGTATTTTCCTCATGGGGTTCAGATGAGCAAAGACTTAGAATGACATTCCTTGGAATAGCTTCCTCTCCCCCATGAGCAGCTATCTGAACCAGCTGCTCTTCTTTGGATCTGAGTAGCTTTTTCCATTTTAGAGCAATCCTTCACCTCACAGGCCCCTGGCAGGGACTTATCTCTCTCACCATCGGCTATGTGTCCCCCCCGAAGCACATAAAGTGTAAGCTGGAGTGAGAGGGATCGTGATGAATTATGTGACCTACAGTTTACTGTGGGGACCTCCAGACATCTGATCCAGTGTCTGAGCTCAGTTACCACAAAGCCAGTGATTAGGTGCTTCTGCAAAGGGAGTAGTTCCTGGGGCAATGATGCCAAGGTAGATGGAGGGGTCCAGAGTACTGAGCTCCATGCAGCTGCTGGCCTTCATTATGTCTTGTACCTCTGTGACCTCACTACTGTGCAGATTGCTCAATAGTCCTTAGTAGTGTGTGCACGCGCATAGCAAGGCTTATGGCAAGAAGGAAGATAGATAGAAACCACTAGGGGTCACTTTGGCTGCCAGTGAACAGGATTTAAGGACAGGAGTGTCTTTCTCTCTGCCAGCCCTAACCCCAACTATGTTTGTCTTGCTGAGTTAGCAGACCCTAGAATGTAGATGGGCTTTCAAATGAGGCAGTGAAACCAAAGGTATTTCGTAGGCACACAAACCTCTTATAGTATCAAATGGACTGAGAATTCTGTGTGGCCCATAAGCTAAGACTTCAGGGGGCTGTTATAGCCAGCTGTTTGGCTGGGCTGCCCAAAGAACAGTGATCTATTTTCTTAGATATGTGATATAGAGACATTTTTTAAACCCAAGATGTGCCACTGTAGTATGAAATTTCGGACCAGTTTGGCCCAAGGTCCAGACCTGCCCGCAGCCCCGCTGTTGCTTAGCCACTTCTATTAATTACATGCTGTTTGGCCTATGGCTCAGGCTTACTGCTAGCTAGCTCTCACATCTTAACCCACTTCTGTTAATCTATGTCTTACCATGTGGCCCATGACTTACCTGAGTTCCTTTACGTATTGCTTCTTGGGCAGCTGGATTGCATCTCTCTTGACTCCGCCCATCTTCCCTTGTATCTGTGATTGGATTTCCCACCTGCTTCTAGGCTGGGTTACCACAGGGCAAACCAGTCCCTTTTATTAACCAGTGATATTCACAGCATACAGAAAGACATCCGGCATTATGAAAGGCAGGGTCCATTCAGCTTGAGAATCTGGTTCCAGGAATTTCAGGGTTCATTGGGAAAATGAAGGATTGAGGAGCCCCAAGAGCATCTGGAACTATGGATAGAACAGATTCTTAGCCAATGGCCCTGCATGAAGTGAGAGTCTCAGGAGTAGTTAGTGAATGTGTGACTTTGGTAGGAATCAGGAGCCCAGATCTTTGCCCTGATTTAGTCTGTGTTTTATTTGTGTTATTTTAGATAGGGTCTCACTTTCTGTCCCTGGCTGGCTAAACTCACTAGTAGACCAGGCTAGCCTCAAACTCACAAAGATCTGCCTTCCTCTGCCTCCCCAGTGTCAGGATTAAAGGTGGATGCCACCGTGCCAAGCTTGTCTAGTATCTTTAAAGAAAACATAAGACCTCAGAGCCTTAGTTTGTCTTTCTGTGAATGACCTAGAAATGCCTGTCTTGGAGCCATTTGAGGGCAACTCTGAGGGCCCAGTAAGAGAATGTAGTGAAGGTTGTGCTCTTCCTCTGTGAGGCACAGACACTCTCTTCCAAGATCTTCAATGGAAAATAAATGTCCTCAAATAAAAATGAACATAAGACAAGAGTGAGAAATGTATAGAAGAGATAATTATACTATCTTATTACTTCAGTCTAGAAGAAAATTCCATTTCACAGATGAGGCAGCCAAGGCCAGGTCACTAAAATCACACAGCTCGGTGGGAAAAGGAACCTAGATATGTCCAGAGCCCAGGTGAGGTCATCACCAATCTTAACTAAAAGATCATCCACCCATCTTAGCTTACAAATGAAAGACCTCAAGTTCTGCTTGTCCTCGTCAGAATCCATTCTTCACCCTGTGATTGCTTTGGGCATTAGCATAATTAAGCTTGTCTGCTGGTTGAGGAATGGTGGGGTATTGGAAGGTGGGAATTGGATTTGGGGAAGATGAGGACTGAAGTGCTCAGGTAGACTGCTGTTAGAACTGCTCAAATGCAGACTCTGCCTCTGCCAGGTCTCCCAGCTGCAGTCCCCTGTGACTCTGGTGTGGGGGTTTCTCCTCGGAGCTTGTAACATGGCCCTCATTTGACTGGCTTCCGCTTGCTCGGTGCTGCACCTCACATGGACGGGGAGCCTTCAGGAAAGTGTAAATACTCCTTGATTTGTACAGCCTGCTGAGTTGTGGGTAGATACCTAATCTGGGGAGATTACTGATTCCTTGACTCAAAAATTAGCATGTAAGTGCAGAAACCTAATAGCTAACCAGAGACAAAGTCTATAATAAACCCAATAAGGTTTAATTGTTCCTATTTGCAATCTAAAATGACCTGGCTGGATTGCTGGGTCTTGGGCTACAGCCAGGTTCCTTTCTTTATTTAATATATGTTTGCTACCAGCTGCCGAGGGAGCCCTTCCTGTCTGTATTATTAATATGATATAGGCCTTCGGTTTCCAGTATCATCTCTTTGGAATTTCTGTCTCAGATCCTGTGCAAATGAACATAATCCCCTGGCAGGAAAGGCATTGCAGAGTCCTGGCATCGGGCTTAGAGCCTCTGGGTTTCGTGTGAGGAATGCCAGACGCTGTTGGCCTTCTCCTTGCTTAACATCTTTGTACCTCCCCATCCCCCAACCTGAGTGGAAATCTGGACAAGGATCAGGGTCCGTTAGCTGACGATAGGAGACCACTGGCTCATGAGGGCACTTGTATGGCTGTTCTCTGGGGCAGAAGGCATAGAGCAATTCTGCGGATATCACAGAATAATTTTTGGATGAGCAACATGGCTTAAGGTAAGGCTGTACGGCCACCTTCTGAGTTCTTAATTAACAAAAGGAATCTTTACTTAATGATTATTGCTTGGCACCCATCCTAGGAGGAAAAAAAAAAAAAGATTGCTTCTTCTCTGAAAGAGGTGGAGGAAGCTACTGGTCCAAAGGCTCTGGCTGTCCCTGAGGCTGAGAGGCTGTTATATAGTTCACCCATGACTCACCAGGACCTACAAAGTTATTCCTGACTGGCTGGGTGGTAATCCAGACATACGTGGACCAGCCTAACCTAGAGAGCATCAGGTTGCTATTCATCTACATAATATCCACTGTGCAAACTCTTGAGCTTCTTCCTCAGTGTTGGGAGGAGCACAAGCAGGTACATGTCATCTCAGACCTCAGGGAACCGAAGGAGAGACACGGGAGTTCTGTGATATCTGGCAAATCAAAGCTGGACATTTAATATCTCTCTACTTTATTGTCTTCATGTTGTGTAGGGAGGAATGAGGGGATACTTGCTATTCAGCCAGCATGGCGACCATGTAGTAGGAAGCATATCAGAGAGAAAGCACGTGGGATGTAGCAAAGGACTGTACAGTTCCTTACTCACATTGCTTGTTGATATTAATAATAGTGTGTTACCTCAATGCTATGATGAAAAATACCTGACTTTAATAAGGGAGGAGTTCAGGCATAGTGCGGGCAGGTGATTCTAAGTACTTGTGTGGTAAGAGTATCATCAGTAAATCAAACCTAGCTGAGATACAGAATGAATTCAAGGCTGGCTGGGAAATCTGATAAGATCCTTTCAAAATAAAAGAAAATAGTTGGACCAGTAGCTGGTGGTAGAGTAGTTACCTAGCAAGTGGGAAGCCCTAGGTTCAAACCCTAATACTGCTAACCTTCCCCCAAGGACAAAAACCTTACAAAAATACAAGAAGGATTTGTTTTTCATAGTTTCAGAGGCTTGGTCCATGTTTGCTTGGCCACCTTGTTGTGGGCTTGCTAGTCTGTTCTGGAGAAGACAGAGAGGGTATAGTAGAGCAGGGCTGCCCTCCTCAAGGCAGCCAGAAAGCAGAGAGCAAGACAGAGGGGACCACAGGACAAGGCAGCCCCCAAGGCATGCCCCCATGACCTATTTCTTCCAAGATCCCACTTACTACTTTCTACTATCTCCCAAATGTACTATTAGATTTCAATCCATCAAGGGATGAATCAAGGCCTTCATGATCCCCTAATGACTGGATTCACTATCTGAGAGTCAACTTTTCAACTCACACACCTTTTAGGGGACACTGCATGTCCAAACCACAAGAATCGATTTCATAAGAAAGGGTCTTTAGGTAATTGCATAGTACTGTGGAATAGAGGGTATGTGGAAGAGTTGGGGAGGCCATTGCTAATTGCAATGATTGTCTAGTTTTGTTCTTAGGCCCCTTCATGGAACAGAGAAAGGTGACACTCCTGGTCTAGGGCCTTAGAGAGAAGTTCTTCATTTCCTGATGCGTCTATATGATTTCTGAGCCACCATGTCGTTCCTGGGAATTGTACTCAGGACCTCTGGAAGAATAGCCAGTGCTCTTAACCTCTGAGCCATTTCTGTAGCAGAGATACATGTGAGAAACAACCTTATTTCTGATAATTTGGAATTAGCATTCTCATTGCATTCTATAGAGACTGGCCAGAAGGGTAGGGCTTGGTCTCTACCATATTAGTAGTACTGATGTCACTCCAGTTCCATGACTGAATAAGATCTTGGCATCTTGATGTGGGAATGTCTTTCTATATGCTATGAATAAAGGAACTGCTTGGGCCTGTATCAGGCACCTTATCAGTAGGCAGGAATTTGGAGCATAGGTAGGAGAAAGAGGGCGGAGTCAGAGGGAGACACCATCCAGCTGCCCAAGAAACAAGATGTAACAAATAGTTAAGCATGGGTCATGTGGCAGGACCGATTACTGGAAATGGGTTGAATTAAGATGAAAATGCTAGCGAGTAATGTGCCTGAGCCATAGGCCAAGCAGATTGTAATTAATATAAGCATCTGTGTGTTTCTTTGGGACTTTGGGGTTGCTGGTCCCTATAAGCAGCAATGGGCAGGTCCAAACTGTGGTACTAGGCGGGCCAGAAACCTCATGTTACAGCATCTGGCTTAAAGGTCTATCCTCAGAATTGTTCTCCTTCAAGTCTCTAAGAACCTAGCGATCTTGTTCCTGGCTAGACTCTTGAACAAAGGAGAAGCCTAAACGAGAAGACATTGGTCTACTATGTGCACTGAGTTCACAGATACAAGAATAAAGCCCCCGGAGAGAAAGAAAAACTGTCCCTTTGCCACGGCCTCCATTTTCTTGTTGCCTCATTAGATCCAACGATTTGCTCTTCCTTCAGTTTCCATGAGACTTCAACTTACAGACTTTTGTCTCGTGTAGATTTCTCATGACCGAAACAGTCCTTCTTAACAGAGAACAAGAAATCATTCATTGTCTATGGAAATTCTGGGGCTGATGAGATGGCTCTGCAAGTAAAACTGCTTGGGGCACAAACTTGACATGAACCCAGTCCCTAGAACCACAGTGGAAGGGGAGGACTGAGCTCTGAAAGCTCTCCTGTGATCTCCACGTGTGTAACGTGATATTTGTGTGTATGTGCACACATGTGTGTGCGCGCGCGTGCGTGTGCGCATGCACCTATACTCTTTCATACACACCACCCACAATAATAAATGTAAGTTTCAAACATTAAAGAAGTTTTTACAAAACAAGCCTCAAGGGTTTAGTTTAGGAAATGCATCACGAAGTGTACCCTGGTCACAGTGAAATCCTCAACAACTCACAGAAGGAGGGGTTACTTTGGTCCATTGTTTCTGAAGTTTGATAGGGTCCTTTGGCCCTGCCACTGTGAGTGTGGGGAGCTAGAGCATCGTGGTAGGGGGGACAAGGTAGTGAAAAGCCATCCAGGGAGGGAAGGAAGGAGGGAGAGGCTAGGGACACTACACAGCTCTTCCCCCTCCCCCTTATTTTAGTTTTTAGAGACAGGGTTTCCCTGTGTAGCCCTGGCTGTCTTGGAACTCTCTCTGAAGACCAGGCTGGCCTCGAACTCACAGAAATTGGACTGCCTCTGCCTCCGGAGTGCTAGGATTAAAAGTGTGCACCACCATGTCTGGCTCAATGCACAGCTCTTAAGGGCCTGTTTTAAGGGTTTCCTCCAAAGGACCTACTTCCCCCATCAAACCATCTGAAAGTTTCCACTACCTGTCAGTAATGCCACCAAATATTGAAAACATCAACCATTTGATACCACTGATAGCTTCATTGGAGACCAAGCTTTCTGCACACAGGACCTTTTGGGGACACATATCCAAAGCATGAGAGTGGGAAAGATGATGAATGCTTATTTACTTATGTTCATGGTCTCCGGTCTTGTATCATCTCATTTAAACTTTCTGTTAGCTTTCGAAACCTCAACTATGAACTTAGACCTTCTGGGGTCTGCTTCTTATGCCCATCACGCTGTGTCTCTCAACTTACTTACTCCCACAACCCAAATAACAAGGTTGACAGCACTTTACCATGACAGGGCGTCTGAGAGTTCACAGATCCCAGGCCACATGTGGAGGGGACCACTGATAAAATTGCTTGATTATTCTCTTTGTATGTTGTTTGAGAGCATTGTACCACGTGCTATCAAGAAAGCTGCTACCAAAACCTTCATAGACAGACATATTTCCCTTTTTCTTGGAAGATAGAGGGATACATAATTTATATCTATTATCTTTGTAAATTTATTTACAATTTTTAATTTTTTAAAATTACAATACATCATTTCCAACCTTCAACACCGCCCATGCATCTCCCTTTTACCCTCATTCAAATTCATGGCCTTTTTAAATTTCTTTTTAAATGTGTGCATGCAAGTGTGTGTGTACTGTGTGTGTATGTGTATGAGGACATTACATAGACTAAGGTTGAATATATATGCTCATATATATGAATATATACGTTGAATTGAATACATATGTTAAATATATATTTAACCTGCTTATTCTATATAATGTTTTTAGGACTGATCATCTGGTATTAGATAATCAATTGGTGTGTCCTCTGGGGAAGACAATTTCTCAACTGTCAGCATTCCTTAGTTGCCTAGAATTCTTTGTCTAAGGTTGCTTCTCATGAGCTTTCCCCTTCTATGTTAACGTCTCTTGGTGTTACTCTTGTTCAGATCATGCTGATGAGCCACGTCCATGTGTTCTGAACTTTCTAGGAGATGCCATCTCAGGGTCCCTCTGCCCCAACTCTGTAATGATCCTGGAGCCTCAGGCACAGGGGTTGTAGTGAAGAGGTGTCAATTGAGCTTGAGCCCAACAACTCTGCGTTGTGATCAGCTGTGGTTTTCTAGAATGGCCTCCACAAAGTCCAACATTTTCAATCCCTTGGATGGGTAGTAGCACTGAGAAAACTTAGGAGAAATGAGAAATCCAGTTAGCAGTGGGAGGAGACACCATGTGTCAAGGGAGGGGGAGCAGATAAGGGTCTCGTCATCTACAAGAACAGAGTGACATCCTCAAGACAGCGTAGCAGCTAACAGCCTGACCTCTGAGCACTGGCCTTTTCTGGGTTTGGATGATGTCATCATGGGTATGGATGCCTTCATCCCACTTCTTCCACATGATCCATGTGCATCACATTGACCTAGTCTTGGCACACAATCTCAGAAACCTAATTCCTCATCTGCAAAATGAGATTGGAAGCACCCACAATTTCTCAGTTTTTCAAAAACATTGAGCTAACAGTATGTGTGTGCAGAGTAAACCAGAGGAGTGGGAGATGCAGCCTGCTGAGTTCCCTGCTCTTTGGCTAAGGTGGGAGGCGGTGGGGAGGGTGGGGGAGTGGTATGAGTCTTTGCTCTTATAAGGCCTTCAGCTGATTGGACAGGACTGCCCCAGTCCTGAAGTATATACTGCTTTACTCAGAGACATAAACGTTAATCTCCCCTGACGTCCATGAATGTTAGACCAAATATCTAAGCACTGTATCCAGCCAAGTTGACATATAAAATTAATCATCACAGCTGTTCCCAGTGGACAGTCTTGGAGATTTAATTAGTCAGGAAATCAGAGAAGTCCACTATGTTCTGCAAGCTTCTCTCCCAATATGAGGGATTCTGTGAGCTGCCCTTGTCCCCCCAGGCAGGAGTGACGGTACATGGAGACCTCAGCAACCCCTGGACAGATCCGTGCATGCTCTTCTACCATGTATCCATGTATCACCCTCCCTCCCGGTCTCCCCAGGTGCATCCCAGCCAGCCCTCAGGTGAGGAGGACTTGGAGAGGCCCTGGAGTTGCCTGACACTAGATACTTCCTTCCTGTCTGGATTAAGGAAGTATTGTCAATATCATGTCCATGTTTACCAAATTAACAAATGGTCTTCCACTTAAACACTGGGAGATTTATGAAATAGATTTCTCAAAAATGTGCCTGGCTCAGGGGATCCCTCACAGGTGATGGTCTGTTTGTCTTATTTGGACTCTTGGATTTTAACATCATGTCTCTTTAAGATGTTTTTTTAATGAGAAGCCATGGCCCTGCCATTCCTTAGTCTGGGCAGAGAGCCTCCAGGCAGGTGTTCTGAATACAGCTGGAGTCTTGCTTTGCTGTGGGGCAAGCTGCTTTCTTCTGGCCCCAACAGAGACAAATATTCTTGGTCAGTGGCTCCAGAATGGAAAATAAAATGTGTTGAAACACTTTGCTCCCCACTGTGTATTTTTGCCAAGGGTAAAGAGGGGCCTCCAGCCAGGCCCTGGCACTCTGCTAACTGTGACAAAGGCAGCAGAGACAGCAAGACAGCACACAGGCTTGCTGTCCTCTTTGCACCTAAATTTTGGCATTCTGTCCATACTCGGGAGGCAAAGGCATCTTTGCCTTGGCACCTAGAGAGCATGCCTCAGGATCTGGGACTGCTCTGCCACAGGGGTACGTGGTCTTCATACCTCTCATGAGGGAGTCACCGGGGAACACACTGCTCAGGAAGTGAGCCGATGAACACCTCTTCTAGATCTGTCTCCTGAGCTCCATTTTGTAGCCTATTGTTTCTTAAATGCTATTTACCTTGGAAAGGCAGTTAAGAGGAAAGCAACACGTATTTCCCCAGCCCTTCTGCAGCATAGGAGCCAGCCATCTGAAAAGCAAAACTAAGGTCAATTATTTTTCTTTCCTTGGCTTACCAGACAGCAAAGAGCTGGTTTAACTGAATTGACCAGTTGTTTGATGACTCAATCAATCAGCAAATATTTGTTTTGTGAAGCCTCTGAGCAAAGCACTCAGTGTTTGATTAAATTGTTTGATGAAACAGAACAAATAGGCCTCTCTTCTGGGCCCCTTGTAGACAGAGGCGTCGCTTGCTGTGTGCCACTAATTACCCTCCCACACTAATTACAGATCTGAGCTCAAACTTAGCTCTTTCCCTTGAACCAAAAGCTAACCCTGAAAATCTGGTAATGCAATTACTATGCTTGTTTCAACATGTTGGAGAGAGGGCAGGAGGGGAGGGGGGGAAAAGAGAAAATATGAATCTGCCCCATTTATGAACCCCACATGAGTGAGGGTTACAAAAGGACTCTAGACCCAGGGAATAATGCAGGGCTATCCCTCGGCATGGTCTGGTGTCTGAGATCTGGCTTTGAAAAGGAGACGGAGCTCGCTTTCTTAAGTGGCCTTTAATGTGTTCCTGTGGGTTTAGGGTTTTTTATTAGCTTAGTTTTTAATTGATGTCACAACTCAAAGTCAGGACAATATTTTAAGAAGGAGCAAAGAATGAAAACACTCAGGAAACACACAAAACAACTCAAACCCTAAACCACAACAGTGAAAAAACACGTCTCTCTTTCTTTTAAACATCATCTTAGTATTAGGCATTCGATCTGTCAGATATGCTTGTCATACCCACATATTTCATAATCCAATATGTTCAGGCAAGAATTTTGGCACAACCTGCCATCAGCCATCCTGAACTTTCCTTGACACTTTAAAGAGCACGTAATGTGTTGTGGGATGTGGGGAAATGACTGATTTGGTAGGAAGCCTTAACTCTTTCGTTTAGGTCTGAGAATCCTTTGGAGACAAGTCTTACTTCAGAACAGAGTCCCTGGGGCACTTGCCACAGGCACTGGTGACAACCAGGACTGAGTGTTGACACAGGCTTCAACATAGCCTCCAGGGGTTCCTCACATGTCTGTGTGTCACTCACATGTCATGTGTTGTCACCAGGGCTCTGAGCTAGACTTTCAAGGACTCCGTGGGGAATGCTATCCTAGTCATTTCTGCCCACAGAGTCATGAAATTCCACAGGACTGTTTTTGATGAGTTTACCTGGCCGTTCCAAGTCTTGTCTACACATTGAAATCACTTGGAATGTTTAAGATAAGAAAACAAAACAAAACAATAATTGAAAATCCATATTGGGTTTGACTCAGTACTATCCAACCAGAATCTGAGGAGCATCCCTCACTGTTGAGTCCAAGTTCACTGGTGAGTCCAGAGGAATACTGCACAGATAACTAGAGTTCAGCTTCTCCTCATCTAGATGAGGAACCTGAGGCCCGTCTTTAGAGAAGACAGCTAGTGTCTGGACCCAATTCATAGTCAAATACCTGTTGATTTGTTTGAACGCCAGCAGAGTACTCAGCACTTCCCTGCTTGGTGGGTCTATAAGAAGAGCTTACCTTTAATGCTCACCAAGCCTCACAGGCATGGGCAGTACAACTAATGGCTGAAATAGTCAAAACCACCTAGCCTAGCCTCAAACCATCAGTACTAATCCCGGGTGAGATGCAAACCCTGATGGATAGATGGAAGCATGTATGAGTCAATGTTAGGGAAGTGGTCAGTGAAATAGACAGAGGGGACACCCTCAAGGACAAAAGATGGAATTGTACCTTGAGGCTAGAAGAGTGGTTCATGTCCTTTGATGGCCTGTGCTGGAAGATCTAGGAGCTGGAAGAAGCACATGAGGTCTGAGAACCAAAAGGCTGGCGCTGCCATGTAGGAGGTATGTTTGAAAATGATTTTTTTTTGTCCAGCATAGAAGAACAAGCTTAAGGTAAAAATGGAAAGGCAGAAGTGATTTAGTGTGATGGAGCCCTGTCCCGATTGGTTGGTGCAGACAACTCATAACAATGCTTACATAGTTTTAAAGTTTTCCATTCTTCACATCTTTGGCTAAATGGTACCCTAGACTTTGGGCATGGGGGGGGGGGGCTCATTTTGAGTCATGGAATTAAGGGAATTTTGAGAAGAAGAAAGCAGATATGACTGGTGGGGGTGGGGAGCATTCAGCCAAAGGTGGGCAAAGAAAACTCAGGTCAATGCTAGTGAGAAACTCCATGTTCTTGGGGATCCAGCCAGGGCCTTCTGATCCTGCCTGTTGTCCACAGCGATCCAGGGACTGTGGATCTTTCTGCCCACTACATATATACATTTTTTTTTCCATCAAAGCTACATGATTTTACATTGTGATCTGCCCCTTGTCTTCCTTTTTCTTAGACTTCCTGCACGTATATTACCTTCAGGTCAAACCAACCTCTATTTTCTTAGTATAATGACAGCTCCAGAGGGCAGAGCCTTGGGCTAATGCATTGTACCAGGAAGTAACTTTCGGAAGTGGCAGTAGGCTCTTGTCTCTTACAGCCACTCTGTCCAGAGCCCCTTAGGAGTCTGTGGGAAGACAGGATGTCTCTTGGGTGAAGAGAACTGAAGAGTGAAGGCACACTCTTCAGTTGTGTGTCTCATTGTAAGTCACATTTGTCACTTGACTGTCATCTCTTTCATTGGCTGCCTATCGAGAAACCACTTGCCTCTTTAGAAGTGGGCCCTGCCACAGCACTGTGTCAACACTGCAAAGCCCATGAGAGCCATACCCTCTGAACCTATACCAAGAGTTTCCTCCTGGAACACTCCCCAGATTCCATTGTGCCTAATTTGACTCTAATGGGAAATTCAGCTCAAAAATACCGTATTTGAATAGCTATGGATGAGTCATCTTGGACTTATTTTTATTTGAGATGATTTCTCTGTTTTATTGTGTGCCTTGCACATTAGCTCTGAGAGCATGTAGCTGGAGACCTCTGAAATAATTTGCCAAGCTCCTTCATGTTAGTCTGTATAGATAACCAGCTGAAAAAGCAGGATCAAGTATCATATTTATTGACTTTGGATCTTGATGTCAACATTCTGACACTGTGGCCTTGGGCATGTCCCTCCAACCCAGATAGAGCCTATAGTATTAGTCTTTGCTAACTGGGTAGTTGACATACTTAAGGGGATAACCCAGATGAAGAGCTTAGCATGAAGCCAAACACATCAGTGCCATTTTTCTCACTGTTATAAAGAATTTGAGAAAGTTATTCTGTAGACTTCTCAATTCTGTTAGCAACTTGTCTTATTAATAAAGTGTTTCTTATACTTTCACTGAGGTGTCCCTAAGAACCTAGGGATCTGTCTTCTTCCAGGGCAGCTGGCTACCTTGGACTTGCATTCTGTTGGCAAATGCATGAAAACTTTACATCCATTTATTATTATTTTTTTTAATGTATCTGTGTCTTCTCTAACATCAACTCTTATAAACATACATCATGCTTATCCATTTCATGCTGGACATATCTGTGAGTATAGAACTCCAGTTTGAGGGGCTTGAAGCTAGCACATGGAGTACCTTGAACAGCTGGAAGTCAGCTGCTCCTGTGGGATCGTTCCAGGAAAGGAGGCAAGAGGGAGGGGAAGATTATACTCAGGCATCACCCCCACCTTGGGGGAGCTTAGGTGAAGCCAGCAATCTGAGGCAATGATAACTTCATCCCTGACAGTTGGCAGCTTTTGTTTCCAGAGGCCCCTCAGTATGACTCTCTGGGCTCCAGACTGGGGGCTCTGGAGCTGCTATGCCCCAGGGAGGCCACGATCTGAAAGATGAGCTGTGACTTGGTGCCTCTATGCTGGCTATGTGCTGAAATGGCATTGAGACAGACAATCAGCGTGGAAACCATACAGTGACAGCTTCCTTCACCTTCTAGACCTTTTGGCTCTCGAGGAGCTGACAGACCTCAACTAATAAGCAAACAAAGGCTTTAGAGCTTGAAGGAGGAATGCTAGAATTCTCTCTTTAATATGTCTCTGTTTATAACAAGCCACAGAGCTAATGCCTCATGTCACCAGGGTAGCCATTCCTGGCTTTTAGGATCTCCTGTGATGAGAGAAGCTGAGTTGGGAATCTGGGTAGCTCCCCCTGCTGTCTGGGGAGCCAGCCACTTCCTTGGGAAGTCCTTGGCCCTCAAGGATGAACCTTCAAGGCTAAAAATCCAGAAAAATCCTTGGGGACCAGTCATGGTAACCACATGGATTTTTTCTGGCCCATTCTTCAACACTCCAGTGTTCTTCAGCCCAGCTCTCTGCTCCATTCCAGGGTTGGGCTCCTGTTCTTCATAGCTCTGACACCTCAGCTATTTTTCAAGGTTTAGCCCATACCTCACACCCTAGTCTAGCTCCAGAAAAGCAACTGAGGTGGTTTTTTTTTTTTTTTTTCCAGTCCCTGGAGTGCTTTGCCTTCTGTACCCCATACCTCCCCCTTTGCAGGGCAGGGACAGTAGTGGCACTGTATTTCTGTGCCATTACTTGCAAAGACAAATGGCCTGTTAGCCTTTTAGGGTGTAATTTAAAATCCATTTGTCTAGCAGTAATAACTGGAAATGGACTTCCTCTGTAGGACCCTATGGCTTCCTCTATGAGTGAGGGCTCCGTGCTTGTTAGGGCTGGCTGGCAGACGTTCCCTCATTGTTTTCACTGAGAGGTTCAGAAGCCGGAAGTGGTCTGTGCAGGGGTTGCAGGCCTACCTTGGGGCGGAGGGAAGCCAGAAGACTTTCTCTAACGGAGGACAGTATCTATTGTCTGACACCCTATAAGCATCAGATATAAGAAACAGGCTGGGAGGGGGAGATCAAGGAGACCTCTGTCACCAATCTGAAACCCTGGACTTTTGCAGCCTTAGAAACTGGCCTGCGTGGTGACTTTCTGGGGTCTACAATTAAGTTTGAGCTCTCTGGCTTTGGCACACCTCAGAAATAAAACTTCTCAGACAACTGACATGTTATTTTTGTTAGTTTGTTTCTTTAGGTAATGATGCTTCTCTTAGTTATTGAGGATTCTGCAGTTTTTAAAAAGATATTACTTATGTTTCCTTTTTAACAGTCACTGCAGAGACTTAAGAAATGAAATATTCATTGTTGGTGCAGAATTTTTATATTGCATGTCAGTTTTTAAAGCTGTCTTGGTTATTTTTTCATTATATGGTATTTTAAAATGACTTGCTATAATTAAATGTAGCAAGTCCCCTACAGGCTCTGAATTCTTGGTCCCCCAGCTACTGATGCTCTTGTGGAGGGTTATGGTGGGTTAGGTTTATAAAGGCAGGCCTTGGGGATTATAAATCCATCCCACTTCCAGATAATTTATTTCATGACTTTGTCACTGTACATGAACCCCAACCACCATGCCTTCCTGATGTGGGATGACTTTTGTATGCTGTGAATACCATTGGTTAATTAATAAGGCTATTTTGGCCTATGGCCAGCTTAGAGACAGCGGGAAATTCAAGCATAGATAAAGGGGAAGGAGGGCAGAGTCAGAGAGACACACAATCCAGTCGCCCAAGAAGCAAGTTGTAAACGTACAGGTAAAGCCACAAGTCGCATGGCAATATGATAGATTTATAGAAATGGGTTAATTTGCAAGAGCCAGCAAGTAATGAGCCACAAGCCAGTTTGTAATTAATATAAGCCTTTGTGTGATTATCTGGGGCCATGCAGCTGTGAGACTGCAGGTCCAGACCTTGGGCCAGACAGGCCAGAAACCTCTTGGTACACCTGCCTTCACCATGATGTACTGTGTCCCTCTGAAACGTGTGTCAAGATAAACCTTCCCCTCTGAAGTTTTCCATTTGGTATTTTATTTCAGTTACCAGAGAAGTTAGGTAATATTGTCACCCTATCTATCCAAGTATCTAATGTATGTTTATTCTTTTAGGTAAAGGAAAGTAATGTAAAGGAACACACTCCGTGTGCCCTGTGGCTGTTAGAAAAAATGCTGAAGACCACTGACCTTGACACCAGAGCATCAGGATGGTCTCTTCCCAGGAATCTGGGTGGGCTCTGATTTCAAATGTGTATCATACTTTTTTATTTTTAGTTACAGTAATTGGTTACTTGTATGTATGATGTGGGGGTAGGATGGGGCACATGTGCTGCCACAGTGTGTGTGTTTGGAGGTCAGAGGACAACTCCTTCTCCTTTCACATGGATTCCAGGGACCAAACTCTGGACACCAGGCTTACAGGGATTGAATTCTGACACCTGTTTTTCTATAGCAGCTTTTTCGCATATGCACATAAAGAACCCAGCATATGAGGTCACAGCCGTAAGCGCTCAGCTAAACAGAAATCCAGTAAAAGAGAGTTAATCACCTACTAGGTGACAGACCCTGTCCTGGTGCAACTCAAATCAGTTGGTTCTGATGCTCACGCTCCGAGGTCACCTTGTCCAATAGATGAAGGTGCTGAGGCTAGAGGAAGTTGCTTGAGTACGTGCAGCCAAAATGCAAGGCAGCTAGGTTTAAACCCAACTCTACAGCCATCGTTATTTCTATTAGGGAATATCAGTTACCTATAACCTCCACAATGAGGCATGATAATGACAAGGGGTGTTTAACAGTGTTTTAACGTAGTGCTCGTCCCTTGGGGGTTCACTTTGAGTCACCAGCCTCTCCTATGTCCGGAAGTGAGCTGACAGTCACCGGCTGATCCAGTCTGGCCTCATTTCAGCTAACCCAGATGACTCAGTTCTGCTCTGTCTACTATGTCACTGGTCACCAGGCAAACCTGAGAATGGTCTGGTGACGATAGCATGGGTGGAGGAGGAGCCACCCAACCCTTGAAGCTCAGCCTGAGACCTGTTGAACCTACCTAAGCACATGAAGTAAAGTAGGGTAGAGGTGGGCATATGCAAGACGAGGAGTAAGAAAACCTGCGAAGTTATGGGGGACCCACTAGGGTACGTGGCTAAGGGACGAACAGAGGCCACTAGAACTAGTCAAGCAGATGTTCTCAGGGTCTTATTTGGGCCACTCAACTAACATTTTTAGGGTCTTAATTTTACCTTGATGAGGTGGAGAAAAGAATGTTTAGTGGGGAAGAGGAAGGCTGATATATATTTAACTAAAATAATCTCAGTCTACAGGTATTGCTTGCTAAGAGAGAAAATGTCCATCCTTAAGTAAATGTAAGATGCTACATATGTCAACGTTAAGGTTCATTTATCACAACACTTCTCAGTGCCTTCAATATTTCAATGTGCATTGAATGCATAAGAGAAATAGTACGAGTTTGTCAGCCTTATTTGAAAGTAAGATTATTTTTATGCATCTTGCTGATGAACAGTTCTTAGGAAAAAATATCTTGGGGAACCCATATGTAGGCTTGGGGTGGGAGGTGATGATTTTAGGCTGACCTTAATAGTTCTCTCATCCCTTGCTATTTTGTAGTAGAACATGTATCCGGGGATTACATGGGGAGGGAGAGGTTTGGGGTGGTTGTTTTCCATTCTAACACAAAATAGACTCACTTGGTGACCTACAAAGGAGATAGACAACAGAGCCGTCTCCAAGGACTTCCTGGGCTGTGGACTGTCATGGGTCCCAGATGCCTGGTCTGGCATGCTGCCAGGCTCTGAGTCTAAGATTCCACATGTAGGCAAGAGGCTGGAAGACAAACTTCTTTTGAAGAAAACAGTGCATGGGCTTGGGGGAAGTCATTTCTCTCTCTGATATTCCTGTCACTGCCCATGGGGAGGTATCCTGGTTCTTTGTGACTGAGACTCCTGTAAGACTGACTTTCCTTCAGGTAACTGCTGTGGTGTGAATAAATGACAGGCTCATCAAACAAGAGGACCCTTGTCCAGCTTGAGGGGCTTGATTCAACTTTTCCTCTTCGGCAATCAGGATATCATTTCTACTTTTTATTCCTTGTTCCAAGCCTGTGTGTATATGAAAACATCAGTACCAGTGAGAAAATTGGTCAGAGTGAGATATTCACTCTTTCTTCTTCATAATATGCTCACTGCTGCTGGCCCTGTGTTGCCTTAGTGGAGGTTCAGACTCACCCACACCTGAGACTCTTCACCTCCGCAAAGCTAAAAGGAGAAAGTACTACTTCTCTGCTCTCTTTAACTCCACAGAGGAGGATGGAGTCTTTGAATGCGGTCCTGTCCAGACCCCTGGCTTTGGGCCTCTACCCACTGATGTCTGATGTGAGTTCTGCATTCTCGGTACAAACCACCCGAGCCTGCTAGAAATTCAGAATCAGATGAGAACCTCAAATACAGATGTGGCTGGGTTTTGTTTGTTTGTTTTAGCAGACTTGGAAAGTCCCTACCACATCTCCGTCTGTGATCTACATGCTCAGTCCAGAGATTCACAAGTGCCAGGTATGTGGTATTGTGTTGACTGGAGGCTCTCTGGAATGTTGGGCTTATTTACATAACATATTTCTCAGGTGTTTATAAATTATGCATGAGACTGATCTGGAATTTAATTTGAACCCAACAAATTCTCTTATTCCTTGGTTTCCCACTTTGCACTGCAAACCACCCAGCACTTCAGAAATAATCCAGGTCTCTTTGCTTGTGGCCTCCTTACTTTCTGTCTTAATGGGGGAACAGATGCTTCTGAGCCCAGGTGGAGTTCAGCATCCTGCCCGGGGTAATTTAGCTAGCAGAAGATCTTGGGTAATGCGGAAAATCCTGGCCCTGAAGCTCTTCCCCCTTTTCATCCTGAATTGGGTTCCCTAGGCAGAGGACATCCCAAACTTTCCTCCGTATTCAGACTTCTGGGCCCTTTCCTATAATTCCACCGAGGAAAGGGTTCCTTCCGTATCGATGAGCACCCGGAGATTTCTTCCCTTCCCCGGACTCTTCAGAAACTGAGAGGGAATCTTCCACGTTAAGAAGAAGGCACGTGTTAAAGACCGACTTAAAGATCTGTAAAGCAGAACGCTAATTAACTCTCATCAGCTTGTCCCCTGAAGGAAATGAGTGGCTCCTTCCCCAGCTCCATCCTGCTCCCCTCCTCCCCGCCCAACGTGTCGTGACCCCGGCAGTAGACAAGTTCAGTTCCCACAGGTGCGTGGCTCACTCTCCTAAATGAAGGAGAGAAGAGCGGTGAGAGCCGATCTCCTCCTCGGAAAACAGGAAGCGAGCTGGATAGATTGACTTGATAGGAAGCTATCAGCCTGCGCTCAGCTCACGCTGGGGCGCTTATCGCTGCCAGTCATCAGCGCTCTGGCGAGCTCATGAATAATGCATTTCCCAGTGATTTCCTTCCTCATTTGCTAGCTGGAGGCAATATTGATTGGAAAAAAAAAGGGAGTCCGCGTCGCTAAACTGTGTTGTGGTGATTTTTCCTTACATGACTCGGAGCCAGAACACACATATCATTTATCTCAACGCCCGTGCGTTGGTGTCGTTTGTCAGCGGCAATGGCATTTATTTAAGGAGTACCACAACTACTGAGCAACACTTTGCAAACGAAGGCTTGGTCGAGGTTAGAACCCTGACCGACTGTAGAGTGGTGGTGGTCCAGGGAGGTGAAACACGGTGGGAAGTGAACTTGGAGAAGGTCTAGGAGGAGGTGGGAGTGGTGGAAATAGAGGTAGGCTGGGAGGAGGTGGAACAGATGGGGGGGCAGTGGGGGGAATGGGGTGAAGGTGGGGGGCAGGGAGATAAGGGTGAGCTAGAGGGCAGGAACAAATACCCAGAGGACCAGTGCACTGGACCGTGTCCTGGGATTAAAACGGGAGAGTAGCAGGCACATTCAACAAAGCTGTCCCACAGTGTGGGATGAAGAGATGAGGGAGAATGGGGTCTTTCCCCCCAAAAAAGTTGAGTTGAGGAAAACGTGTTAGAACTTAAAACTCTGCCTAGATAATCAAGTGAGGCACTGGGGGAGGTCTGTGGACTTTGAGCAGGTCATATAATAGATCATATTCGAGGGAACCCTCAAAACATCAGGGAGTCACATATTAAGGAGCCTGGGGGTCTTGATGATTAATAGGCAAGAGTGGAAGACTGTAGATAAAAGTGACCCGAGCATCAGCAGGCCTTCACCCCCCCCCCACCCCCACACATACCCAAAGTGCTTCTCTCCAGAACTTTGCTAATGGTGGCGTCTCCACCTCTATCATTTCGTAAGCCCCAGAAAATAGAAACTTGAGCCTTGAGTGACTGAAAAACAAAGGGGGGTGACTGGGGGAGCCTCCTCCTGTCACCCCTTTCAACACAGGCAGCCAGTCAGACTCAAAGAACTTTCTCTTGAGCTTTAGAGAGTGTTAAGGGGAGGGCAAGTGGAGCCAGTGAATGGTCTGGGAGGAGAATTAAGTTTCCTTCAGAAAACTCTCTCCATGGAATCTCTGAAAGCCTGTATGACAATATAATTAAGTGGGAGGCTGCAGCAGCCTGTCAGACTGAGTGTGCAGCTTGCCTGAGGTGGTGGGTAGGTGAGCAGAAGCAGGGACTTCAGGCCTGCCAACAGCACAGCTATTCCAGGTATGCGCTTCCCTGTCAGCCATGAATGAAGAGGATGGGGTCTTCTAGCCAGAAACTTCAGCAGCTATGGGCCAGCCCAACAGACAGCCACCCAGGGGAGCATGTGGCACCCTGGTCCTAAGCTTCTTGCTCCAAGATCAGGCTGATGCTGCCCAAGTCTGTTAGTTTCAGGCACTCTGCAGAATTACCCACAGGTCAAGGTCACCTGGCAAGTCACTTGGAGGAGTGGTAAGTCCAGAGGAAGGGTCTGTCACAGTGACTTTCAGTTTTGTCTGGGTTTGGTGCTTACAACAATCTATCAGTACTGCTTCAGCTCCTCTGTTTCCCTTCCCTGGTCTTTGGGGGCTCACTTCACATGACCTTTCTTCAGGACCACCCTCTCCAGCTCATCCTTCAAGAGTCAGCTTGAGGCTCCCCTCCAGTCTTAGGATTCCTATTGCTGTGATGATACACCATGACCAAAAGCAACCTGGCAAAGAAAGAATTTATTTCCATGTATCAGTTCATCATTGAAAGCAGTAAGGACAGGAACTCATGTGGGTCAGGAGTCTGGAGGCAGGAGCTGATGCAGAGGCCATGCTGCTTACTGGCTTGCTCAGACTGCTTTCTTATAAAACCCAAGATCACCAGCCCAGGGATGGCACCACCCACAATGGGTTGGGCCCTCCTCCATTTATCACTAATTAAAAAAATGCTCTAGGCTTGCCTACAGCCTGATCTTATGAAGGCATTTTCTCAATTTGAGGCTCAAATTTGAAGTATTTTTCAAAATGGGGTTCCCTCCTCTCCTGATAACTCTACTTGTATCAAGTTGACATAAAATTACCCAGCACACCTCCCTAAGGCAGGATGAGTAGTCTTCATGACCTTGCTCCTGGCTCAGAGGCCCTCTATTCTGTCACAATGGTAGTGACTTTGTGAACATCTTTTCTAAGAGACAGACAACAGGCTCATGGAATCCAAGGCCACGTCTGATTTGGCTCCAGAGTTATATAGACAACTTATCTAGCATCATGCTCAGCGTGCAGTAAAAGCTATGTTTATTCAATGCCAGACTTTCTTCTGGTCTTATGTGGAAAGTGTTGGATGGGCATAAATCACTCAAAAGAGTATTTTCCTACCTGAGGCATCTGCTCTGGAAAGAGCAACCTTAGTAAGAAAAAGTTAAGGCTGGAGAGATGCCTCAGAGGTTAAGAGCACTGGCTACTCTTCCAGAAGACCCCAGTTCAATTCCCAGCGACCATATAGTAGCTCACAACTGTCTGTAACTCCATTTCCAGGGGATCTGACATTTGTGCACAGACATTCAGGCAAAACACCAATACACATAGAAGGAGAAGGAGGAGGAGGAGGAGGAGGAAGAAGAAGAGAAGGAGGAGAAGAAATTAGCCCAAGGAAACATGTCTCTGTGGTGTCAACATGTAACTAACAGGGCAGCTGATATTTCAGGTGAGACAGCAGTGTTAGTGGCCCTCTCAAATCTTGCATTTTTGTCCTGTCCTTGCTCAGCATACAGAGATCACATGTGGTCCCCAGTACTAGTCATAAGGATGAAGCCTCCCAGAAGTTTACACACTCAGATTTTTTCTTATGGTCATGGGAGACCCTGCTTCAGAGTCTTGGATTGTTGGTCCTCTATTTGCAGAGTAGTCAATGAACTCACTGGGCGGAAAGCTTGCAGCTACAGCTCCTCTCAGGATTCAGAGGAGGAAGATGCTGGCAGAGAAGGCTTGCTGCTACCTCTGCAGGGCATGGGGTGCAGGAATCTGCACCAGTTTATTGAAATTGCCCAGGGGGTGTGGAAGGTGCTCTAATCGATCATTCCTCTGCAATGAGGAATGCAATCGGAGAAATGTGAGTTCCGTATTTACAAAGCCAGAAAAATGGGGGCTTGTCCCCCATCTCCCAGGTGTGTACTTACGTATTGATGGATGACTCCAACGTGGATTTGTTATAGAAAAAGTCTGTGCTGAAGGCAGAGAGCTTGCATCTGGCACTATGGTCTGACAACTGGACCTCGGACTCACTTTGATTTCACTAATGTCCTCAACCCCGGGGTGGAGAAAATTGGGGTTTTCACTGTTTCCACAATAGTATCCTCTGAGGGTTTTTTTTGTTTGTTTTGGTTTGGTTTGGATGGTGGGAATAGCTTTTAAAAATCTATCAGAAGCACAAAACGCTAAGCCAGTCTCCTCCCTAGAAAAGATTCTGAGGGCAAGGAGTTAATGGTCACACAGCCCTGTGAAAGATTTAGATAGGACACACTTTGGATGTCCACCTTGGGGAATACCCAAGCTTGCACCAAAGGTGACCCTTGACACTGATTCCCCACCCTGTCCCACCTTCCTCTGACCTCAAAACTAGTTACCCCTTATCTACCCTTTAAACAATGGCACCCTTTGTTTTAAGAGGAGGTGAAATAATCACACTCCAAAGTGACCCGAACCAAAAAAAAAAAAAAAAAAAAAAAAGGTGAAAAATTAGGGCAGGCTAAGCTAAAAATGGTGTGTTCTGCTTGGGCACCCCAAAGCCTCTCTCCTTGCAAGGAGCAGCCCCAGCTGAGGTCTGAGCAGAGGCAGCCAGACAAATTCGTATTTGTATGCTATGGGGGAAAAGAAAATCTGCTGTTGGTAAAGGGTTAAAAATTAGCTTTCTTAGTGAAGAACTCCAAGCAGCAGACAGGCACGTTCAGTTTCAGCCGAGAAGAAAGACAAGTGTTTGGTTAGTAACTGGATACGGCTGGAAGCGGGTTTCTGGCCTCCGGTCCCTCTGCAGGTTGAACACTGGGGGATGGCCCAGTTCTTGTGGTTGTTTGAAGGTGGAATAGAGAAGGAAGTAGGCAGACCTAGGAGCCAGGGCCCAGGGCAGTGCTGCACACTCCTCCTTTACACAGAGGGAAACAGAGACCTGGGGACCTGATTCTGGTGAGATCCTGATACTGACATAAGGTGAGTGAAAGGTTTGCAGCCCTTGTGCCCCTTCTGGAAAGCAGGGGCAGTAGCAGGGTGGGATATAGAAGCAGGTCCCAGCAAAGGTGGGGCCTATCTTCTATTTTGGATTCTTCTAGGCTGGAATGAACCTGCAGATCATTCACCCTCACCATTAATAGGGCCCACATAGAGCTCATAGCTGGGATTTGGGTTTGAGAGTGCAATACGGTTGCAAGGCCTCATCATTCAATAGCTTTTATACTCAGCTTGGGAGATGGATAGAGTTGGGGAGTTGATTGAGTGCCTGTGCACATTCATGAGGACTTGAGTTCAGATGCCCAGAAGGACTCAAAGGAAGCCATAGCATCAAGCATCAGTAAACCCAGTGCTGGAGAGAGACAAGAGAGGCAGATGCCTGTAGTTCATTGGCCAGCAAGCCTAGCCAATTGGGGAGCTCCAGGTTCAGTGAGAGAACCTGTCTCAGCAAATTAGGGTGGAAAGAGATGGAGGAGTACTGTACACACTCTTTTGTGCATACATGCACGTATACCACACACACCCATGCACATGAACACACATCCACACACTCATTTTTTGGCTGAATCAAATCTCCCAGGCTTGGGCCTCTCTACAGAGAGAACAATCTTCCCAAAGCAGAGAGGATATCCATACAGCCTTTGCTGAAGTTCTACAGGCTTTCGGCACAGCCCCCTTGGTGCAGGAGCCCCACCCCAAATAGAAAGCAAATGGGATGGGGAGAAGAAAGGAGCCCTTTCTAAGCAAAGGGGAATTTAGCCCCTTGAGCCCTAAGTTACCATGCCCAGAGCAGGCCTGTGGAGTCGGGGGCAGGGGGGTCTGCAAATTAGAAAGCCTGTTGGAAATAATGCTTTTCTTGTCTTGGCCTGCAGCAGCAGAAAGAAGCAGCAGCTGTTGGGCATATGCAGCCTGTTAAGGGCACACTCCCTTCAGACAGAAGGAAATCCTGCCCAGAGCTGGCAGGTCCAGGGTAACCACTGGGGAGAGAGGTTTGGGGCTCTCTGTATTCAGAGCTGGGGGGTGGAGGGGTCCCAGTTTCCTAACTCTATTCAAGTGCTGGATCAGGGGTCTCTCTCCCTCCCAGCCCTGGCCCCTAAGGCCCTTCCCCCTCCCAGGAGGTGTTGGATCTAGTGATGGTATCAACAGGAACTTTGTGGAAGCAGGGGTTTATTTTGTATCCACTTCAAAACGCCTATGAATATCCCTCCTCTGGCTAGCTCAGGATGGATGATTTTGGGCCCCTCTGCAGGCGGGATTATTGTTTCCCTAATCAGGCCAGACACAGAGTAGCTTGTTCTTCTTTCAATTCCCTCTTTGCTTTTCCTTATCCGCTCACAGGCTCAAACTCCTGAGAAAGTTACCAGGTTGGTCCTCAGTGACAAGATGCCCAGTATTAATGTCTGCTAATTAATCCAAAAACCGGCTCCCAGTTGGCCTGTAGATTTTTACAAACCTGAATTAAACGAAGTGTTTATGTGACAGATATGTGGGAGGGATTTCAGATATAATCACCATCAATCTGGCTGCAGCCAAAATAAATTCTGTGAAAAGTAAAACAAACTATTGTACAGACAAAGTAGACCTTAGGGGTCTCGGGCAATAATCTGTGTTTTCTTATTTGGCTGCATCTAATATTTCTGCTTTCTTCAGGGTTGATAGGATCTCTGTACACAGGGTGCTCTTGCTGCAGCTGGTGGGTGGACACATGCCCCCCACCCCCCACCAGCTCAGTGGAAGGAGAGCTCCGTTTTTATTTTTGAAGTTTGCTTCTAACAAACCAGTGTGATGGGGAATGGAGCAGGAAAAAGCAGGGAGCTGTAGTGCCCATGCCTTCCCCCATCCCCTCTCCACATTCTCCTCCAGTTTCTCCAGGACTGGAAGGACAAGAGAGCCTGTGGTCAGGCTCTTTGCAATGCCTTGCCAAATAAGGAGGCCCCAGACTCTTCTCCAAGGGAAGGTGTTTGGGTACCTGGGACAGCCCCGCCCAGCTGCTCTGCCCTGTGGCTATTCTCCATTACTGTGTCTGCCTCTTGCTGCCTCCCTCTTCCAGTCCACAGTTCCCACCCAGCACAGGCCTAGGGAGGAGATGCTGGAGGAAGGTGTTCAGCTGAGTCTCATCTGTTCATCTGGTCCCCCGGATGTGCTAACCTAGTTCTGGGTTCTGACCCTGTTTTCTCTTGGATGCTGCCAGCTGACCGACCTAAGGGCACCAGCTCCCATCAGCCGAGGCTTGCTCCACACAGATGTCCTCAGTTTGCCTGCATTTGAGCTCAGCATCCTGCTTGAGATTCCACAGCGGGAAGTTCCTCCTTCTGTCCCTTCCACCATCCCCTGTTCAGTGCTTGCTTGGGCTCAGAAGAAGCCACACCTACTGTAGTAATTAGTCCCCGTGATTTCATAGGGAATGGCTCTACAAGGAGGTGTGACTTTGTTGGAGTGGGTATGGGTTTGTTGGAGGAAGTGTGTCACTGTAGGGGCGGGCTTTGGGGTTTCCTATTCTCAGGTTACTGCCCAGTGTCTCAGCTGACTTCCTATTGCATACAAGATAACAGGACTCTCAGCTGCCTCTCCAGCACCATGTCTGACTACACCACCATGCTTCCCATAATGATGACAATGACTGGTGAACCACCCAAATAAACTGTTTTCTTCATAAGAGTTGCTGTGGTTATGGTGTCTTTTCAGAGTAATAAAAGCCCTAAGACACCTGCCCGCCCCTCAGATTGCTCTTACTTCCAACTCAGCTCCTGTGCTGGTCCTCCACCAGCTCTGGGAGCATATAGTCAGACTCTTTTTCATCATCTGGGATTGCTGTATGTAGCACCCCCACTCTGATTGGTGGGGGGTCCTTCTGAGTATCTATTGTGAGAAACAAGTCTTTCTGTTTTACGTCTGCCTTCCATTCCTGGTTCCAGGAGCCACATCTGGAGTTAGAGTCTGTACAGGATCAGTGGCTCAAGCCATAGCTTCTCTCCCCTGGACAAAGACAGCATAATTCCCGATCTTAGTGACCCAGGAACACCAAGCAATCTGGTTTCAGTTTTCTTTGGCTACAGTGGATATGCCAGCAAAGCAATAACCAAGCAAACAAAATGTCTCCATGAAGTAAGAGTTGCTGTGATTTTGCAAACCTCATCTATCCGTTCAGTCACTAACTCATCTAGTCACTAACTCATCTATTCACTCGGTAGCATTCATTACTGTCTGCTGAGTGTCAGGCAAGGTGATAAGTTGTAGTGGAGAGCAGGCAGTTGTCCTGGGGATTTATTAGTGAATTAAAAACTCTTACCTTCTAATACGTATAGATGGATGAGAAACAATAACTATACAACATAGGAAGAATACACAGAAGGCCAAAATGTCACTGCATAGAACAGAGATAGCAAAAATTATAAATGTTGGAGTAGAGAGAGGCTGACATGCTCACACAGGTAGGATGTTGAGGCAATAGCAGCGTGTATGACTTGAGGCAGAGGAGAAAGTTAGTCCAGGGTGCTTGGGGCGAAGAGTGTCTTAAGAGAAAATTGCCAGTGTAAAGGTCCTGAGGAAGAAGTGTGTCTGGCATAGTTAAGGAACGGAAGAACGTCAGGGTGGCTGGACTGAATTAAGCAACTGGAAATGAACAGGAGACAAACCTTGGGACCCTCAGGTCCTGGGAGGACTTGGACATTTTTTTCTATCCCTACTTGAGTAAACTGATAAAGGTTAGTCTCTTTCATTAGTCAAGCTAGAGTTTAGGAAATTCAACACATATTTTGGAATTTCAAGCCTCAAATGGATGAATAAAGCAGCCTGCCCTTGTTAGTTCATGTTTAAATGCTAGCGTGGGCTTCCGCAGGAGGGAGGGGCTTCCGCAGGAGGGAGGGGCTTCCGCAGGAGGGAGGGGCTTCCGCAGGAGGGAGGGGCTTCCGCAGGAGGGAGGGGCTTCAGCAGGACAAAGAGGAGGGCACTTGTGTGTGGTGGTGGTGGTGTGGGTGGAAGGAAAGCACCGCCCCCGAACTCTTTAGCTTCCTTCCTTAGCCCAAATTGTCCAGGCTCCATTCATCTACCGAGCACTGGGATGGTAGAATGTAGTAGGGAATAAGAGAACCTAAAAACTGAAGAATTATGCAGAGATGAGTGACCAGGGAATCCAGGTGATGTGGCCATTGCCCCATGCCCCTTTCCTTTGTTACCCTCCCTGTGACCTCATTGCCGCTCATTTTGCCTGCTGAGAACCCTGGTGCTGTTCATTCAAGTTGATGCAAATCCCCAGCCTGAAAAACACATTCAAGGTTGTCTGTTTTGCAAAGGAAATTTACCTTTTCTTTCTATATCGTGCTTTCCTGCTCAGATAAGCCCACATTCGGTGCTAATTTTTAAGTCAAATACGCAAGACTCCAACCAACAATAACAAAGCCAGGCTCACAAGTTGCCAGGCTCCCTCAGCTTATGCATTCAGACAGTGTGAGGATATTAATAAGGAGACAGGTATCTCATTTCAGCTACAAAGTGGATCCTACAGTGAGGCATGGAAATGCTTACACAGAAGCCAGGAGCTCCATTGGGAATACAGGCATGCCTGAACTGGGTACCGGATGCCCGGCTTCCAGCTCTGCTAGCACAGCCTGCTATTCAACCCTGTTTTAAACACAACAGGCACCCACTACGTGCAGTCTTGGGGTGGGAGATCCCAGCTGCAAGGGCCATTTGAAGGAACCAATGACTACCGGCGACTTGAGATGACGATGAGATTTAAGATGAGATTTAATGTCAAGCACAGTGGCTCTCCTACCAATGCCATTTGAGTGACAAATGAGCGTTTGCCTCTTTTGGAGTCCCGGGGTTCTAGATGTGCTTAGCTGTTTTGTTGTATTTGTTTTGTTTCTGGTGTGTGTGTTTGTGTGTGTTTGTGTGTGTGTGTGTGTGTGTGTGTGTGTGTGTGTGTGTGTGTGTGAGAGAGAGAGAGAGAGAGAGAGAGAGAGAGAGAGAGAGAGAGAGATTTACTGTGACTCAGGATTAGCAGGGTCTCTCTCAGTCATGAATATAGACAACAGTCTGACAAATGACCACATTCGACAACATTTACGTATTAACAAAAGCAGTAATATAAATATGTGTTTATGAATGCAACTGAGTGTATGTATGCAGCTATATTGGTAAACAATTTAAACTAGGGGTGAATTGTCAGGAATACCAACAAGATCCATTGACCTATTTCATAATATGATTTTCAGGCCGACTTTTCAGATTATCAGGTGGGCTGAATAAAGAGTAAGGCAAATTCTCTTCAAAGATAGTGGTCAACCATTCCTCATGTCTTGAGATGTGGAGGTTAGACCTTCCATCTGGAAGACCCTGGGGCCCACAAGCTGGCTCAGTAGGTAAGGGGCTTGCCACAAAATCCTGTGATCCTGAGTTCAATCTCAGGGACTCCTGTGGCTTTAGGAAAGAAACAACTCCCACAAGTTACCCTCTGACCTCTCAGGTACAGCATGTGTGCATGCTCTCACAACACAACATAAACACAAAATAAATCAACTAAAAATATACACGTATATGTGTACACACACACAGTTTTAAGAAGTGGGGGCTACTTCTCCCATTGAAACTGAGTAGCATTGTTATTTGTTGTGGCTTAAAGAACTCTCTTGCTAGAGACCCGTATAAAGGCTGAAGCTTTATTTTTACTGTTCTAAGCACTGGAACCATCAACCAATGAATTCATACTTGCTGAAGGGACAAACCAGAGAACCAATCCCAGCTCCACCCTCTACCACTTGGGCCTTAACTCTGGACTCCAACAACCAGGGATAGGAGAATGCCCTCTCGAACTAACCACACTTCCCACCTTTTCCATTTGGGAAAGAGAAGAGCTGGATGTGGTTAGAACTCTCCTGTCCTCACTGACCAACAACAGGACTGTTCCAGATCAGTGCCAGTCTCTCCCTGTGGGATCTCCTTCTTGCCTTAGCACGGGTTGAGGGGAGTCCTCATTGCTCATGGAGGACATTGCTGCCTGGCCACAGCTCTTTCTCCTTCTGCCCACAGAGCACACCTCCCTCAGCTTTGCCATTCCAGAACTAGTGACTATGCTTGGTGGCGCCAATGGAAAGAAGAGAGGGAGATTGATGTCTGTCCCGATGATCAACTTCAGAGGCCGTGGACGCAGCGATTCAGAAGCTCGACAGCATATCAGAAATGCTTGCGCACCTTTGAAAATGGCACTCTAAAGTTGATCACATACTCAGTCATAAAGAAAATATCAATAGATACAAAAAAATGGGGAAATGGCGCTCATATATGGGTCTCGGCATTTAACACAGACAGCCGTGTCCTTCCTCCATGGTGCCATTTGACTTCATAAAGAGGGGCCTGAAGATATAGGTCGCCACTCCTTGGTCCCTGCTGGAAACTAGTTGGGTTGATAAAATTTTTGTGGAGTTCTTGGTATCTCTGGGGGACTCTAGTATATTCAAGGACTCTGAGCCCCAGAAAGGAGAAGAGAAACTCTAAAGCGCAGTCAGGAATTAGGGTAAGAAAGAAGGAATGACTAGGGTCCAGGAGAGAGAGCTCCCGGTCAGGAGATGTACATTCCCTCATTTCTTTCAGGAAAAGGCAGCCAAGCCATGGGTGGGGGCGGGGAGGTCTGTGCCTGGCTCCAGATGTGAGTGAAGGCATGTGCCGAATTTGGAGGATTTTTCCTGTGGAGAATTTCTTAAACTTCAGACATGACTGTCAAAAAGAAGCAAGGCAAGGTATGAAGCACATGGAAGATGTGTTTGACACAGAAGGGTCAGGAAAGTTCAAGACGCCTTCCCTCTTGGCAGGCTTGGCAGGAATGCTAACTACAACCGGGGACTGGAAACCTCATGACAGTAAAATTTTAAGGCTTCATTTTTGGTAAAATATGACTTGCTGTCGGGTGTACGAGTTGGTAGCTTTGATGCAAATATGTAATAAATCTCACCTCTTCACTGAAATCTGAAGAGATTTTCTTCATATAAATAAAAGCCTGAGTGTGATAAAATGGCTTTTGATCACTTCACATGAAAGGTGTTAGAAATTGTCATACTGTTACCATAATTAAAGTACTGTGGAGTGGAGGAAAAAAATTCTGCTCCCAGATCTCCCCCACCTGCCTCTATTTAAAAGACATTTTTGTTGAAAACCTCACTCATCCAACTTTGGAATAGTTTTGACCTTGTAGTTGGAAAGAAAAGTTTTAGCGAGAAAACTACTGTTACAACCCATGGGTGACACTGGCCTTTGCAAAATGAAGTCTCTCTTCAGTCTCCACAGCAGGGATGCTCCTAAGAGCTTATTTGATCAGTAAAAGAGTTGCCTAAAGCCTTCACTCTCTTCTCCTTCTGATGTTTCTTAGGCTCCCAACTGTTAAGATGAGAATTGTTTTAAATTATATATTGTTTTGTATTTGCTTTTTTTATACATCGGTGTTTGCCCCACATTCATGGGCTCAGACCGGCAGAGGGTTCATTGTTGCTCAAGCACATGGTCCCATTTACTCACATATGCTGAGTGTCACAAATGTGGCTTCCTTGGTAGCCCTGGCTCCCTCTGGCCTTGAGTTAAAGAGCCAGAAGCTTCACTTTCTATTTATACACTTCTTGAAATCACTGAGGGATTCCTTTCTGCATCCTGAATTAAAAACCCCAGCTCTTTAAGCCGGTGTGAGACTTTGCAGCCTGCTCCAGATTTATTATATTAGTTTAACTTGCAACCTTAACCCAAGCCTTTCTGGCCTTTACTTGCCCCATGTCTGACTTTTGCCCTGGTAGAAGGGACCTCTTCCTTCTGGTATGACTTCTGAAAGGTCTCTCTCACTGTCCCCTCCCTTGGGAACCCCTCAGTTACTGGATCAACTCCCCTGAGCTCTAGTGACAGCTATTTGCTATTTAGTCTCGCCTATCTCGTATTTTCATTTTATCTGCATGCTTTGCTTTCTTCTCTGAGTAAAATTTCTTATAAAATGACCAATTCATATCTTTTACCCATTTCTTATAATTTATCTTCCCCCACCCCACCCCCAAGGAGTTTCTTAACTATGCTGAATACCAGCTCTCTGTTTAAAGTGGAGAAAATACCTTTTCCTAATGAGTTCAATTTCTTCAAATACATTTATGGAAATTTTGTCTGACAGAGTTTTACAATGTGACAAGGCAAAATTGAAACACTTTTCCCTATAGGTTTCATAAAGGATTTCAGAAGTCATGCTCCTCATGTTCCTACGATGTTTTATAGCTCTGTGTTGTGTGTTCAGCTTTAGTCCTTTGGAACTTACATTTTTGAATAATTAAAAGTAGTGATGTGAATTAATCTCTCCAAATGGACAAGCGGCCATTTTTTGAGTGGCCAGTCTAAACTTGCCCCATTGACGTGACATTCTACATTGTCACCCAGTGCTTTCCTATACCTTCATGGCTCTACTGCTGGGTTTTTTCTTTCTGGTCTATTGAGTTGCTTTTAACTCCTTATGCCAACATAGCAATGTTTTGTTTCATATTGTGTTTTTTGTTTTGATATTGTGACAGACAATGGCCAGGTTTGTCCCACGTCAGCTCCTCTTCGTGGATGAACGGTTGTGACTGAGATTTTTGAAAATACGGGCTCAAAAGGAGAGGGAACATGTTCTTTTACTTTCCAGTCCAGCAAAAGATGGGCGTGAGAATGAACGGTGATGATGGCCAGGCATCCCATATGGCCTGTTTGTGTGGTTTTAGAGTCTCCAGGCGTGTGGTGCCTGCTTATTGTCATTTCCTCTGTGTTTAGTGAAGCAGGGGGCATGATAGCAATATGGCAGAATTGAACTTGATCGTGGTCTGGATAATGTGGCTTGTAAAATCATCCTGGAGTTTGGCAGTATTGTGGCTAGGGATTTCTATGCTGGAAGAAAAAAGAAACAAAAACCAAAACTCCGTTGAGGACTTTCTATCTCCTGGAAGTGTCTCCTGGCGGTTCACGGTGGCTTGGTTCTCATGGTGGAGTCAGAGAAAAACCAAAAGGCTGTGTGTGCTTCCATGCTTAATGCCATCTTGTGTCACTTAAGGTCATAAAGTATGTGCTCTGTGTGTCCTTGCCACCCATCCTTGAGGCAACTTCTCTAGGTCTGCTTTAGAAATTGGGAACAGCATGTTCACAGAACTCCCCCAAATATCCTTGGGTTGTCTGCTTTTTCTTGTCTAGAGGAATGTTAGACCCTGTTTATAAGTCCTTTGGAGTGTCCAGCTGCGAATTGATCTTGAGCTCACTGAATTTATAGAGTGACTTGGGGACAGTGAGCATCTTTTTAAGTGGATACACAAACACTCTCTTCACTCACTTGGCTTTTCCTGTAATATCTTTTGATGAAACTATCATTTTTCTTCAGTTGGATCTGGAGTATTTTGAGGTGTCTTGCTGTTGGAGTTTCTAGGAGCGGGTCTTTCTCCTGATGTTTTGTACTAATTGAAGAGCAGAAGCAACCTGGAGTTTTCACGTGTTAACATTGTGTTTGACCTTCTAAATGAACACATTCTGCTCTCAGTAGTTTATTCCAGATGTTTTGCCTAAGCTTTCTAGGAATATAATTTTATTACATACCCATACTAGCAGTTTAGCTTCAAATCTTTTTATTTTACTTCTCATTTCTGCGTTGTCTAGGACTTTGATCCAGGTCAGTATGACTTCACATAATGGATGCTCCTTTGTATTGAGAACACCAGAAGCAGTAATTACAGTATTTCATCTTTGGGTGTAACATCTGCTCAAGTTTCTAGCTGGCGTTCTGTCTCAGGGAAAAAAGTCTGTCCAGCTCTTAGGAATTGCTTTGCTGTGGGTGTTACATTTCAAGAAATGATTTTTCTGCTTCTGTTGAGATGGCCATATATTTTTCTCTTTCTAGTTTGTTAATTGAACACTGTTTTGAAATGTTGACCCAACATGACATCCTAGGAAACACATCCCGTTTGATTTTTCTCATTTGTGTTGAGAGTGATTTTAGTTTGCTTATAAATCCTAAACCGGATAGGCTGTATTTAATTTGCCTGAAAGCTGAGTGTTTTATTGGCCTCCCTGACTCAGTTGTTCTGTAATTCGGCTTTTGATGACGGGATCCATGATCATTGTCACCAGAGGTTTTGTTGAAAGTTACGAGGGTATTTGGAATGCATCCTTGCAAGTCAATGTCACACGCAGATAACTGGAGCATACCAACTGGTGTGCTGTGATTGGTGCCTGTCGGAAGTACAGGCCAACACTCATGTGAGATGTGCTGAGGGACAGCTCGACTTATGATCCAAGACAGTCTACTTCATCCTCACCAGGAAAATGTAGAAAAGTATGAGCAGATGTACTACCATGGAAGCAGACAACCCAGAATCCAGGATCTAGACAGGAGACTAATGAACTTTTGGTTTCCATGACAACTGGAGTGGCTTCCCGGTGATGCTAACAGAGTGTAAGCTGGCAGGTTTCTCATTGCAGGAAACCCCTTTAAAGTCCTGCTTCTCACTTCTGTTTTGCAGTTTGTTTGGTTGGGTTACCCCCACCCCCCACGCCCCTTAAAGAGAAACTTCAATTTGTACAGCTTTAGATCCTGAGAAACTTGACTGTAGCCCTCATAATGGCCCAGTTGGCTGGCTAGCTACCAAGCCTGGACCTAGTGCTCTGAAGGCCCTTTTCTGGCAACCCTGATAATTCTCTCAGTTTAGCAATTAGAGTGGGTGGCGGATTAAATTACTCCATTGCTTCCCAGCTGGGCTGGAAGAATTGAGGTCTGACATGGAAGCCGGTGGGTGTCACATGGAAGCTTCGCTCAGCTAGCTCACACTCTTTGCTCCACAGGGGCACGTGATCAAATTCATTATTAACGCTGAGCTGATCTGGTTACCTTGATTGACACTAAGTGATTTCAGCCCAAGCTATATTTGTCTTCATGGGGAAAAATGAGTGCCGTGGAGCTGAAAGGTTATTTTCCTCTTCAAATACGTTTGCGGCTGTCATTGCAGAGTTACTTGCCCTGACATCAAAATCAGTCCCATGGGCTTTGGGAGACAGAAAATGACATCATAGGCAAAAAATGGTGTCAGTTTAGTTTTATTTTTCATTCACTTTTTGAACCCTGACAGAGAAGTTGGTTGTCTAGAATTTGCTAGACTTCCAGGCAAGGAAAAGAAGAATTAGTTGTTACACTTGTTGGTACACACAAAAATACCTTCCAGGGTGTTTCTCTGCCTTTATTGTACTTTTTGTTTTGCTGTTAAGCTTAATTAATCTGGTTTCTACTTAATAAGCCTAATGAATTCTTTAAACTGTTATTAAATAAAAAGTTAAGCTTCTAATTATTTTTTATGCTACAAAAAGAAAAATGTGCCCAGGAAACTGTTGTGAAGCATATTAGTCTCTGCGTGATCCAATTTTATGTTTGCAGTGTTACGTTGCGTGCGTGTAAGAAACATATCATACCCAGCATCAAATGAGAACCAGAGACTGCTAGCCTGGGACTCTCAGCGGGAATGGAAGCGAAGAGCTGAGTCTGAAGACACCAGATAGAGGAGCTACTCTGCCTTAAAGTGAGCAATGCTCTACTCGGAGGGTTTCATTATTTTTGGAATGAAAGTAAACAGTTAAATTTAAAGAGCAATATTTCCTTTCCCTTTTTAAAACGTATATTTATTCTTTGAAAATTTCATACATATAGACAATATATATCACCTATTGAAAATCCTGATCACAGAATTTCCCCTTCCCAGCCCCTCCCAGATCCTCTCCACTCACCCAACTGCACACCCCCTCTCTCTAGAAAACAGACAGCAGCAAACAAAAAAGGACATCTTGATCATATCCACCACTCCCTCCCTCAGCTTCAACTGCTCCCCCCCAGGAGACCCCCCCATCTCCCTTCTCACTCCATGTCTTCTTTTATATTTATTTACTTAACCCACCGACGACAATTAGTGATGTCCATATGTGCATGGGTACGGGTTCTGTTAGGGTTCTGACCCACCTCCTGGAGTCCTGGCCCACCCAGCGTCCTGATGTCAAGCAATCTTTAAGAGGAAGACTCCTCCCCCTTTCCACTTTCTCTTGTTCTTTCTCTCCCCCACCCTGCCAGAGAACGGGCTTTCCTCACCCCTTCTCTCTTTCCCAAGCCCCTATGTATGTATGTATGTATGTATGTATGTATGTATGTATGTATGTGTGTGTGTGTGTGTATGTATGTATGTATGTATGTATGTATGTATGTATGTATGTGTGTGTCTACCTATCTATCTGTCTGTCTGTCTGTCTATTTCTCCTTTCCCTTATTCTAATAAAGCGCTTCCACATGAGCCCAGCCTGAGTGTCGCTTTGCATGGCCCATCACTGCCACCACTGCCCGGCTGCAAGGGACCCCGTTTGCCAACTACAGATATTCACAAAATTATATCATAACATAACCCCTTGTTACTGGTTCCTCATACTATGTGCCACTGCTTTACTGCTAATGTGAGGGATTGGCCCTCTATAAGGAGTCTACAAGTGGGTGAGATTTGGGCAGAAAGGTGATAAATCTCATTCCAGCAGCCTCTCTAAAGAATGATTCTTCCAACAGACTTCATCAGCAGAGTGGGGAGGGAAAGTTAGCCCTAAGCTTTGGGTCAGGTCTTCACTCCTGCATTTGCTCCACCCTCCAGGAAGCCAGCCTTCTCTCCAGGATCAAGAGGAATTGAGTGGGTTTCACATTCAACAGAGAAGTGAGAGAGAGCACTCAGTGATCTAAGGAGAACGCTGGAGGAGAGCATGGTTTCTTTTACATAAAGGCAAATAAAACGCATGTAAACAAGTATTTTTTATTTGACATTAAATTTTATTGGTCCAGAGCATGTGTTTTGTTAAAGTGGTGACTAATGCCTTTTAAAAATGAGATTTTGAAATACCATTTTGCTTATGTAACTGAGACAAAGAACTCCTGGCACTCAGGCTGGGCAAACCCCTATAATAATAGCTGATTAGCAACGAGACAACTTGAGGTGCCAAAAATGTTTTCTGCAAAACCTTCTATTAAGTGAGAAAAGAGTTGTTTCTTTCAAGTTTATCCAAATGTCTTTTATCTGGGAAATCTTTCCAAGTAGACCTCAAATTCTTCAGCTTGGTGTGTAAAACTATTTAAGTGCATGTAGATATTCTGGTTGATATGTATTTCCTTGTCTAATTGGGTCAATTGGAAAATAATTTGCTCGAAAACATCTAATTAAACATAAATTTATTTATGATAGAAGCTGAACAAAATCCAAGAATGAAACATAGCAAACATATTAAAATTGTTTATTATGTAAGAAACAATGATCTTTGTTTCAGAGTTGGCTGCCTTGCAGGCCTTGATAATGGCCTATAAAGAGTTGTCTGCTGTGGAAAATTGTCTTTGGGCTGCAGATTTCCTTAGCATCAGCAGCTCCAGTGACAGCTATATTTAGGGAGTACCACTGTTCTGTGAAAAACAGAAAAGCAAATAGATAATTTCTGAGGAGAAAATAAATTTCTGAGATAATGAGTGTGCTGGCAACAAGAGCTTACTCAAGATAATATTTTTTTTTTAACTATAAAGTTTATAGATAGTGGGCTCCTTGGAAGTCTCAGCAGTTGGATTTCTTGGGATCCCAGATGCATACACAATACAGGTGTCTTTCCTGCATCATCCAGGATCATAAAAAGTTTGGACTCAGCAGCAGTGACCAGGGGCCTGATCTGTGTCCTGCCCTGGAATAAAGCAGAGCTGAATTCCCTCCACTCATTGTACATCGGGAGTGCTCACAGACCTGACACCTGACAGTCTTGAAGCTGAACCTGTAACCAACTGGTACAGTAACTTTGAACCCCATTTGCCTCAGTTTCCTTACTTGTTAATATGAAAAATTGGACTTTCCCCCCATGTCTCTACATGAACCACCTGTATATAGAGGGAACACAATGATTATCCCTTCCTTGTCTCTCTCTGTACCTCTCTGGGGAAACCCATTTCTGACTGGATAAACTGAGACTTCCCACAAGCTAAGGGGTCTTTCCAGATCTCATTAAGTCTCAGAAGAGTTTCCAGAATATTTTTGCATTTCTCTGTGATCCCAGGGCAGTGTTTTGACTTGATGAAGTTCTTGAGGACACAGCATGTCTTCAAAGTGTGAATATCACTTCTGAGGAGGTAAGGCCCAGTGGGGAGGTCTCTATGCTGCTCTCTCTGTACCTCATTCTTTGTCTTCTTGCCATCCCTTCACGCTTGTCCCTAACCCCTGGGGAGTGATGGGAGTGCTCACTGTACAGTTTCGGGTGTAGTGACACCAAAGGTAGCCACTGTGTTGGAGACTGCCTCTCTCACCTGAGAGCTGGGTGGACTCTGGCCCCGTCTATGTCAGAGAGAGTAGAACAGCTGTCATCAAGCATCAGTAAGCCCATGGCCTAGTTACACCTCTGTGACCTGGTTAGTCTCAAAGCCATACTTCATTCTCTGCACATTTACTGAACCCCTTTTCTCTACTCATCCCCTGTAGCCTAACTGAAGGACCCTTGGTTTAGAGCAAAACTGTTCTGCAAGTTCAATGATGGGTTTCTGAGACCAGTGGGCTTCCCCAAACTGATAAGATGCATATTGTGTAAGTCTTTATGCACTTTCATGGAGAGCACCTAGAACTTCCAGGAGAGTATCTAGAACCTCCAGGGACAGCATCCAGAACCTCCAGGGACAGCATCCAGAACCTCCAGGGACAGCATCTAGAACCTCCAGGGACAGCATCCAGAACCTCCAGGGACAGCATCCAGAACCTCCAGGGAGAGAATCTAGAAATTCCAGGGAGAGAGCATCTAGATAGAACTTTCACTGGCTTCTCAGAAAGTTCAAAGCCAGCTGCTGCTTTCGAATCAAATTTTATTCCTGTATTCTCCTGGGGCCAGGAGAAATCTTGGCTTCCAATGGACCTCTCAGGCCTCAGGATAGATAAAACACTGGCACAGGCTGTGCTTGCTCACCTTGTCCAAGGACTGTGTTGAATGTCATTTGCTAGACCATGTGATCACTCACTGCTCACCTGCATTATCCTAAAGATATGTCCCTTTCCACCCTCTGGAGTGGCCCATGAAGGGCACAGAGCAGGGAGGTGTGGGGTTAGAACAGGTAGTTTAGTGAGGCTTCAGCCTACAGTGCCTGGATGAGAGTGGCCCAATTGGACCAGAAAGTTGATGGACACCAACAGCTCTCCCAAGGAGGGGAGAGTGAGCCATAGGCTTCAATATCACCTTCTGCCCTCCTGCCACTGAGCTCTGGTGAGACCAAGGACTGTGATTCGTTGGTGAGGCCCCATACCAGGGTTGCCAAATGAGGCCCAATGCTGTGCAGCATAAACACCATGTCATCAGTCCTTGTGGAAGGTTCTGCCTGGTCACAGAACTGACAAAGATGGGCATTGAAGGCAGACAGGGAGCAGGTCTGTAATTACGAAGGCAGCTGATATGCTGTTCCCAGGGGGATCACCTTTCACCTTAGAGTGTTTTCATTCATAAGCCCTGTTCACTGCAGTGAAATGAGGCAGGCCAGTGGGGCTGGATTTGAGATAGGAATTATATTCTCTTCCTACTTCCCCTTTTCATCCCCTTTGCCCAAATTTCAGCTTCTGCTTCCAGCTGACCTTTGGCATTTAGAGGTTCATAATATTAACACAGAGGCAGTAAATGTTGGAAGAGTTACTGAGTACTGCTTGGTGAGACTCAGATCTCCTTTAAAAACTAGGTTGAACATTGTTCTTCCAGGCAGCCTTCCAGGATTGTTTTTCCCTAAAATGCTACTTGCTTTAACACAGACTTACAATGTACACGGGTAGCTCCTCCTGTTGTAAGGAAGGAACTGGCCCTACAGAACATTCAGGATACAGAAGCTGGGCTCTTCTGTCAGTTCTGCTCTTTGCAAAGAGATGGCATTAGACTCGAGTGTCCGCTCCTAGACCCTCAGTGGAACAGTCTTCTTTAGCAGCATGAGAACCTAAGTCCTGCCCTTTCTCTTTAGAATACATATCCAGTGCTTTTGGGGGGAACAGGTGAGCAGTGCAGGGAATGGATGGATGGACATGTGGGTGGAAACACAGATGGGTGGGTGGGTAGATGGCGGGTGTAGTATATAGTGCCTTATCCAGCCCACCCCGCCTCAGCCCACTTCTGTAAGGAACCCCAACATTACTGACAGAGGCAAAGGATACCAGAGGGGCCTAGGGCCTGAAAAACACGGGGACCTTTCAAGTAATGAAGGACACTGCCTGTGGCTATGCTAAGGGAAGGTGGGGATGCCTGCTGTAGGTGGCTCTTGGATGACCCTGGGATGGCAAAGCTGGGGTGCCTTGTCTCATTCTCTGGCCTTGCTCATGAGTCCTGTTCTCACTAGGTCACCTCATTGTTGGGCCCCTGGCTTCTCACTGTGTGGCAGGAGAGGCAGAGTGTAGTGGGTAAAGGGAAGGGCCAAGGCCAAGGGCAGCAGACACACAGTGCTGTGTGGTTTTTGTTTGGTTCTGTTCCTTACTCAAACACTTCAATAGTAATTGCAAGAGGTGGTATTTCTGGTTTATTGAAAATTCAGTTATGAAATAAAACTGGAGTGTTTTTGTTTGAGTGAGCTATGAATACCACGGAGACTTAATATTAACCCACCATGAACTCTTTAAACACGGGGCCAAGTCCTTTTATTTTCAGCTTATGGTACTTCTCTTTCTTCCTAAATCTGCATAGTTACTCCCCCATGCAATGTCATTGCATCATGCTTCTGGTTTTTATATGCTCTGTAATAAAAATGTGTGTATTTAGCGAAATTAACTTGACAAATCCTTTGTGATCCAAAGCCCTCTGTATTATTTTTTTAACCAAGTATCAAATGAGATTATTTTTTGTAAGTGATCAAAATACTTTAAATATGATGGAAGTGTAAATAAATAACTATAATAGCATGTTACTAGAAATACATTTGCTCTTTACACAGGAAGGCCTTCACTTGTAAGTTTGCCGTCCTGACGAAAGCTGAGTACTGCCTAATGTCAGCCTGAGCAGAGCTAGGCCTCAGCCCTGTCGTTTCCTAAGTACTACACAGCCTGAGAAAGTGTGTTAATGAGCTACAACGGGCAAAAAAAGTTTTGTTACAGTAGTGGTGATCATTTCTTCAAAGTCCTGCTTTACACCAAAGGTCATTTTAAAAAATTAATATTAATTTATTATGTATGAGTGTTCTGCCTGCAGGCCAGAAGAGGGCATCAGATCCCACTATAGATGGTTGTGAGCCACCATGTGGGTGCTGGGAATAGAACCCAGGTCCTCTGGAAGAGCAGCCAGTGCTCTTAACCTCTGAGCCACCTCTCCAGTACCCAACCATCTAAAGGTCATTTTTAATGTCCTATATCTGATTCGACTAGATGAGTTAATTGAGGTAAAATGGGTTGGATGGCTAGGCAAAGTTATTTGTAGGCATTGCACAGATTTAAATTTGAAAGTTCCAAGAAAGAGATTTGCATGCAACTTAATTCTATATGCTCCTTTTATTCTCATATGGATGGACCCTGTTTTACCTAAGGGTCACAAAAATCAAGTATTGTTAGTCTATCTTGCTACTGCAAAGGTTGCTGTTTGTTTTTACATTTTAATTTGTTTATTTTGGGTAGCTCTGTTGTTGATATACATGTGGAGCCAGAGGGCACTTTACAAGAGTGAGTTGGTTCTCTTTCCTTCCACTCATATATAGGTCCTGGAGATCAAACTCAGGCTGTAAGGCTCCGCAAGTTCCTCTTTTAGGTGATGAGTCATCTCATTGGCTTTAGCATACTTTTAACTAGAGAGAGAGAGAGTGTGTGTGTGTGTGTGTGTGTGTGTGTACATGTGTGTGTGTACATGTGTGTGTACATGTGTGTGTGCATGTGTGTGTGCATGTGTGTGTGTACATGTGTGTATGTACATGTGTGTGTGTACATGTGTGTGTGTGTGTACATGTGTGTGTGTGTGTACTTGAACACACATTGGGATTACAAATTAAGCTCAGTTGATTTGGGGATTTTACTTACCTTTTCTTAACTTTCTTTTTGTCTAATCTTTGGGTCTTTTATATTATGCATCTCCATTCCATTCATTACCCATCCCTGCCCATCTGCCCTCCACCTTCATTATCTAACTTAGTCAGTTCAAACCACTGTCAAGGTAAATGCCCAGACCAGAGGGACTTTCAGTCAGAGAAGATCAGATTCCACTGTAAAAAAATAAATACTTATTTTGATTTTATTGACACATATGTGTCTGCATGCATGTATTCCAAGTGTGTAGGGGTCTTCATCAACAAGAGAAGAGGATGTCAGAGTCAGAGCTGAAGTTACAGGTAGTCATGAGCTACATGAATTGGATTCTGGGAACTGAATTTAGGTCCTCTGCAAAAACAAGAAGCATTCTCAGTCCCCGAGTCATCCTTCCATGCAAATCAGCATGCTTCTACGACAGTCTCATTTATAAGTGCTACTCCTGGTAGATGATGAGGTACCGTGGCTTGCTGTAGGTCTGTTACACACAGCAATGTGATGCATCACCCTTAGAAATTCTTCTGATCCTCTCGCTCCCTGAAATTGATGTTCTGAAATTAATCTCCTGAATTACTGGTGGTAAATTCAGGCTCAGAAGAGATTAGAGGAATCCTTTTGTTGTGTAAAAGAGGAGAAAAAATGGAAAACCCGGTATTCTTAGGTAGATGTTTAAAAAAAAATTATGGATCTTGAAACATCTGGAGTTAGATTCCCTTGAAATTGCCTGTGCTCATAGCTTTGGGGAAATCTTGGGTCACATATTATTATGTGTTCTATGTTGGTTCCGGACCACTTTACTTAACACTAAGAGGCAGGAAGGTAGACCTGCAGGAAGACTATGTTGGATCTCACATCTGATGCTACTCACCAAGTGTTTGTTATAAGTCAGGCACAGGACTGGAGCCTCTGAGGGGAAGTATATCCTGATTGTGTTGACCAGTTGAACGAAGGAGCTCAGGAAATATGCACAATTTTTGATTGTTTTGAGACAGACACTTAAAACTAGCAAATGCTGGGTTATGTCAACTTATTGATGTTTTAACTTTTGTGATTTGCATGGTTTGAAACCTAAGAATTCCACTAAGCCAAAAAGGTGCCTATTTGGGTGAAAGGTAGCACTCTGGGAACAGTCAGTCTCTTTTGGGAACCCTTTATCTTCAGACATCCCTCTTGCCTCACTGATTTCTCCCTCCCTCCCTCCCTCCCTCTTCCTTTTTTTTCTTTTCATTTTATTCCCAAGTGTTATAAAATATTAATTGAAGATGCATTACATTTTCTTATACAGCAGAACATTTATTTAATGATGCAATGATGTGTTACATTCTTGCTGTTTTTCTTGCTCCTTGATTTATTCTCTCTGCCCGCCTGCCTTTCCTATCCCTCTTCTCTGCCTGACGATTGACCATTCAGCTCCTGATTAGACCAATCAGGTGTTTTAGGCAGGCGAAGTTACACAGCGTCACAGAGTTCAACAAATGCAACATGAAAGAATGGACCCCATCTTTGCACTGTTAAACAAATGTTCCTCAGCAAACAAGAACCATTTCCATCTCTCCAGTAGGGTAAATCATGCCCTTTCCAAATTTATGGCCCCTTGCCACTTAACGTAACTTTATTTGGAAGTGCCTTGTTAGAAGCTGTAATTAGTTAAAAGATATTGAATTAAAACCGTCCTTTTATTCTTGCTTAGGGCGGCTCAAAATCCAATGACTAGTGTCCTCACAGAGAAAAAGGAGAAAGCAGAGGGCACACAGAGAAGGCCAAGAGAAGATGGGGGACAGAGTGGAGTCATCCTTCCATTTGTGGTTCAAGACAAGGGCCTGGGAGCACCCGGAGAGAAAGCCTTCTTCCCAGAGCTTGTGGAGGGAACAGCCTTGATGACGTGCTGGCTTTTCTCCTCTACACGCTACAACTGGGAAAGAACAGATTTCTGTTACTTAGGTGCCCTTTTTGTGTGTTGCTTTGTTACTGCATCGATAGGGAACTAATCCAGTGGATGGAAAAGTGTTTACCCTTGGCCACCTCTAAGTCAGTTCTTTGAATGTTGTTTGAGTTTCTTGTTTAAATTATGAACCGTCAGTAAGTATGATGTCTTACTTTCCTTCATGAGCCTATAGTCTTCCTAATTTTTTAAAATTCTTTTTCTTCTCTATATTCTGGGAGAGTTTCTCAAATAGACAATAAAACCACGAAGGGCCGGGAAGATGGCTCAGCAGTTAAGAGCACTGGCTGCTCTTGCAAAGGACCTGGGTTTGAATCTCAGTATCCACGTCCGGCAGAAACCAGCTGCGTATAACTTCAGTTATAGGAGACCTGACAACCTCTTCTGTCCTCTGAGGGCACTTACATGTACGTGGGGTGTGTGTGTGTGTGTGTTCATGCACACACATACATATACATTTTTAAAGAAAAACTTAAAAGGCTGAGATGACAAAAGATCCAGAATATTCTTCTTGTGAAACTGTAGATTTCAAGGAAGACCCATTGGGCTCTGAGGGCTCTAAGATTTTCATTTCATTTTCTATATGACGTTATAACTCCACGATATGTGGGAAATCATTCTTGTCTAAGGAAATGGGGAATGAAAGAGGGAATAGAAGGCAGGAGGAAGGTCTAGCACCTACAGGGATAAAACGTTCCCAAAGAGAATGTTCCAGAGTCCTTTCTCCTCCAAACTACCGCATTTCTGAGGACTGGCCTCATCCCCAGCAGAATCCTCCATTCTTCTCTGGCATCGTGAATGTCACTCTTAAATGATTCACTGGGTCTTAGTGGAGTGTGTTTGCCAAAGTGCAAAGGGGGGGGGGAGGGGCTCTTGGAATTAGCTTTTTTAATCGTTGCTCCAGACTGGTTCTGGGAACTAAAAGGTTCCATCTGCAAAAGGGTTTGTGAAGAGCCAGTGGGAAGAGGGAAGGGTGGGGTGTCAGGGTGAAGCTCTGTCCCCAGACCCATTAGTGCCATTGTGTCTGCCATCCCCCCCTCTCAGACTGAGCAGCCTCTGGGAGGAGAGAAACATGGTATGCTGTGGATCTTCAAGAAGCCAAGCTACCCTAACTTTGCTTCCAGGCCCATCCTTACCACCCATTTTCTGAATTACTTTCTGAATTTTGTCTATCACAGGAAAAAAAAAAAAAATCTGTTCCTTTTCCAAACACATAGCACAGGACAAGATAGGGCTAAAGAAGGTTCTTGATGAAGGCCTCACCTCTAGGCTTCTAGAAGATAGCTGCTTTTTCCAGACCTAGGCCTCTGGGTTAGCCCTCCAGTACCTGGGCCAGGGAGGGAGGAGGCCCTCACTCATAAGAACATAATGGGGCAAGCTCCACATTGCCCATGATGCTTTCCCCATCCCTCAAAACTCCTGTTTCCTTCTCTCTTTCCCATGTGTTTATATTTAATGCTAGACTCGGGTGAGCTATATAGGTCATACAATCTTCAATATGGAATTTGTTTGTGATATAAACTTACCAGCAGCAAGGGAGATCCTCACGCTGAAGTCTCTCCATTGCTTTCGGCATAAGGCTGAATTCAGAGCAGGAGTTAGGAATGACTTCAGTTGACCTCACACAAGCCTTTGCCCCCAAAACTACCAAAATACCACTATCATTTATATTTATTTAATTATATATATAATTATATAAATATATATATGTATATATGTATATGGGTCTACCCACTTGCCTGCAGGTGTCCTCGGTAGTCAGAGGCACTGGACCAACTGGAATTTGAGTTGTATGAGATTCTGAGCCACTTGCCATGGATGCTGGGAAAATCCAACTCAGGTCTTCTGGAAAAGCTGATTGCATTCCTAACCACTGAGCCATACTTCCAACCCCAAACTTGCATTTCTGAGGTTAGGTGAAGCATGATGGGAGTGGTTAGACTATGAGTCCTCCAGACGCCCAGTATGTCCTCTCATAGGGAATCACACAGGTCCCTAGATGTTACCTCCAAAACTCTCAAACAGGGGCTTATACTAGAGAATCTACTGATCCATCCGCCCTGGGAAAAATTGTCCAATGTCCTCTGTGTTGTCAGGACAGGTGGAGAACCTTCTGCTGCAGTGACTGTCTGGGCCAGTCTTTTCTGGATTTCCAGTCCTTTCTTTGTCCTTACATGGAGGCTAATTTCTTAATTATTCTTCCTGCCTCTCTCTTACATGCCTTTGATGGGTGTGGAGCAGCTTTTGCCAAGCATCCATTTCCCTTTCCTTTAAGAGATCCTTGATTTGCCTTCCCAGAAAAGTCTTTACAGGCTAGGTAGAGCTGAGATTTTTTTCCCCATTTTATCTCCATTTTTATGATTAATTTTTATTTGCATGTTTGTGTGTATGCCTGCACAAGCCAGAAGAGGGTGTCTCTTCCCCTGGGGCCAGGATTCCAGCTGTTTATAAGCTGCCTTTAGGTGCTGGGAACCGAACTCAGGTCGCCCTGAAGAACCAGGAGCACTCTTAATACCTTGCCATCCCTCCACCTTTCCTTTCTTCTTGTGGGAATTGTTCTGCCCCTATCAAAGTGGTAAAAAGTACAGCCAGTCGACCACGAGGCGCGAATGCATTTTTTCTTCCGTCCACGTCAGTCTGGTTGCTTGCCTCGAACCTTCCTCTCTTGTATGCTCTTTTATATCAGCTAAAATAAACTGGCCCTCTCAGAGTGAACTTGGATGCTAGGATGCCTGTAGCATTTGCTGTCTGTCCCTGTTTCCCCTTCTCTCTGTCTTGGGTTCCTCACTTTTCTGTGAATCCGTTGGCCACTGTCTTTTCCCATCTCCCATCTAGAGTGGCTCCTTAAATAGGAGCCACAGAAAAACCCAAATATATCATCTCCCTTCCACGGACGGGTGGTAGAGAGAGGAACCCTGTAGGTTAATCTTGATGGTCAATTTGATTGCACTGAGAAGTGTCTAAGAGATTAGTAACACACCCTCCAGGGGTGTCTATGAAGGCACATTAACTTATCATTGTCTGTGTCCCCAGTATAACAAACGGTCCAAAAGGAAAAATCCTTTCTGCTCAGGTGGTCTCCCTTCTTAGATGCCATGATGTGAGCTTTTGTGTGTCACCATACTCTCCCTGCCATCACGTACTAAAACCTCAGATACCATTATCCAAAATAATACCCTTCCTCTATTGTGACTTGAATGTAAAATGTCACAAAGCTGCATACGTTTAAATACTTTGGTAGGTTGTGGAACCGTGAGGAGGTAGACCCTTGCTGGAGAAACTGAGCTATCGGGAGTGGACTTTGTGGTTTTGTAGTTGAATCCTGCTTCCTGTCCTCTCTTTTCTTTCTGACTGCAGAAAGTGTGACCTGCTGTGACCTGGTGCTCATTGTCCTGTCTCGATTCCTACTATAAAGGACTATAACTCTTCAAACTGTGAGCTAAAATAAGCCTTTCTTTCCACCAGTTGCCAGGTGTTTGGCTACAGTAACAGAAAAGTAGCTTATACACTCTCTCAAGCTGCTACTCTCATAGTGAGACTGACTAACCCAGAAACTTTTTGGCAAAGTGTCTTCCAAGGTCCCCAGAGATCATATACGTTCCCATCACTGTATTAGGACCCTTGTCACACAGCTCTTCCCTGGACTTATTTAGAGTGTATATGGCAAGTACGTAGAGAATGACTGAACTAACAGTCTTCTAACAGAGGAAATCAAAACATTCTAGAACTGAAAGATTAGACACCATCTGATCCTGTGTGCCTCCCCAGACTGAGGAAGAACTCAGGCCCCAATAACAATGGTGAGTGCTCCTTCAGTTTAAGGCCAAGATGAGCTCAGAGCCCTGAGTCCTTGATTCTCCAAAACATCATGTTTATCACTCACCAAGCCCAGTTGTTGTGGTACCATCCTTGCTCATTTTCTCCTCTCTCTCTCTCTCTCTCTCTCTCTCTCTCTCTCTCTCTCTCTCTCTCTCTCTCTCTCTCTCTCTCTCCCTCCCCCCTCGTCTCTGTGTGTGTTCTGCCTGAATTTATGTCTGTGTGTCACAAGTGTACAGCGCTCTCACAAGAGCCATAAGAGAGCATCAGATCCGTTAGGGCTAGAGTTATAAATGGTTGTGAGCAGCCGTGTGGGTGTTGGGAATCTAACCCTGGGTCCTCTGGAGGAAGAGCCAGTGTTCTTATCTACTTAGACACTCTCCGGTCCCGGTGCTGGTTTTCCTTAATGAACTTTCTTTAAATTATTTGGTTTGTGTTTTGTTATGTGAGGCAGAATCTCTCCACGTAGCTCTGGCTGTCTTGAAACTCACTGTGTCAGATCAGCTGACTGAAACTTGCATGAATCCTGTGTCAGCCTCCTGAGTGGTGGGGTCACGTCTGTGTACCACCACATATGGCTTCTATAGTGCTTCTAGTTCCACAGAAAGGGTCCTATCGGTGTCTCCAGAGAGGTTTGAAATGACATTTCCATGATGAAGATTCTTTCTGTCTGAAATATGATATACTTTTCCTTTTTTCCCCCAACCCTCCTTTGTCCCTGGGAATGTTTTGAAGTTTTCTTCACACCTTTCTTACACATTTTCAGGGTTATTGTCACCCATTTTATATTTTAGTAACCATTGATACCAAGACCTGTGCTTTCTAACTGGTTCATATTTGGGTACATGTATAAAGGCTACTGTTTGTGCTGTATGTGTGCATAAAGGCCATTGTCATCATTCACTTATGGCTAGCTTTGTTATTGAACTTTCTTGTTTATGAGAGGTGTTTTTTGTTTTTTTTTTTTTAAGCAGGTTCTCTTGGGGTTTTAAGATATGAAATAGTGCTACTTTTAAGTTTTGATAGTCTTATTTCTGACTTTTATATCACATATAAAAGTTACTTATGATGACATCAAATTTTAAAAAGTTTTGATGGCTTAGTGGCTAAAAGCACTTCTCTTCTCGGAGAGGACTGGAGCTAGGTTCCCAGCACCCAAGTAGGGTGCCTCACAACAGCCTGTAACTCCAAATCCAGGAGATCTCCCCCTTCCCCGCCCTGGCTTTGCAAGCACCCATAGTCATGTACAGACACATACACATAGTTTAAAAAATTTTAAAGATAATATTAAAAGGTGAAAAAGAGACAAATCATGTTTTAAATCAAATATTTAATCTAAGTATATGAATCTAGAACATATAAGAACACTATTAGTTCAATAAAAAAAAACAATAAAAATTAAGCAAAAGATCCAAATAGCCAGTTTTTGTAGAGAATACACAACTGGCCAGTAAGCATACGATGAAGATTTAGTAAAATTAGCCATCAGGAAAATGTAAGTCAAAACCTCAACGAAATATGCTTTTGTACCTGCGTAATCAAAACCACAGAATAACTGACATTGGCAAAATGCTGAGAAATCAAACCTTCGTATGCTGTTGGAGTATTTTAAATAGTACTGTTGTTTGGGAGGTCATTCTGACATCTTTCAAGAGTTACCCTATAGCAATCCCTAGGTATGTACCTGAGAGAAGGAAGAACATAAGTGTACACAGTGCTGGGTGTGACGGTGAAATCCTACAATTCCAGCACTTGAGAGGCTGTGGCAAGGGGATAGAGGGCTCAAGGTCAGGCTGGGTTGCATAGTAAGTCTGAGGCTAGATGGGGTTCTGTCTCAAAAACAAAAACAAAATTGATGACATTATTTCTCATAACCCAAAAGTCCATCAACTGATGAGCTGATGATATGTGTAATGTGTTATATCTGTATTACGGAATATTGTTCAGCAATAAAAATAAACATCCTGACACATGATATGACATGGTAAAACTTAAATACAACACATATCCCACATTATATGTGAAAACACCAACCACAAGTGACTATGTATTATATGCCTTTATTTAGGTTAAGTATGTAGACATGGATGCATGGTTAAAGAGTGGGGAAATTGGTGACCGGGGAGGAAACCAAATAGTTTCATGATTTGAAGGATTATAAAAATGCTATTCTAACTAAAATTGATGATGGTGATGGATTTGGAATATATTGCTGTCATGGAATGATATGTTTTAATGGGTGTAAATTATGCAGTATATGAGTCCTGTCCCAGTGAAGCTGTCTAAAACCATGCATGGTGAAATTAGGGGCCACTTCCGGATGTATTGGCATCATAATAAATAAGGTACAGGGGTAGAGAAGTCCAGGGCTCCAGCTTGGGGGAGAAGTGTGGAGCACAAAATGCCAAGGTAAGAAAAATATAGCCTTGGTTGACACGGAAGTGGGTATCATTGTTGTCTCTAGTTTCAGCGAAGATCAGCCACAGTTTGCTTAAGATCACACAGCTGGCAGAGTCAGCTAGTAGCAGGCATCAGATACCAGGGTCCCCCCTGTTTGTTAGTAGTGACTCCCTGGAGCATGAGGTCTGTGCTTTGAATCCACCATGTGGTAGCGATCATGTTTCCTGGATATGATTAAAGGGGTGTTCATGTAAGAATCTCTCCCCTCCACTATGCCTGTGGTTGCAAGCCCCGTGGGCTTCATTTTGGGGGTTGGTGTCGGTTGCTCGGGGTCCTATGAGAGGAGTCGCAGCTCATCAGTGGGCATTTTCTTGGGATTTACAGCCAGCACCTGGGCTCAGGTGCTGGGGATCAAAATGCCAGGGATACAGGGCCAGGGAGAGCGGGTTGGGCACAGGTCAAAAGCATTTTGGCATCTGGTGACTTCACCTGTGCTGTTCATGGGAAGAGATTCCTAAGCTTCAGATATAGTCCGGGGTCTCAGAAACTGCACCAGGACAGGGTGGTTCAGACACACACTATATTTGAGCATGGATGTGAATGTGCTTGTCTAGTCTAGGTGCTGGTCAGTACCCCTCAGCTCTTAAAAGAGGCTAAGAAACTCACTACCTTGCTTTCACGGGTGGTGAGCTGATACTAAAATGGACTAGGAGCCCACCAAAGCCTGGAAGGTACCCCATAGAATCACTTGCCAAGCGTGGGTTTTTTGGGGGGTGACTATCAATAATGAGCCAGGTCCCTGTAGCACCTTTGGGGAATCTGCTTGTTCCAGGTCTCCTGTAGTAGAAGAGCCTCTTTCCCTAAGCACTGAGCCTCCACTGACCCTTCACCAACCACCAGCTCCCACCAGAGTGCCCCCCGAGAAGCTGGGTGTCATGGAGAGTGGCAAAGATGGATGAAGGCAGAGGTGATGATGTTTATGGAGGAATGGACAAAGAGGTGTTGATTAGATGTAAGACAAAGGCATAAACACAGGGTGAAATGTGAGAAGGGACAAATGTGCAGTTCAGGGTACCTGGCAGGAACAGGTAGGGGTGGCCCCCAGGCCTAGTTTGTCTCAGCTTGTTCTGAGTCTTCTTGGATTTCTCAGATTTCCCTTCACCCTCTTCTCAGGGCTCACTGTCCTTGTTACCTGAGCTTAAGTGTTGGCTTTGCTACTCACTGCTTGCAAGCCCTTATAGATTTGCTTTTTGCCCGAAGGCCAGAAGAGGGCGCCAGATCTCATTACAGATAGTTGTGAGCCATCATGTTGTTGCTGGGAATTGAACTCAGGTCCTCTGGAAGAGCAGCCAGTGCTCTTAACGGCTGATTCATCTCTCCAGCCCCCTTTGCTTCTCCGAGCTTCTAACCCCTGACTAAAATGTAGGTACAATGACAAGGCAGCTGTCCCATGGGTTGGGGGAAAGGTCATATGAGTTGACCTACAAAATGTACAATATCGTAGGGTCTTATTATGTGCTTAATAATTGCATCTAGTCTTCCAATCATTTTTAAGTATCTAATCCAGGGGCATGTATAATGTATAACCATCATCACGATCTACTTCTAGAACATTTTTATCACCCCAAGCAGAATCACTGTCCCACTAATCATCAACTGCCCCATCTTCTCCTCCCTGTCCCCCTGTCTACTGCCTGCTAGCCTGTTCTCTGTTTACAAACTGGGATATTCTAGACATGGAGTCATACAATATTTATCTTTTCAACTTTGGCTCATTTCAAGTAGGAATAATATCCTCAAGATTCATCTATGCTGCGTCATCTATTAAAATTCCCATTCTTTGTAATGGTATTCCATTGAATGTGCAAAACACAATTTATCTCTTCATTGATGACCATTTGGTTTGAGCTCCTGTGTCTTATAAATACCAGAATCACACATCAGAGACTAGAGAGCTGACTTGGGAGGTCAGAGCCCAGGTCCTGGAACCACACTGTTCTTTTATCCATAGCTCCAGGAGTTTTTCTCTCCCGCATCTGTGCCATGGAAGTACCAGGTTTCAGGCTGTTGCAAGAAGGAGTCTTGTCAGTACATCCAAAGTAACCCCAATGGTTTCTGGTGCTTGCTCAGCATTCAGGAAGGTTGGCCATTGTGTCAGGAGCTTATTCATGCATGCCTCCCTGACCTACCGTGAACAGTGAGACTGGACATTCTAACCTCTGAAAACCGGTGAAGATGGGGCAAAAAGTGGAGAACAGGAGAGGTGGGTAGGGCATTGGAGGCCACCTGTTCAATATTCCTCTTTGTGGAGAAACAGGCCCAGAATGACAGAAGCAGAAACGAAGCCAGGCACCCGTGCCCAGTGTCCAGTGACATCAGCTTGAAGCCTGGCTTTGTCTTTTTCCCCTCTACTAACCAGGTCCCTCTTCAAAGACTATTCTCAGCTGCCTTTTTCGCTTTAAGCAGTTTTGGGGGCCTGTGTAGTTAGGTTTCTGTCACCTTGACATAATCTAGAGTCATCTTGTATTAGGGAATATCAACTGAGAAAATACCTCTATAACACTGGCCTGTAGACAAGACTGTGGGGCATTTTGTGATGTTGAAGGGCTCAGCCCATTGTGGGCTGGGCCACCTCTGGGCGGTGGTCCTGGACTGTATAAGAAAGTAGGCTGAGCAAGCTATCAGGAGCAAGCTAGCAAGCAGCGCTCCTCCATGGCCCCTCTCATCAGCTCTTGCCTTGAGTTCATGCAGTGACTTTCCTCTGAGATGGACTAACTATGACCTCAAAGTTGTAAGCTAAAATAAGCCCCTTTGTCATAGCAATAGAGAGCAAACTGGGACAGGGTCCTTTAGCCTTTGGCTTCACCTCACATCTGTGCCAGCTGTTTACTGTGCTCTGTACGCAATCGATCTCACTTACATCCACTCCTGGCTGTGTAGGAGATTGGGACAGTTTTACAATATATTGCATAGAAGTCTTTTCTGGCAGGCACAATGAGTGGGCCGAGAAAACCCAGAACTAGCCCGTTGGTGGCCCAACCCTGGTTGTTTTAGGATTAGGTACCTAAGCTGGGTAAGTGTCCTGCTGTCTGTTGTTTTTGTCTTCTTGGCTCATTTTATTGCTTTTCTCTGAGAATGATTTTTTGGAGAATTCCAGCCTGCTGGGATTTTGTTAAAGGGGACAGCAGAGGTGTAGCCCACACCTGGGCAAGAGATCAAGGTAGACAAGGGGACGTGGGGGGGGGGCAGCGAGAAAGCTGAGTGGTGTCATGAGGACAGCAAACCCTGGGGAGGGATAGGGATCAACTACAGAAAGGTCGCCTCCCCCTGGAAGGCCTCACTCTGGAGCTCTTCAGTGAGTGAAAGAATGATTTGTTTATTCAAAGATGAAGTTTCTCCTGTGCCTACTCTAGGGCACGAGTCTGGCAGAAGGGACTTTTTCTGAGCTTGGAGGGATAGGAAAGAGCTAAGATCCCCCACTCCATCTGGGGGGGAGCATGGAAGGGGCAGACAGCTAAGGGGGTGTGAGGGGCAGGGTCAGAAGAGACCACACCACAGTGGGTGGCTGAAAGCAGGAGGGAAGGGGAAATGGTAACTCTTGGTCACTCTAATGTCTCTATCTTGAGGGTAACTTGCTTTTTACGGTTTTTTTTTTCTATTCCTTTGCTACTTTTGTTTTTGTGGTTTTCTTTTTTAAAAATCTTTCCCATTGCTGTCTTTCAGGAACAGATATTTCCTTCAGAACTTAAACTGCGGTTACCCGGGCTGGACACTTAAGACTTAGGCAGAACCTCCCTTAGCTCCCTTTGTGCCTGGATTCTTATGGAAACAAGAGAAGAAGGGAGTCCATCTAAATTTGGAGATGTCTGGGTGTATCAAGGCAGGGCCTTCCTAAGGACAGGATGGATAACTCACCTGTACAGGCCAGGCTGCCCTGAAAGCAGACACCAGGTTGAGGGGATTGAAGGAGGAAGGGAGGGTTCCTGCTTCATCTGGCAGCTGAAAGTGAGAAGCTGATAACAGTAAGAAGGTCTGTAACAGACCCCATGGTAATCGAGCTGTGCCTGGCATGAGCTTGCTGGAGAACGAGGCCATATCCGGCCTGTCAGGACCTGCCAGGGAAAGGTGGGGTGTGACAATTCAGGACTAACACAGTTTTCAAAGCAGTTTGGAACATGGAGAGTTCAATCATCAGGACCAATTCTCAACTTCCAAGGTGAAAGCAAGAACATCCAAGTTCACCTCTTCTTGATCCCAGCTTGGCCAGAAATGTATCTTTTCCCAAGGGAACGCCCTTGGATCTGTAGCCTGGAGTTTTTTTGCCAGCTCAAACATTGCTTTTGAGAGTTTTGTGGGCCCAACAGATCCAGTGGTGGCTGTACTTAGCAAATGCCAGGTCCTGCTCTGAGAGCCCACATCTAACTCATTTCATTGAATCTGCACACAGCTAAACCACACAAGACAGAAAGTATATGCCTCTCACACATGGGGAGACTGAGGCATAGGAGGAGCAGAGGTATGGGACAAGCACAGAAGCCTACTCCAGGGGAATGCCCTTCACTTCTGACAGGACTTTCTTATGCTCCATAGCACTAGCCAGAGTGGAGACTTGCCCTGTATTGTCTACTGAGGGAATTACAAGCCTTAGAGATGAGACTTGTAAGGGTTCCATAAAAAAGTTGATAGTATGTCATTAGAATGGACAGAGAGGCCTGGAGAGATTATCTGGGGCCGCACAGCTGAGAAAAGGCATGGCAAGAGTATGATACACATTCTCCTTCCAGAATCTTCTCAATGTGTGTGTGTGTTTCTGTCCCACCAACAATTCCCAGATACCCAGTAGCCACTTCCCAAATAATTGACTGGGAGGCTTAATATTTCAATAAATGTGGAACCAGTAGATCAAACTTATTACTAACTAGCTCTTACAATTAAATTAACCCCTAATTCTTATCTGTGTTTAGCCACGTGTCTTGGTACTTTATCTTAGTCCAGTATTCTCGACTTGCTTCCTCCGTATCTGGTTGGTGACTGTGTCTCTGCCTTTCCTCTTCCCAGAATTATTCTAGACTAGTCACCTCACCTGTACTTCCTGCTGGTCACTGGCCAAGCAGCCTTTTATTAAACCAATACATACTTTCTGCCTGGCTACAGGCCGATCAGCCTTTTACTAAACCAATATGAGCGACAAATCTTTACAGTGTGTAAGAGACTTATCCCACAGCAGGTGGCATGTTATCTACTGGGACTTTCCTGCGAGGGAGGGAACTGTGTTAACTGGGTTCCAAGTCTCTGCCCTGGAGACTTGTCCACCTGATAAGGAGGGTTGATGAGAGTTGCAGAGACCTTGTGCTCTCCCAGAACTGAGAGTTGAGGATACTTTCCACTAGGGTATCTTTTGAGGCATGGCTCATTTTGGGATGTACTCAAAGCACAGCTTGGGTTGGATGGGTCCTTATGCCCAGTAGGGATCTGTAGCAGAGAGTTGGGCCTGGCCAGGGAGTTCCCTCCACAAGTGAAAATTCTGTCAGAAAGTGATTGCAAGAAGGGGCCAGAATGGGTGGCATTCTTTGTGATTTCTTCCTATGGGTTTCTTTTACCTGTTAAGGGCCTGCTCTGCCTCAGTTTTCAATCCCTGAAAAATGAAAGGTTGGTTGGTTTAGAGACTGAATTTGTCCCCTGCACTGTGCCTGGCTGATCCTAGACTGGGTTGACCCAAGATGGAAAGAACATGTTGACTGTTGGAACAGGAGACCCACATGTTGGTCTGTGTGTGATTACAGAAGTCTGGGACAATTCCTGATCCAGAATAGGCTGCAATCCATCTTCCTAAGAGCCCTACGTGGCACCAAGAGACACAAGGTGGTATACCTTCTTCAACATCATTTTTTTTCCTATTAGTATTTTTTTATTGTGGTAAAATACATAAGATCAAATCTACCCTCTAAACAGATTCAGTGTTCCATATATGTTGCGGTGCAGTAGCTACTTAGAATTCTCTCTTCTTGCATGACTGAAACTGTGTTCTCACTGAACAGTACCTCTCTAGTTCTCTAGGCATAGTCTCTAGCCATTGTTTTCTGCTTCTGGATGTCTAACTTGGATACGTCTCTGTGACTGGCTTATTTCGCTTAGCATAACGTCTTCAAGTCTTCAAGCTTCACACTATAACATGTGACATGATTCCCATTTTTCCTGGAGATGGAACAGATTCTGCACGGAGATGCTAGCTTCATGGTCCATTCCCCTGTGGAGTTATTTCTAACTCTTGGCCTGTATCTGGAAACAATGCTATAGTGAACATGGGAGTGTAGTTGCTTCCTTGAGGTCATGCTTTCTTTTGGATAAACACCCAGAAGGGTATAGCTGAACTCTATGGTAGTCTTATGTTTAATTTTTTAAGGACCTGTTATACCATTTGTTATATATAGCATTTGTATGCATATTGCCACCCATGGGGCTCCAGGGTTCTGATTGTTCTATATTTTCATGGGCACTTGTATTTTCCATTTTTATGATTGTATGTCTTAAACAATAGCTGTCTTAACAGATGGGTGCCACATGATATCTCATTGTGGTTCTGATTTCCCCAATGACTAGTGATTACAGGATTTTCCCCCCTTAGGACTACTAACTATTTGCATTTTTCTTTGGAAAAATATTATGTGAAGTTTTTTGCAAAATCAGTGTATTAATATTGTTGAGTTGCAGGACCTCCTTATTTATTTTGGATTAATTAACCCTTTATTAGACATATAGTTTGAGAATGTTTTCTGCTATTGTATAGATCGCCTCATTGTTCAGTGCCATGAAGTGACTTCTGTTTGTTTGTATTTTCTTCTAGAAGATTCTTGGTTTGGGGTCCTGTGTTTAAGGCTTTAAACCACTTGGGTTGGTTTTTATACACAGTGTAGCATATATCACTCTTTGGCATCTGACCATCCAGGCTTTCCTACACTATCTAGTAAATGGTCACTCGTGTCATAGGGTGGTAGCCTTTGGGACCTTGGTTGAAGATCATTGTCTGTGTGTAAGTTCCATTCTGGGCTCTGTGTCCTGTTCCTTCAAGCTACGTGTCCCTGAACCAGCATCATAACATTTGGATCTCTGTAGCTTTGAAATACATTTTGGAGTCAAGTATGAGAATAAAAGCTTTAGTCTTCTTTTTGAGATTTGCTCTAATTTGTCTTTTCTCTCAGTTTTTCCACAGAATTTCCTGTTGGTGAACACTGAGGCCATGGTTTGCTTGGGTATAGTTAGCACAGTCATTGAAAGCAGCAGGAAACGGAGGTACCAGCTTCTTTGTCCATTCCTTTGTGGTTCAGCTCTAGCCAAGAGTTCCAGGACTGGCTGAGTTTTCGTTCCAGGAGTGGGGCGCACGCTCCCATGGCGAAGCCCACACTGGCCTTCTTGAAATCCTCTTTCTCCCACATGTTTTCACCTATGTATCTTCTCTTCTTGGAGTACTTCAGGTAAAGTCAAGAAGAAATATCTTCTAAAAAGAAACGTAACAAAGCCACTTGGCATTGGATTTGTGCTTCTCTGACCCGCCATGTGGGCCTTTCTTCACCCCGCTGCCTGGTGTGTCATGCAAACAGATCATAAAAAAAAAATATAAACTCCTCCCCACTAAATAGTATTGTAGGCCTCATTTTATCCTCATGAAATAAAATAAAAGGGAATGTGGCCTTCAATTTATGCAGTGCCGCCTGGAGAAGTCAGAGAAGACATAAGGCAGGAGAGGTTGGGGATTCCCAGCTACCTCTGGAGAACATGGCCCCTTACCTAACTGCAGTCTCCCTATTGAGCTTAAAAACAAAACAAAGCAGCAAGCAAAAACACCCTGTGCTGACCCAAACCAGACATTCCTGTAGGGTGGGTTTGGGCTTGAGGCAACTTGTTTGCAACCAAAAGGATAGTGTGAGAGAATGTTGGAAAAGGGAGCCTTATTACCATTCAGACTCTAATAAGCACTGGAGTGGGAAAAAATCCTACATATGCCCATGGCCTGGCATAAGCTCTAAAGGGTTAGAGGACACAGGGACAGAAAGTTAGGCTAATGACAAAGTCTAGGCCTTTACTTAATATATGTGCCTAATTCTGACCTCAGAAATGTAACTGTGTAAGGCAGAGCTTGGGACCCAAGGGCAGAAAAATCAAAGATTCATCCTGGTTTTCCTAGATTATTTATAGCAGTGAGTCAAACAGATCAGAACATGCTTTGGATCAGAATTTAACCACTCGGAAAAGCCCAAGAAATGAGTAGATCTAGACGAATCTTAGAGTTAAACATTGGTGAGTACCATAATGTGTGTGTGTGTGTGTGTGTGTGTGTGTGTGTGTGTGTGTTTGTAGATGATTATGTACCTCACCATTTATGAGATCATCTTGCCCCAAAGAATCAAATCCAAACTAGACCTAGCCTATAAATACAATGAGCAATGTATAGAAATTAAAGAAATTAAAGGGAAACACATGGATAGCTGTTTGGGATGTAAGCTGCGAAGTTTTAATTGTGGGAAATTTTACAGGTGACTCCACAAATAAATAGACACACACACACACACACACACACACACACACACACACACACACACACACAGAAGGAAGTAGGAAGGAGGAGATGGAGGGAGGGGGGCTCCTAATTTTTTTTTCTTAATGCCAAGCCATGGTGGGCTAAGATAATAGTGTTGATAATGTGGTTGTCTTGCAAATGTGAAGATATGAGTTTAGTCCCCCCCACCCCCTGGGGTGGTGGTGGCGCAGGTGGTAATGGCCTGTATTTTTGATCCCAGCACTGGAGAAGTAGAGATGGGTGGGGCTCCACACCAGCCAGTCTAACCTTCTTGGTGAGCTGCAGGCCAGTGAGACTCTACCTCAAAAGAGTGGGTAGGTAGGTGGCACATAAGTACCAACATCTAAAGCTGTCTTCTGACTTCTACATGCACACCTGTATGTCTATATGTATTCACACACACACACACACACACACACACACACACAAGAAGGGAAGGAAGAGGAGGAGGAAGGGAGAGGAGAGAGAGACAGAGCCAGAGAGAGAGAGAGAGAGAGAGAGAGAGAGAGAACCAGCCTAACATAGCAGGGCCTGTGATCACAGCTATATGATGAGAAAATACAATGATCCTAAGATCCTAAGAGGCAGGAGGATCATATGTTCAAAGTCTGTTTGGGCAACTCAGCAAGATCCTGACCTTAACAATAAAAATTGAGCTGGTGGAGGCAGGGAGCTATAACTCAGTGGCTAACGGCATCTCTTGCTTTTGCAAAGGCCCCAAGATCAGTTCCTAGTACCTATGCAGTGGTTCACAATCATCCATACATTCAGTTCCATGGGACCCAAGACCGTCTTCTCACTTCTGAAGGCAACAGAAACACAGGTGGGGCTGTAGCAGGCTTTCTCGGACCACCGCCCCAAATCAAGATATGGAGGCTTATTAATTATGAATGCTCAGCCTTATCTTATGCTTGTCCCACTAGCTCTTATAATTCAATTTAGCCTCTTTCTCTTCATCTCCATTTTCCTTTCTTTCTGTGTGTTCTACTTTTCCTGCATCCTCCATGTCTGTCTAGCTGGTGTCTCCTCTTTCTCTCTGGTTCTCTCTCTCTCTTTTCAAGCCTAGATTTCACCGCCTCCCACTTATTCTCTCTGCCCACCAGTCCCGCCTATCCCGCTTCTACCTAGCTATTGGCTGTTCTGCTTTTTATTAGACCAACCAGGTGCCTTAGGCAGGCAAAGCCACACAGCTGTACATCATTAAACAGATGCAGCATGAACAAATATAACACATCTTTACAGGGTTAAAGTAATATTCCATAACATGGTGCACATACATACATGCAGATAAAACATGAATACACAGAAAATGAAATAAATGAATATAAAAAATAATTAAATAGAATAGTCAGGTGGTATAGCTTGATGATATGGTGCTTGCCTGAGATGCACAGGCCCTGCAAAGTAAAACTGACCCACGGTGCTATAGGATGTGCACAGAGACCTGCTAATGCTGTAAAGAAGGGAAGGGGCCAGGAGTAGTGGCGCACACCTTTAATGCCAACACTCAGGAGGCAGAGGCAGGTGGATCTCTGTGAGTTGGAGGCCAGCCTGATCTACAAAAGGAGTTCCAGGACAGCCAAGACAACACATAGAAACCTTGTCTTTAAAAAAAAACAAAAATAAATAGATAATAAAGGAAGGGAGCATTGTCTTGAAGGGGTGACTCAGAGACGAGAAGAGGGCTATGAAGACACACCTGGAGCATCTGGGATTGCTGAGCTTTATTTCTTGACTTACACAGAAGCTACAAGACTGTTTTCTTTTTAAAAATTGATTGCACTAACTATGAACTACTTTCTGTAATTAGGACTTTTTCTTAGTTTTGACATATAAAGGTTTTTTGTTGTTGTTTGGTTTTTTTTTTTTAATTTGTTTGCTTAAATATATGACTCGACATCTTTTTCTAGTCTCCTTGCACTAATTGGAGCTTTTGGGACTCTCAGCTGCCAACATCTGGGCTTTGAATCCTACTAGCCTCTTCCTTGTTTTTCTAGGATTCTCTCCTAAGCATTTTATATCAATTTGAATAAATGGGAGATTATATTATAAAAATGAACAACACCAATACCCAAGCACCACGAAGCAAAGGGTTGCTCTTGGCCCATGCTACCCATTTTGTGGTAGCTTGGTGGGGATTTCCTCTTTGGAGTGGCTCAGAGACCTAGATGTCCTCCTCAGATGGTCTCACTTGTTATTCGTAACTTCTGTTCACCATCTATCTGCAGGTTCTGGGGTTTCAGAATGAATGGATTGGTGGGTGTCAAGCACAGATCCCAGAAAAAGTGGTCCTGAAGGAAGTGAAGCCAGCAGAAGATGGCAGCTCAGTGACTCATCTTTGGGGAATTTAAGGCATACATGAGCAAACACCAGAATTCAGAGGTCAATCCAGACTTGCAAAAAAGCATGGCCATTCTGGAGAGCAAGAGAGATTCTCACTTTTGGTACTGTGATGTATGTGGAGAGGAAGAAGGTGAGGGCTTTTCAAACTAGTTTTAATACGCTTTTTACACAGAAATAAAACACTTATTATCAGTGTTTCTAATGTTTTAAGTTATAGGCTAATAAAATCATCATTTTTTTATACTAATTTTTCATTTCCCTTTGCATTTATAACCAACAGCAAGGGTTTTTTTTATGTTTTGACAAAGACTTTTTAAAGGTCACAGGGCAATTGGGATTTCCCCTCCTGATTATTAAGGTTGCTTTGCATGGTTACTTTTATGGTCTCTGCACTTTTGGACCAAGCAAGGTCTGCCTATATACAGACCTAGCTCAGGTAGAGTTACATTAAAATTTCCCTACATCTGTTTGTGATGACTCACATAGAGCGTGTGAGGAAACTTCTGGGGGGTGGGATTTAGCCATTATGATTGGTAGAAATAAATGTTTCTAATAAAATCAGAGGCTCATAGCTTTGTAGGTAAATTGAGGCAGACTACACCCAAACAGGGTCTACTCTTCTGCCTAGAGAAGGTACTGGACAAAATGAGTGTCCTTCTTTATTTCATGAGCTATCAATATCTGAAGAAGGAGTTGAAATACAGAGGCAAATTCTAGGCTGGTTGAGCATCTAGACTGCCTTCCTCAGACTGCTGTCTGAGCCTATGGCAATGGTGATGCACTTAGAGGCCATCTGATGCCTATGAGTTTTAGGACTATGCAATTAAAATGTATGGGATGGGGAGGAGGCCAGCAACCCTAGGTCATGAGCAATAACTCAAAGAAGGTTAAGAGCAGAGCTGAGCTACAGTTTGATTCAGAGTGGGTTGGCTCCCTAAAGTAACAGAGATAACTTGGGGAGGGAGGCAGATAGGACTAGCCCATAAAGCCTTGAGGATGCTGAGGTCCCAAAATGTATGCTTATAAAGAGTTCCAGACTTGGGGAGTTTAGATTATGTCAGCATGATCTCATTTCTCCTCACCATCAATGACACCTAGGGACATGAGGGTATCTTGTGTAATTTATCTTTCAAATTTGAAATATTTTGAAAGTAAAAGGCGCTGATATAGGCAACGAAATATTTTAGTACCTAAAGTCACTGACTGTCCCAGGAAAACCAGGCTATAGTTAGGTGTAGACAGAATCTAGGTAAGTATACCCTAGAGGTAAAATCAGAATGAGTAGAAGCAAATGAATTTTCCCTGACTGCTGAGTTTCCTGGGGTGGGACTGGTGTGGAGGACATTTATGAGGGAGTATCCCTAACCACTCCCACACAGAGCTGCTGGTCAGCATACCCTCTCAACTGTGTTCTCAGATGACTTCATAGAGCACTCTAGGGCCAAGTGATTTACAGAGTTGTCCCACGTTGGAGTAAAATCATAGGCTTCTACTCTCCACAACCACTACGGTTGTAACTGTCCTTGAGAGCTGTCCAGCTGGCAGTGGATTTGTGATGATCACATTGGTCTTAAAAGGACAAAGGAGGTGGCATCACACGAACTCCCTACACTAAGGAAGAGGAGAACTTGACTAAGTGTCTCTATAAACACCAAGACCTTAAAGTGAGTTTTTCTCTATCTGTTTGGAAAAAGAGCTGCAAGTCCACAGAATTAACACACGAAGTTTGTTTTCAAAGATACCAAAGAAAAGGCAACTTAGTCTCTTAAAACTTAGCACCATACTTCTTGATATTATCAGGATTTCTTTTTCCTTAAGGTAAATTTCTTCCAGTTTTTAGTTGGTAATGTTTGCATGTAAGGCACCTATGTGAGTCTTGCTGCAGCCCAGGAACAGCTGGATGCATCATTGGATGTTCACCCACTTCCTTCTCATCACAAACCCGAGATGTGTTACTCTACAGTCAAAGAAGCAGAGGTTCCCCAAAGATGGACAGCTGGTTCAAACAGTGGCGCCAGCATTTGGATCCCAAATATGGTGCCCATGGGTCCCGCTTTTTATCTGTTTGGTAACTTGCTTTTTAGTCATGAAGACTAAAGAATGTACACCTCTAGGCAAGTTGCTCAATCACTTCAACTGTATCCCCAGCCTAAACAAACAAACAAACAAACAAACAAACAAACAAACAAAAAACAAAGAAAAGAAAACACTTCTGAGACAGGGTGTCTCTGAGTTATCCAAGGGAGCCTTGAACTAGAGATTCTTCTGTCTCTGCCTCCAGTGTAGCTGGAGTTGCTGGGCTGTGCCACCAGGCCACACTGATGACACTCTGCCTTTAACATTTATGCTATGCCACTTTCCAATCCTCCATTCAGTTTGCTTGGCACTGTATTATTGCAATAAAATTTAACTAGTTCTTATTGACTCCTATCCGTTGCCTGTGTTCAATAGTTGAAGAAAATGAAAATCTTTTCTCTGGAGTGATGCAAAAGATGATGATGGTGGTGGTGGTAGCAATATCTAACATGTATTGAGCTCTTACTACATGCTACGCTCTATCCCGACAGCTCTCCAGGTAACATATCCTTTAGCCATGTACAAGACTTATGATTGCTCTGAAGGAGACTGATCTATTGAGAATCAAAATGGAAGGGTTATACAACCACATCTAAGGCCCTTTTGTATGAAGCAGTGCTGCTGAACAGTTGATCAGTGGATGACAGGTTGGGCTAAGATCTGAGAGACTCAAGCCTTGAAAAAAATATGCCTGCCCCTTCTATAAGTGAAAAATAAGCAATAAGATAAAAATGAAAAAATAAAAGAATGGTCATATATTCCCTAGTATGGTTGCCCATGCCCTGCTTATGTTAAATCTACCATGGTTTACAATTTAGATAATCTAGCCATGGAGAAAGGCAAGCTTATTGTGGATCTGTAGAGTTCATGGAAAGTGTCATGTATCTTTAAGACAGTATGAAGGGTTGAAGACGGACCCAGATAGATGACAGTGGTAACGGAGAACAGTGGGCTTGCAGAAAACTAGTTCATGTTGTGCAAGGGAGTAGCTAGTGTGAGCAGACAGATTTTAAAGGCCTCGAATTCTTGGTCATTGTGTGTTAGTAACATGTCCCATGAGCCTTAAGACTCTAATGGCAGGTGACATCAGTGTTGTTGCTGTTTGTGCCTTTGTAACACTTTTCCTTAATCTGAATGCCACCCAGATAATGGTCCTCAAAGCCACGCTGGCAGAAACCCCAAAGAGTGAGGGCTGGACTCCTGGCTGTCCTTGTGGAAACTTGCCTGGAGTATGGCTCTGTTGCCGCAAACCCCCATGGCCTTCCTCATTGATCAGCTGCGATGCCAAAGAAATTTACCTACCAGATGGATGTTCTGAGCATCTTCCCAGAGTTGGAGGCTTACCCTAAGGGGGCTGAGACCTCTCTATTCTTATTAAGAGCATTCCATCCTGTAAGAGGGCTTCAGCTACCCTGCTTTCAAGTTTCCTCCCATCTTCTGCCAAATAGTTAAGGAATTTTATTCCATGAACACATTAACAAATTATGGCCTCACAGCTTATTGACACAGAAGAGTGGCAGGAACTCATAGGAATCATTGTCACGGTGGTTCCATGAGCTAGAAATTGTCAAAGTGGTTCCATGAGCCAGAAGGCCTGGAGCTTAGCCTTAGCATCAGCTACAACAGGCAGACCCCAGTTCGTAAGGCGATGTCTCAGCTTGTTCTCCCAGGAATGATTGGAGATGCCTCACAGGTCTCCTAATCTAGTTCCTTCTGTGGTCCTATTGAATTTCCAGTTACCAATGGCTGCATTGTTTTGTTTGTTTGTTTGTTGTTTGTTTGTTGTTTCCCCAGAAGGAAAATTTCAAACATTGAATTTTTTGTTTATTTGGTTTTTCCACCTCCATCTTGTTCATTGGGTTCATATCTTCTGGCTCCCCCCTTTGGTGGGATGAGCTACCCCCACCTAATATTAAGGTGGAAATATTTTGTGGAACTTTTGGCCAGGCACTGGTAAGAGAAACATGCAGTTAGAAAGGCTCTGAAACCCAGGCAACTGTCTCCCGACCACCTGTAGTGTATTCTTCCTTGAGCTGGGGTCACACTGTCTGATTTCACCTTATGTTTCTGTCCATCAAACCAGGCCCAGCCCCTACCATGAGGTTTCTCCAAAGTGAAGTGCCCTGACCCTACTCAAATAGTGGTCATAGTGTATAAAGCATGACCCAAGATTTAACTACCCACTCCCCCTGCCTACCCACTGGCCTTCTGCCTCTGAGCAGATAGCAACTCTGCTGGAAGCAAAAAGTATCTCTTCCCAGTGCATAGTTCAGTAGAGTATCAGCAATTAACATACAAGTACACAGAGATAAAGGTAGGTAGGCAATCCTTTCCTGGTTGGTCTAGGGCCAAATACCAATATGGAAGGCCTGCATTTATTAGATTCTTTGCAAAGCATGGGAAGGATAGCACAGACTTCTCCATATCTCATATGTGGAAACTTGGAGGACATTCAACAGACACTTTCAATATTTTTAGGGGTTGCAAGTTTGACCAACAGAAGGTAGCCTGAGCTAGGTAGCCTGAGCTATTTATCTTTCTCAGGTAAAACTTGCCATGTTTTGTAGAATGTACATGCCTCAGTTTGTTTGGAAACTCCTCTTAGTCTGTGCAGGCTACTGTAGCAGAATACCACAAACTAGGTAGATGAGAAACAGCAGAAATATTTCTCACAATCCTGGAGCCTGCAAAGTTTATGATGATGGCTTTTGTGTATTTGGTGTCTGGTGTGTGCCTGGTTCATAGACTGCTCCTTCTCCATGTGACCTCACATGGTAGAAGAGGTGAAGAATCTGTAGGCAGAAGTTTCTCTGACCTGCCTGGCCACTCCCACAGCCATTTAGTCCCCAAAAGTCACACAAGGACTTATATTAATTGCAAGCCGTTTGGTCAATGGCTCAGGCTTATTACTTGCTAACTCTTACACTTGAACCACGTGACTTGGCCCCTTTTTGCTCAGTGTGGCATTCTCAGCCTGCTTCCTCTGTCTCTCGCTGTCCTCCGTCGCTTCATTCTTCCGCTTCCCAGAATTCTCCTAGTCTGGTTGTCCAGCCTCCACTTCCTGTCTAGCTACTTGACTAATCAGCATTTTATTGAACCAATATTTACAAGGACACATATTTATAGTGTACTAAAGCATAATCCCACAGCAGGTATCTTTCTCAGGCTTGTTCTACAGAAGCACTAATCCCCGGATGAAGGCTTTCGCCTCATGTCTGACCTACCCCTGTGAAGAGGAGAGAATGGAGGAGGGGAAAGAGGAGAAGAGAAGAGATTTCAATATATGAACTCAGTAGGTGGGGAGCACAATCATTCAAACTATGTCAAGCCGCAAATGATGAGCCTGACCTTAGCTACCCAAGTTCTCTAGCTGGCCTTGTGGCATTCCTACAGACACAGTATGTCCTTGCTTACTTAAAATGTGCAGAAAAGTAGAAATAAATTAGGCAAGCCTTTCTTTTCAGGAGGGAAAGAATTGAAATGCCTTCTTCTTGAGTTCTGACTTGGAAGGAAGAGAGACACTATGCTTGGTAACTTACGTCTTCTGGCCTCTGCCAGTCACAGTGTGGTCCATGTGCGGACAGCATGGGCATTATTCCAGAGTTTGCTAAAAACATGGAGTCCCAGCCCTTATCTCCAGATATACTGAGGCAGAGTCTTAACTTTAAAGAGATCTGTATTGCTACCTTAGAGAAAACAGAAGATACTGTAGCCATCTGAGGTCTGGAGTTTAGAAATAATAGACAAATCGAAACTACCCAGAATGGCTTCTACAAGCAGCTCTCCATCAAGTCTTAATTGAAGCCTACTACGAGTTTTGTCCTGAGTTTGACAAGCCTGAGAAGAAGGAAATAGAGCAGATCCAGCTGGTCAGGGCCCACACTGCCTGAGTTCAAACCAACCCCATCTGTGCCTCCAAGGACTACCCTGACCAAGGGGCAGGCTCTTGCTTAACTATATTCACTTGAGCACAGCCTCTGGGGTGACGTAAGCCACATGAACAGTCCTGTTTGCAGCAGAAACAAGTCATTAAGATTAGGCTAGTATGCTTCTAGGGAGATGGCCTGTTGTAACCTCTGCCATAACATTTTTCTTTGGTGATGAAGCATTGCTGGACCTGTTGAAAGCTGAGCGTCACTGCTGCTCCAGCGCTCACGTTGCCCCAGATCCAGGAGGCTGCAGCTGAAGGCGTGCTAGACTGATTAGTCCCAAGGCACAGCAGTGCTGCCAAAGTCTGCTCCATGCATGGTAGCTTGCAACTGGAGCATAATGCATTCTAGAATATCATGCATGCAACTGAAGTTTCCAGAGACAAACTGCTCTGAGTTCACTTCCAGACTCTGCCACTTGCTGGCTGTGTGACTTGTATAAGCACACATTTTAAAGCTATTAATAACATGTTACTCAGCTTCCTGCTTCATTTGGGTGAAGGCCAGTTTATCTTTTCCTTCATGGATTATGTGTTTTTAGTGCTACAGGTGAACAAAATCTTTGCCAAGTTCATAAAAGGGCTTCCCTATGTCTCCTACATATTGCACACTTTAAGATATTTATTTTTAGATCTATCTTCCATTTTCAATTTTGACAATGCTACAGGCAAAGAGGGTGACAGCAGAGTCTCTTATTTTGCCTTCTGCCAAATTTATAAGTATTTTTTATCAATTATAAGTTAATCTTACACTTCACTTTCTAAATGTTTACTGCCAAGCCTATAAAATACATAGTTAATTTTTATATTTATCGAATAACACAAGACCTTCATAAAACCACTTCCTAAGTCTTGTAGTGATGTAATAGAATCTTTAGCCATTTCTCCATAAGAAATCATATCATCTACAAATAAAGACTCTTTCTGACTTTTAAATGATTCTCAATTTGTGGGTCAACAGGGTTGACTAGCTGATGTACTACATAGCAGATATTTACATTATGGTTTGCAGCAGTAGCAAAGCAAAATTACAGTTATGAGATAGCAATAGTTGGGGGCCAGCACAACACGAGGAACTGTATTAAAGGGTCACAGCTTTAGGAAGCATTTAGACCAATGGTTAAGAGTGCTGGTACAAGAATTAAGGATGTGATGGGAGGGCCCTCTTGCTTTATCTCCATGTCTGTAAGGAAAAATACATTCAATGTTATAGCATTTAAGATTATTGTTATTAGGTTAAAGTTCTTTGCTAGGTTGCTGAGAGTTTTTAATCTTGAATACATGTTCACCAAATCGCTTTTCTCCAAGTGTTGAAATGATTGCATGGCTATCACCACTTCTGTATGTATAGTGAGTTACATTCATTGGCTTTCTGAATATTGAACAAACCTGGAATTCCTTATGTAAATCTTCTTGGATTGTTATATATTGTTATTTTTAATATATCACTGGATTTAATTTACTTATACTGTTAATGTTTTGGTATCTGTGCCCATGACAAGAGTCAGCTTGATATATCTCTTTAAAAAAAAAAAGCCTGTTATACTTAGGTACTAGAATATTGATTATACTATAAACTGAATTGCAAAGTAGATCCTGTTTGGCACCATTTTTTAAAAGGAGAGTTTGTATACATTTGGTGTTTTGTTTTGTTTTTTCTTGTTTGAATAGTTGATAAAATTTAGAGTCTAAATTTCAAGTTGTCTCTTTCATTTCATACAAGTATTAGCATTATGCATATCTATTTAAATTTCTCCATTTTGTAAACTTTGGGGAAATTATTGGTATAAAGTTCTTTATAGCGATCTTAAGTGCTCTGTTGTTTTAAGGTCTGTAGTGATGACTCTTCTTCGTTCCTGCCATTACTAATTTGTTTCTCAGCAGTGTAAAAATTTGTCTTCTTAGAAGGAGGGCAGAGTTCTTTGGAAGGAATCACAGCTTTTGTCAATTTTGATTTTCTTGCTATTCTTAACTTTATTGCTTTATTTGGTCCTCCTTAGTTTACTCTGGGTTTGGGGTGAAATGACAATAATTCTTTACCTTTATTTTTTAAATAATTCTTTACCTTTATTTTTTAACATGTATGTAGGCGGAGTTTACCCACAAGGACACCAATATCAGATAGATATTTATTAAAATATAAACCAACACTCACGGTACAGGTAACAGATTACAGTGGCACCTGAATAGGAACTGGAGTCTGCAGACGGACAGACGATGGGATCCTCCCTCCAGCAGTCAGGAACCAGGAAGAGAGCCTCCCAGCGTCCCAGCAGCCCCTTATCAATGGGTTCGGCCACATCCCCTCCAGGAGCCCGGGGCCATGGATAAGCTTCCTTGGACCCCATCAGCTAACACCTGAATCCCACAACACATGTACATTAAATTAAATAAAATTCAAGGCCATAAAGTTCCTTTGAGGTAGTTCTAGCTGTATCTCACAACTTTTGTTGTGTATATTCACTGCCATTGAGTTTTAAATACTTTATAACTTCTAATTTCTTCCTTTGCCTATGCCTTGCTTCCGAGTGTGTGCTTTATTTGATAATATTTAGATTCTCTTTCCTTAGCCTATTAGAGAGAAAGTGTCCAAATATCCCACTTACAATAGTTTCTGTTCCCTTCAATCCAGACAGACACTCCTTACCCTGGGAATCTCTCCCATGACAATATTCAATTTATTCCGTGCAAAACACTAACAACCTTTCGCCCTCTGTTTGTGTGCCTGATTTTGTCTACTGTCCTCGATGGGATATAAATCACAATTGGGAAAACCTTGTTAACTTGGTTATCATTAAGTCACTGGCATCTAGAAGTCGCAAGCACATTATGATAGCAGATACATAACACTGTTATTTAAATCCTTTGATTCTACCAGTCCAGAATCTCTTTTGATGGATTTGTGCAATTGGAAAGGATGCGTATTAGCCAGCTCTTAGGTTTTTTTTATCTAACTACCAGCTGGGATAAGGTGCTTATGAAGTTGCTGAAATCGTCTATGACTTGAGTGCGTTTTCTATCCTGTGTTCTATCAATGACAAAGAAGAAATTATTTACCCTACTAGAGTCAAAATATTTTCAGGTTCTCTTTAATTCTGTCAACTTTTGCTTCATGTATTTTGGAGCTCACTATCTCCCAGCCCCAGTAGTGGGGACTGAACCCATTATGACTTCACATATGCTAGCCAAGACCTCTATCACTGAATTATAGCTCAACCCTCTTTTAACTTTATTTTGAGACAGAATCTCACTAAGTTACCCAGGCTTAGCCTTGAATTTATGATTCTTTTACCTTAGCCTCTTAAGTAGCTAAGATATGAGACTGGACCACCAGGCCCAGCTTGAAATTCTACTCTTAGACACATGGCTTCTTAGAATTATCATGCTTCCTTGCTAATTGACTCTTTAAGTTAATCTCCTTGGTCAGTATATTAGTGTAATGTGTTGTGCTTGAGAAAACAGATCTGACTGGAAGGAGTGGAGAGGGGAGGGGAGACTGTGGCCAGGATATATTGTATAAGAATAAATAAGTAAATGAATAAATAAATAACGGAATAAACAATTCTTTCCTGGAGATCTCATCCCTTAATTAGAATATTTTGTTTTTGTTTTTATTATTGAAAATAGATTCTTCTCTCATACAATACATCCCAACCACGGCCTTCCCTCCCTCCACTTCTCCCAGATCATCTCCTCACTAGATCCATTTCCCCTCCGTTTCCTCTTTAGAAAAGAACAGGCTTCCAGGAGTAGACAGCCAAGAGCACAAAACAAGATCCAACAAGACGAGGCAGAAGCCCTCATATTGAGGCTGGACAAGGGAGTCTCAAGAACAAGCAAAAGAGTACAGTGCCAGCTCCCATAGTCAGGAGTCTTACAAGAACACGAAGCTCACACTCAATATAATTATTAATATTTTTTATGATTAAATTTTTAGCAGCACAGTTTTTACTTTGTCTGCTTTTGGTTCCTCTATCCACACTCCTTATCCCACGTCTTTGGATGGCTTGGATGTATTTTCTATTGTTTTAAGTTACGTCCTACATTTTTTAGCTCTAGCATCTTGAATTTCTTTTTAAAAGACTTGGTAATTACAGTTAACATCCTTGGATTTTCCCAGTGCACTTAGCTAATATTGTGTCTCATTACATAGAGTATAAGCATCTGGAACAGTACAGGCTATTGGCCATTCCTTCATACACACTGTAAGACCACAGATATGCAAAGCATCATTGCCTTGTATGTATCTTTATTTTGCTCCCTGAAAGATTTTTCTTGCTGTGTCAAGTTTTCAATACTTTAATTATGAGGCTGAAGTTTTATTCATAATTTTCTTGTGTGGGGTTCATTGTGATTTGGGATGTCTCATTTACATCTTTCAACATGGAAGCTTTTCAGCCGGTATTTTCTCAAATATATGTCTGCCTCATTTCTGTTCTTTCCATCTGGAACTGTAATTAGCTGTACACATTGGACATTGTCCCACATGTATTTGAAGCTTCTTCTTTTTCCACCTATCATTGTCTGTGGTCTCAGACAGCATAATTTCTGTTGATTAATCTTCCAGGTCACTCACTCAGCCATCCATTAGAAGAATATATTTATGTTCTATATTATGATCCTATTTCCCATCCAAACTTAAGGCTACAACTCAGGTTTTAAGTGCAGTAGACATCTACAATGATAATATGTGTAAGCGTTAACCATGCAATACCATCATGATTTTGTATACAACACGATTAAAAAGCTATCCTCATCTGGACTGTTCTTTCAATGCAAGCATAGTGCCCAGCATGTAGATGTCAATAAATGACTATAATCAAATGCTAAAGTTAGGTTATCCACTCAGCTCTGTGGATCCCAGAAGAGGAGATATGAGTAGAGATGAAAAGCAGAGAGAGAGCTCCATTTGAAGGACTGACCCCATTGTGACTACCCTGCCTGAAAGAAGGGACTTCTCATGACCTGGCTATGGGTTCCAAAGTCCCTAGAGAAAAGGAGTATCTTTGATTGTGAGATAGATGTTTTAAGTTAAATGTTTTTCTCCCTGTTCCCTGCTCTTCTTTCATGCTCCCCAGGAAACCCTGTGATGGATGCTCACTACATCTTCCCTTCTTCTTGCTTTTGGGCCACAAGATGTTCTGGAAGTACTTGCCTACTTCATTCACTTTTCCACAGCACTCTTAGAAGCAGCAGCCTATTCTGTCCCCTGTAAATTGACTTCTTACACGTGAAGGCCATAAAAAGGGAATAATTTTTCTGAGTGGTGGTGGTACAAGCCTTTACCCAGCACTCGAGAGGCAGAGGCAGGTGGATCTCTGAGTTATTGTCCAGCCTGGTCTACAGAGTGAGTTCCAGAACAGCTAGGGCTACACAGAGAAAGCCTGTCTGGGAAAACAAATAAAACAAAAAATAGAGTCTTTCTGAAATAATCCATTGTATCACTTAATTTAAAAATTATTATTAAGATACACTCTAAAGTTGGGGTATATTTTTTTAATGCTCCTGCCTGAAACCCAGGCCTGGAAACATTACATGATAGAAAAAAATGTACACGTATCAGGAGTTGGATCCCTAGAAGAACATCTCCACACCAAGCTGAAGTGGGAGAGACCATCAGCAGAAACATATGGAATTGGTGAGTACTTTGAGTAGAATATGATGCTTTGCACGTCCACAGCAGCACATTACCATACATGCTTAGAACATCTACAGCAGTGTGTTAGCCATGCTTGAGATGTCTACAGCAGCACATTAACCATGCTTAGTATGTCCACAACAGTGCATTAACTATGCTTAGAATGTCTGCAGCAGTTCATGTACCATGCATATGTGCTTATAGCAGTGTGTTACTACTATGCATAGAATGTCTACAGCAGTGTGTTACCGTGCTTAGGATGCCTACAGCAGTATGTTACCATGCTTACGATGTCTATAGCGATGCGTTAACCACTGCTCCTTCCCCAGTGCTCTTCGTTGTCTTTTATTTTTAGGTCTTCTCTGTGGAGATCTCTTGACTTGGGAGCTTCTTTGGTTTGCTCTCCTACCCCTCCCTGAAACAAATAATTACCTGTTGGTTAAGGGCTGTGTGTCTGCAGTGGTGAGTTGCTCTATTTCTGCGTGTGTTTTTCCTGCTCCAGACTCCTAGGGTTTTAGAACAGAATAGGCCAGCTGGACCAGAGGTAGCCACTTGTCCAGATGAGAGTTGGTATCACTTTGAGCCACCTGGACAACAAATGTCTCTTTGCTCCTAATGGAGACGCATCTTTGTTCAATGTCATGATGTAGTGTCCCTGGATACCTCAGTGGTTTTCCAGGATGCTCTGGAGGTCCAAACTCCTCTTTGAAACAGGCCAGGAAACTCTCCTAGGAGGTAAGGGTACATGCTGGACCATCGCTGGGACAATGTCACAAAGGTCTGCTGCTGTACATGGGTTTAGTTAAAAGAGTTAAAAGTGTTCTTTCAGTGGAGGCAGACCCCACCCCCTTGTATGAGCAAATGATGCTTTCTTGAAATCTTAGAAGCTCGAATTGTCACCGGGGAAATTAAAATAAGAGGAAAGTCTCTTTCCAGATTCTTCCTCTGAGTGGATTCCATGAAGAGATGTCTACAAAATTGTGGGTACATATCTCAGACAAGGGTTGGAGGTTGGGGGGGTTGGCGGGGGGGGGGGAGCTTTAAATTGACAAATCAGTCCAAACCACTGAGGCTATAATTCTTTCTCCCACTTCTAGCAAAATAGTATAACAGACTCTTTATTGGCAGCCCATTCGTGCTGAGGAGAGGCGCTCAGCAGAGTGACATCAGCCCACCGCTTGACCCAAATCTAGTATTTCACCAGAGAGCCATGCTCTCCTGGCTTTTCCACTGCAGAGAAGACGTGCATGGGGAAGAAGGCATACATAAGATACAGATTGGAGACTTTTTGATGTGTTTAGCACATTTTTTGTGACTTCCTTTAATACCACAGATCTTGCTCTCTTCCACCACTAGGAAACAAAAGACAAGTCTGAGATGGGGGTGGAGGGCGGGGAAACCCATTCAATAAAACAGCTCTGTTCGCCTCATTAACATTTTTAATTCCAGCGATTAAAAAGGGAGGAAAAAATTGGTATGAGGATGGATACCACAGCCCAGTGACTTCAGATATAAAAAGTTACTTCATTAAATCAGCTGTTTCTTAATTCATAATTGAATGTAAATAAAGAGCGACCTATAGGCAGCTGTTTCTAATATCGAGTCCTCAGCACACATGAAAGACGCATTTATTCCTGCGGCAGCCTCCCTACCCTTGGGTGTTATCAGCTGAACATGTTTTGAACCTACCTAATGCATTTGAGGTAGCTTGGGTTTATTTTTCTTTCAATAAAATAAATGGTTTTGTAATTAAATTTCTGCACTGCCTGCGCTTAATGGTTACATTGACAAGTGCTAATGTATGGCAAGAGAACGAGTTTGAAATGAAACATGCTGTTTTTGAATCTGCAAGCAATTTTGCAGCGGGCCAATCAAACCCCTCCTGCCAGCGAAACATTTTCATTAATCTGCACTGTAAGTACACCCCTGCCTGCTTGGCTGGCCACATAAGGACACTTTTCAGCTCCCGTTATGTCCAACCTACCGCCTTTACTTTCTTCTGAGAGGAACACATGCACGCACACGCACACATACACAGACACACACACAGACACACAGACACACACACACACACACACACACACACACACCACACAGGCACATGCTGACCTGCACAGTTCATGAAGTGAACTGTTGTTTGAAACCTGTGGTCCCTGGCAGCAGGGCCTGTGGAAATTTGCTGGCTTTTCACCTGAGACTGTGCAGCTGTCTTTCTCCTCTGAAAGGCCTGGCTGCCTGAGCCCTTCAACCCAGGGAGGCAGCCAAAGGACCACCCCTAAGTTTTGTTGTTTTGCTTTGCTTTCTCTGTCAGCTAAATTTTTGAATAAGACTCCTCATATGGATTAGAGAGAACAGCTATGACATTACTCTGCTTGCTCTATGCAAGCCACTTCAAGCCACAGCTAGAACGTGCAGGGCCCATGCTAAAGCCTCTGCTAGCCTTGTGAGTGAGAAACGGCCTGGGTAAAGTGGTGATGCTAACTCCACTTCCACTTGTGGTCCAGAAGTGGGCTCTGCGCAGGGATAAGATGTAGCCTCCAAGATTCCACGGCCCTCTCCTTCCTGAAGGTCATTTATAGGGGGATTATGTTGTTCGGTTGTAAATAATTGTCCCACCCACTGGTTTAATAAAAATGCTGATTGGCCCAAAGGCAGACAGGAAGTGTGGGTGGGGCTACCAGACTAAGAAAGCTCTGGGAACAGGAAGAACAGAGCAGAGATGCCACAGAGTTGCCAGACAAGACAGAAGAAGCAGAGGACAACTATGCTGCTCTGGGAAAAGGTACAGAGCCACATGGCTGAACAGGATAAGAATCATGGGGTAGTTTAAGGGTAAAGAGCTAGCAAGTTATAGGCCTGGACCCCAGGTCAATCAGCCTACAATTAATATAAGCGTCTGTGTGTTTCAGTGGGACTATAGGACTGTGGGTCTGAAAGCCTGGGCCAGAAACCTCATACAACAGTTGTTTGCTGGGAGCTTTAGAGGAACATTCATGGCTGGCTGGTGGATGCTCTGAACTGTGATGGGCCCCTTGTTAAAAGCTAGTTGGAGGTTTGAGGCCAACCAGCTGTCTGGGGTCTGTGGAGAGGAAGCAAGTTAGGATCATCTTTTTCCATAGGTGCTCACAAGTTATGTGGCCCAGCAGTTTCTTCCAGTGCTGCATTGGTCCAAGGATGCCGAAGGAAGACCTGAGACTCAAATAGAATGTAAGAGCAAAGAGAGTTTATTAATATTCAGCATGCATGTGGGGTTGTTCACCTGTACAAAATGACGTTGAGCCTGAGAGGAGTGGATAGGCTCTTTTTAAGCACAGCTAGGGAAATTTCAGGAGTGGTTAGGTCATCTCATATATAATTGGATAAGCAAACAGCAGTTACATTAGTATACTTTTAATTGGCTGAGGTTTGGTTATTATTGTTGGACATTTTTGCACAAGCTTGGGCAGCTTCGGACTGGTTCAGAAGGGTCAGCAGGATTTGTCCTTGAGACACTGTGAGGCTGGCTCCAGCCTCTTCCCAGAATGTAAGGGCATTGTGAATAAATGGCCCTTTGTTGGAAGAGACACCTTTTTTGTCTTTCTCAGAGAAACCTAACTTCAGTTGTGAGAGTAGGGATAGTTTAACCCATTCAGCTGACTCATGATCAGAACAGGCCAAAATACAAGTGTTCTGCCCTTCTTACTGTGTTTACCCCCCGCACTCCCCACCCCGGCTTTTTGGTGAAAAGGTTGTGGCATGGTACCGGCTCCCCAAATTTACTACCTTAGAGGAGAGAAGGTTGGAATTGTGACTCCAAAGGTGCAGGGGAGGCTCTCATGTCCTTGGAACCGTCCTGTCCATTTGCCTTTCATGGCTTCGAATATAACAGTGCTTGGGGAAGAAGGCACAAGAATAGCCATTGTTACTGGCAAGAAGAAGGTCATCTTTAGAGAGAAAAAGAAAATCAGAATCAGTTTGTATCTGAAAAGAAGGAGGGAGAGTGTCTTGGGTAAACGGCGGCTAGTTGGTTAATGAGAGAAGCAAAGATTTAATCTTGTCTACAAAAAGGCAGAGGGGTGTATGCCCATTTCCTCTGGGCATAAGGAAGGAAAATAGTGAGATGTGAAGTTGGAGGGTCATTCAGGCAGGCCTGGCTGAGTCTGGGCTAGGATTCTAAGAGACTTCACGTACAAAAAGATGGACACAGTCACCTGCAGTCAGCCCGCCACTGACATGAGACGGTATTTTCTCTGTGACAGTAAAAATAAATTATTCGGCTAATGAAGATTTCTTACTGTATGCAGGCGTGGTAGGCTCCTTGGAGGTATAGATATCCCCAAAGCGTACTGGTTTCTTGAGGAAATTTGTGCTGTGGTACAGCTACAGATAAAATACTGTGGCTTTCGAGGTCAAAGTGATCTATGTTTGGAGAGATAGGAGAAAGCTTCGTGAATGTGGTAAGCTGTGAAAGATGAATAGAATTTCAGGAAAGGATAATAACTACTGGTCTTAAATGAATGGAAGCAGGGTGTTTGTGATTGATTTGGGGGAGCAAAAGAAATGAGGAGTCAAGTGGGGTACATAGAGGCCCATGTTTAGCAGGTTACAAAGGTCTTCATAAACCACTGGCACTATTTAAAGATGCCAGAGTTATGAGGACTGGGGTGGGTCATTGAGGGCGTGGTGTCGTAATCTAGTTGTGCATTTACTAATAAACCTTGACAATCAGGGTGAGAAAAGAAGAAATACCACTGGGTGTAAGCAGACCAAAGTCTATTTTGACAGTTCGGACCATCAAGACAGGGGGCTGCGAGACAGAGGCAGTATACACTCACAGAGTGTAGCCAGTCAGCAGTTTCTCTTCAGGGTTCCTCAGAAGAAGCCCGTGTCAAGAACAGACAGGGAACTCTTGAGTTAAGTGGATTTGGGGAGTGAAAACACCAGCTCTGACCGGATTTATGAATTTTATGAAGAATTATCACAGGGCACTAGAGGGAGAAATGGACCAAAATGGATGGAATGTGGAACACTGAGGAATGTCTACACCAAAAGCAACCACAGCAACAGCCGTGGAGATGCAGGAGGTTCAGATGAGCCAAGGTAGGTGAACTGGGGTCTGAGAAAGGCTGAACATTGCTGTGTTTCAGTGAGACCCAAAAAGGTGGGCTCGGCAATGGGGAGGCTGGTGTTTATCTCTGAAAGAGAAGCCCAGAGGCCCTGAGAGGCAGAGACATCCTTCGCAAACCTGAGAAAGAAGTATGGTCCCACAGAAGCCTCTGCATCTTTCTCATTATTATAGCAAAACAAAACAAAACAGAACAAAAAAAACCAAAAAAAAAAAAAATCAAACAGAAACAGCCTTTTGGCTTCTTTGGTGCAGCTTATCCAAGCTAAAGAAAACTACTATATGGTCTTGGAAATTACACCTTTCCTGTGACAGAGACTCCTGGCCTCGAAAGTACAGGCTTTCAGGGCCCTTCACAATGCAAGGAAAGTGAAAGCTTTCTCAGATCACAAGAAGAAGCAGTAGAGTGATTGAAATGGTACCCAAAGGAGGATTGTGAATGGTAAGGTCGTGGGGGAGGGGCACAAGAGGAGGTGGAGAGCGTGCTCTGGTAATGCAGAGGAAAGATGGGGTGTTGGCCAGAGAAACCCAGAGGTAAAGGCCAGAGGAGACAAAAGCCCAAAGCGGCAGCTTCTCCAGAAAGAACAATGACCTCGTGTTGGAAGTGAGGGATGGGGATGGAGGTGATGAAAGAGAGGAAGTGTGAGGTGGATGGAAAAGGGGGTAGCAAGCAGAAGTGCATCATGGCTTCCAACAGCCTGAGACGCCCACTGAAGATGGAACCCTGGCAGGTAGCCCATCTATGCGGTCCTATCTGCCCCAGCCTTATTAAATGGAGATCAGGCACAGAAACACAGGACATGGCCACAGTGTTGCTCTGGTTATAGATAGCTTCATAGCTGTCCTGAGAGCCAGAGGCAAAGGAATTTAAGGGCCACCTAGGGAGATGTTTGCAGTGGGGGCTTTCTTGGTGGTGTGTGTGAGCTTCATATTTTCAGAGAGAATTGTAAAGTTGGAGGTGGAGGACACCCCCCCCCCCCCCGCGCCCACCCGCATTTCCTCTCCTTTGGGAGAAGTTTCCTATGCTGTGTGATCTGGGTCATCAGTTTAGACTTTTCAGATCATTCATCCTCTTTGCCTTTCTTGAGCTATATTCTGATGAATAAATAATTCAAAATCTCTGTTTTATATCTACTGCCTATCGGTAACACCATAATACTCTGCCTCCTAGCAATGCTGGTCTCCAGATTATACTGATTATATTCCTATTGTGTTGTTCCGTGTTGGTGTCTGTTTAAGTAAAGACAAGCTAGGCCAAGAAGCAGGTTAAGATGCCTGCTACTAAGCCTGATGACCTAAATTTGATCCTTGAGAAACACATACTAAATGGAGAAGCCAGCTCCCTAGAATTGCCTTCTGACCTCTACAAGCATGTGTATATAAGTAAATAAAAGTAATTTAAAAGCCAAGCAGGGGTTTGCACACCATTAATCCCAGCACTTGGGAGGCAAAGAGAGGCAGATCTCTGTGAGTTCAAGGCTAGCCTGGTCTATAGAGTGAGTTCCAGAACTGACAGAGCTATGAAATAAAACCCTGTCTCAAAACACCCCCACCCGCCCCCCTACACAAATTTGCATTTTGATTAGTTCTTGATGTTCAGTGAAATTTATGAAAACTAACAAGAATCACTGCTATCATTTGGTTTTGGACCTTAGACACTATTGGGCATGTATCACATGTATAGAGAATCCTGGCCTCTGGTATAATTGCCTCAAATAGTGTTTTCTCCCTGCTTGGGTTGGGCAACATGTTAGTGATTTGAAATAAAAAAGGTTCACAGCATGGGAGCCATCCATCCAGATCTGTGTCACTATCAGGAGGTGGGGATTCCATGGGTCCCTTTGCTTTTTATTCTTTCCAGATATCTCCAAAGCCCTAAGGAAACTTCTGAAGTCACTCTTGATGTCTTGTGTACCTTAAGTACATGCTGTGGGGTGAGTTTGTCAGAGAAGGGACAAAGTCAAAACCCAAGATGGGTCTCCATGGTTTCAGCAACCCTGACTTATGCCAATCCTAGACGGTCTGCCCGCTGAGACACTTGGAATTGGGAAGCAAACCATGAGGGGATGTCCATCACAGCCCCAGAAAGCAAAGGATGCACTGAGTGTCCAAATAAACAGCTACATGAGTATGCCCAGACATTCAGATACCATGATACATCCAAATGTTGCTCTCTGTATTCTCCATCAGGACCACATCTGGATAACATTATTTTTTAAAAGGTGCTTGCCCTAATGTGACTTTCCACCATATTAATGGAGACATCGTTCATTAGCTTTCAGATGAGACATTTACTCTCAGCCATTTGAACATGATGACCAATCAAGAATGGAAAAGACAAAAGATTAGGAGTCCATGATATTCTAAACCCTTGGGCTAAATTGTTTCAGGGGGTACTTGCTATTTAAGTTACTTCAACCCATTTTACAGATGTGAAATTATGTGGTGGAGTCTGGATTGGAGCTTAAGCCTGTTCTGTGTCCGTCTGCCACTTACTGTAACACCATCATGCACTGCCCTATAGCAGCAACCTTTGTCTCTAAACTGCAGAGATAGTGCCCTATTCTGATGTTCCGTGCCAGCCTGTGAGGAAGAGGGCAAATTTAAATGCCTGGCTGAAAAAGGAGGAGCATTCTCATCAAGTATTATTGAGACTTTCACTGAAGGGAGAGCATGGAAAGAGACCCCTCCTCACCTACTGCTTTAGGATACACAGTAAGACACCCACAAGCCATGTATTCTCAGCATCCAGCCCCAGAGGCTCTGTCTGTTACTTTAAGATGCATAACAAACCTCAAGAAATAACTCTTAGGTACCCAGTGAATTCATGATCCCTTACTAAAGAACCATCTGCACCACTGAGCCCCAGGTTAGAGTTCTTCCGTGGCGGTAAGCAAATGTCCAGGGCTGGGGAGGGATTGTTCGAATTTCCCCTCCCAGTGCATCCCCTCACTTTGCTGTCTGAATGTCACTACATGAGCCTGAAGGAAGAGAGCTAGGATTAGGAAAGGAAAATGGAATTGCCTAGTGCTAAGAGGCATGTTAGGTCAGCATGCCGAGGCCGTTCACACTTTATGTAGCAGAACTGATTGAGCATTATAATTCATCTTTCCCTTGGCCTCCAGCCCTTGTTAGACTTCCAGAAAGGAAGGCCCACAGAGGAAGGAAGAGGAGAAGGAGGGAAGCCAGGGAAATTCCCACAGAAGGAAGGTGCCTGATCTCAGATGAAGGAGGATGGAGGCTGAAGGCTGGCTGCTGAGACAGGCAGGGAATGCTGGGTGCTTTGGAGCCAATGTGCAAGTTATGAGAATTTCTTAATGACCATAACTCCTGAGGGAGGCATGTGAGCAGTGCCTGGCGCCAGCCAAGCTTGCACAGGCGTTCCTGTCCAGATGGAAAATGTGTAGGGAATGAAGGAGGAGGGTGAGAAGAGATTTGGGGCTGCTGAAAATGACTGATGGCCTTGGGAAGGCCAATCTGACTCCTCTGAGATTGGGGTTTGACTGGAATAAGATGCAAAGATCAGTGACTTTCAGGGGAGAAAGAACCGTGATTGTGCATTTCTGGAACCACGCCTCATCTGTGTTTCCCTCCTCTAGACCTCCACTCAAGGCATGTTTTTCCCCATGTGCCCAAGCCTTACCAGGCCAGCACAGGCCTTGCTGTCTTCCTGAAGCCGTCTTTGAGGTGAATGTCAAGCCTCCTTCCCCTGACCCACTGACCCACTGACATCCCATAACAGAAATCCTGTTAGTCTAGGATCTAACAGAGATGTGTGTCTGAGCTGAATGCTTCTTAGAACCTTGACGTTACTCAGAAATTCTTGGGAAAAAAAACTTCTAAGACCTCATTCACAAAGAAATCTTACAGAATAAAATGTAAAATTTCCGAGAATGGTTAAAGCTGAAAATTAAAAGCAATTTGATGAAAATGGAGGACCACGTGTGGCCATACTCACCTGGTTATCTGTTTGCATCCTTCCCTACTGGGAATGTGCATATATTAATTTGAGGAGCGAATGGATGGGATGTCAGGAAACAGGAAGTTGGACAATGTAAAGCAGAAGTCTTACCAATTAGTAGCAGATAGAAATAGTTTATTAAGCTGTGATTATAATATAATAGCAAATACTACTTACTACTACTCATTTCCAGTGTAGGACACTGGCATGTGGTAATGCTGTAGTACAACTAACCGTCAGAATGTAATAGTTGAACTACACATTTCATTTCAATTAACCCTCAATCTATCAGTGAAGTACATATGGCTCCCTGGTTTATGATGAATGAAATCAAATTATGGTGCAATATAATAACTTCCTGAGCTCAAAAAGGAAGTTAAGATCAAGGTTGGGATTTGGTCCCAGGCTGCTGTGATACTGTGTCTTAGAGAAGAAGGACACAGCATATTTCTCCAACTTTCTCAGGCCCTCCCTAAAGATGATTCTTATTGACCCCAATGTGATCCTCCACTGCTACAGGTACACAACCCCAGCATGAATGGAAACTCAGTTTGTCTCAGAACTTCCTTCTAATGTCAGGGTTTCTGGAGCAAGTTTGGCAGGGACCTGCACCCCATACTATCATTAGGGAGACCTCACAAAACCCCAGGTTGATTTAATACCCTGTGCACACTTTTCCACAGTCCGTTCAGATTCACCCCACCTTCCAAAAGGCCCTTCTAACTTCACACCACACAAACCTCATGTCCCGGGACTTGCCAGATCTTGTCAAGTCCTAATGTTTTCCTTGGCCAAAACTATATGGCTTAGCTTCACTGAAATGGCTCAGCTGATTCCTCTGGGGCTTGACGTTCCTTCTCCAGGTGCTGTACATGGCTCTGGGTCTTTCCAGGGACACTTGCACACTCCAGGCTCTTCCTGTTTCAAGCCCACTAGCTCCTCAAGGCATGAGTGAACTTTAGCAGCACCCTGGTCTAAAGGCCACCAAGAGTCATTCTGTTATTTGTCATCAGGGCCTGCTCTCAGCCTCTCCTGATGGCATCTTCAGTCTTTCAAGTTAGAATGAAAGATCCTTTATCTGTTCCATCAGTGTTTACAGCATATTAATAAATTTTCAATTATTGGCCAGGCTGCTAACAGTAAACTTCACAGTCAGCAGGACTCATGAAAGGCTGTGGGCCCTACGGAATTTAAGTTTGAACTCACCAAAGATGGATGCAACTGGAATTTAATAGGTTTCTCTTCCCAGAATGCCTCTTTCTTAGAAAACACTAGGATGTCCATGTAAAGAAATTCCAGGTATCCAGTATGTGGCACGGGAATGTCTGAGAGAACTCTCTGCTCTTCTAGAACAGGAAGTCAGCAAACTACTGCTCTTGGGTTCCAACACCTGTTTTGTGGGACCCACAGACTAAGAATGATGTTTACACTTTGAGAGGTTGATAAAAATCAACAAAAATAATTGTATCATCTGAACTGGGAGGTAAGCACTTTACGTCTGGCATCTGGCCACGCCCATTCATTCCCGCACATCTGTGGCTGCTTTCACGCCTCAGCAACAGTTAAGAAGGAGTAATAGAGACTGTCATGTGGCCCAAAATCCTAAAACAGTTGCTGTGTGAACCTCTACAGCTGACCCCAACAGTAGAATCACATGATGAGCACAGCTATGTTATTTCCTGAGTACCTAAAATTGGCCCAGTCTGAAAAGCAGGCATCCTTTTGTCTCATTCTGTCTGTCGAACAGAACCACATAATGTCATGAATCTGGGGATGCAGAAAGGCTCAAAACCTGGCCCTGATCTCCGTCTTCACTTTAGCACACTGGTACAGGCCTGGAACACAAGCCTCCCAACTAGGGCATCTTCAGCGGTATTTACTGTTTGATACAAACTTTCTCTTCTGGGTTCAGTGAAGGAGGGCCTTCTTGGTTTCCTGGCTTTGCAAATATAAATCTGTACCTTTGGAGAAAACAAGGCTTAAATTGCCAGTCTGCCACTTACTACCCAGAGACCAGGGGTTAGACAGACTCCCCAGTGGACAGACAGACAGGGAGAGGGGCCATAGCTAGGAAATAAAAGTGGCAAATTCCCAAGATGGCCAGCTTCTTCCTCAACCTCCTGACTTGCTACAAAAGCCTGGTAACTTTTGTCTCCCACTAGCAAGCACCGTGCTGATGGACTGGCTCAGCAAGGTCAAGGTCTGATTTCAGAACAGTTGGCATGCTGACATGACCAATCAACCATCCTACATGTCTTCAAACTGGCCAACCCTAAAACAGGGGAGGAAGCCTCTTCAGGGGTTTTCAAACTCCTAACCTGTCCATCCTGACACCAGTGTTCAAGGGAAGTGCTGATGTGTGGCCAGAAGTACTTGCTAATGGACGGGCTTTGAGTACAAGAGACTAGATTTTTGGCTTCCTGAGTCCTGCCTCCTGTTCACAATCCTTTTCTCTGGGTGCCTGTTGCATGTGCATTTCCTCACCCCCAATAAACACCTTTCTTAACTGAGAGTTCTGACTGCGGTGTGTGAGATTTCTCTCCTGCAGCATGTTGCACTTCAATTTTTTTTCCTGCCGTTTTATTCTTTACCTGGCAGAGTACACGAACTCAGTCAAGGCCCCTGGACCATATCCTTTCCAGACTGTATTACGACATTGTGTTCCTGTGCCACCGAAGCCTCGGTTCTGTGTCTGTAAAATGGCTAGCCTTGCCTACTTTCAAGGCTGTTAAAAGATCAGATCACACACAGAAAGATGCTCTGGAGCTGGCAGGGAACAGTGACTACATTTGTCTGTCATTCACTCGGAGCAACATTAGCCAAACTCTTGTCTTTTTTTCCTTTGTGTGTCAAGCAAAGAGATAACTGTGAAGAAATTCTCCTTGCCTTCATCACCCAGATTCAACACTCGCTACCTCAGCCCAAATTCCACTTTTCCCTTGATGTCAACTTTGGAGATCTTCAACCCCATCTGGGCCTGGGCACACTCTCACAACCAAGAACACCCCTATAAGTCTTCCTCTGGTGACTGGGTCTTTTAGCTCATGGCCAGCTATCTCTGACTAGACCAGACTGCAGACTTTTTGCCTGTTTGTCCCCACCAGTCAGACAGGGGATTGATGTCTGCCCCTGTTCATCCAAACTTCAACCACAGTTTCCCTGAGGTAGTTTGGGACTTCAGAAAGATGATGTGTAGGGAAGAGTGCTTAGAAAGGCAGAGGGCAGATATAAAAGGGACGGGCAAATGGGATCAAGATGCATGATGTGAAAGCCACAAAGAATAAATAAAAAGGGTTTTGTTTTTAATGATTCTGAGCATCTTTGGGCAGCAGCGACTGCTTCTGCTCATCTGCCTTCAGTGTATCAACAACAGCTCTATGGTGCCAAGCACCTGGTCGAAACACAATAAATGTTCTTTGAGTGAATACATAGCGCCTTGGGGTTTTGTGTCAAGACTCCGGCCATTTCTGCTGATAACTCTTACGAGTTCCTGCACAGCCCGTCTACAATAAACACAATTCTACTCATAGTAGTTATGGCATCCATCGGGAGCATTGGATGTTGACACCCATGAGCATGAGATTGGGAAGACAATCCCTCAAATCTCAAAGCCAAGAATACAAATAGGATTTCAGCTTAAGAGACTCTTTTTAGAATTAACTTTCATTTGTTTGCAAGAAGGCTAGCATCTTGTACTTCATATTCTATATCAGGACTGAACTGCCATGAGGTAATGAGCACTGAGCACTTTGACCCATAGCCTGGGAAAGTTTAGGGCAGCAAATTTATTAGTTGCGTCTTCTGAGAAAATTCTAGAACCGGAAAAAAAAATACTTTAGCAGTGACACACCCACCCGTGTTTAAGGGGGGAGGTTTTACGAATGACTGTGGAGAAGTAGTCAAATCCCAAGCCCTGCTTTCTGCTCTGTACTGGGTTATCATGAATCACTCTGTAGCCTGTTCATCTTGACACCAGTTTTCAAGGAACATACCGAGGTGTGGCCAGCAGTACATGCTAAATAGTGGGCTTGGAAGACAAAAGTTGGAAGGCCGGGCCTTGGACACCCACTGACTCCACTTTGCCCTGTCTCCTCCCCACAACCAGTGCTCCATCACCTTCACCCTGTCCTCCAGAACTGGATTCTTGACCCTTTTGCTGGGCTCACAAGTCAGTCTCTGCCGTACTGACTGGGGGCTGCAGAATGTTGTTCAAGTATACACCTGTGGGGTTTGCCATTGAGAATGCCAGATTCTTCAGAAGATTCTCCTTTGGACGGCTGTATAAAGAAGTGATATTCTCCCCTGGGGCCCAGGAGAACCTTTCACTATCCTGACCCCAACTCTCTTCATAATTTCCTGGGTACTGGGGTAGGGGGTCGAGGGTCAGCTCAGCTATCACCTTCAAATGATTTCTTTCGGTTCAACTTTCCATGTGGCATGGCAAACTCCTCTCTCTCTCTCCCTCCCCCCTCCTTCCCTTCATTTATTTTCTACTTTAAAAAATGTTCTTCAGCTTAAGAGAATCTTTCATTTGTTTGCAAGAAAGCTAGTGTCTTGCAAGAAGTCTAGCATGGTGGCTCATTAGTGAAGAGCACCTGTTGCTGACCCGGGTTCGGTTTCCAGAATTCATATTGTAGCTCATAACTGTCTGACACTCTAATACCAGGGGTTCCCATGCCCTCTTCTAACCTACTATACACTCAATAGAGGGCTAATATCCAAAAAGAACTCAAGAATTAGATTTCAAGAAAACAAATAATACAATTTTAAAATGAGGTGCAGATCTAAACAGAATTTTCAATAGAGGAAACGCAAGTGACTGAGAAACACTTAAAGAAATGTTCAAAATCATTAGACATCTGGAAAATGCCAATAAACTGCTTTGAGATTTCATCTTATGCCTGTCAGAATAGCTAAGGTCAATAACACCAGTGACATCTCATGCTGGTAAGGCTGTGGAGTAAGGGGAACACTCATCCGTTGCTGGGAATGCAATGGATGGGAATGCAAACTTGTACAGCAGCTATGGAAATCAGTTGGCGGCTTCTCAGGAAGATAGAGATCCAGCTGTACTGGATCTTAGGCATACCCAGAGGACAATTTCTTTTACCACCAAGACACTTGTTCAACCATGTTCACTGCTGCTCTACTCATAATAGCCAGAAATTGGAAACACCTTAGATGTCCATCATCAGAGAATTGGATTAAGAAAATGTGATACATTTACACAATAGAGTATCACTCAGCCATTTTTTTAAATGCCATGAAATTTGCATGTAAATGGATTTTCAGAAAGAAATCATCATGAATGAATTACCCCAGACTCAGAAAGACAAATATGGTTATGTGTGAATAATAGGTGCTAAGTCAACGATAATCAAGCTAAAATTCATAGAACCACAGAGGGTAGGTATATAGTTAGGGACTAGACATTACAGAGAGATCTCACTAGAAAAAGGATGGATGGGAGCCTGGAATAGGAGGGATCAAGTGAGGAGGGTGAGAGACAGCTAAAATTAAGGGCTATTTGAGGGGTAGTATGGAAACCTAATCCAGTAGAAGCTTCCTACAATGTATACATGTATGAAGGCAATCTAACTAAAATAGCCAAATATTAGGGAAGGCACAGCCTCAATTGGACATCTCTTATCACCAATAAAGCTACCAGTAGCAGATTGGGTTCCATCTAATTGAGTTGTTGGCCAAAAGGTTCCCATGGGAATCCCCAAACAACCCAGGCTGTTGCCAAGACAATAGATTGCTCTCCACAGACTGATAGCGAGGCCTTATTGCTGAAAACAACACCCACACAATTCACTGCACATGAAGAAGATGAGTTGGTGCCTACATAGAATCTTCACCCCATGTTTCAGAGTCTTCGGTACAGGAAAAGTACTCATACACTCTCAAAAGAGAAACACAAACCTAGCCACAAATCCTCTGATTGACAATGGTGTTCAGCGGTGGTACAAAGTCTGTGGGACTCACCAACCAGTATCTGTTTTAACTTAAAGCCCACTCCATAAGATGGAACCCATACCTGACACTGTCTGGATGACCAAGAGCCACAGATAAGATAGACCAGGGACCTAGGGCAAAACCAAATACTACTGATCTAAAAATATTTTTTTAAAGTAATGATAAAATGACTTCTATACTCATAGATCAGTGCTCAGTCATCGTCAGAGAAGCCTCCTCCTGCAGCAGATGGTAATAAATACAGAGACCCACAACTGGACAACGGGCAGAGCATTAGAGACGTTAGAACACTTAATCCGGAATGGGATGTTTCCATCAAATCCTCCCCTGAGGGCTCAGGGGGCTCTGTGGAAGAGAGGGTAGAAGTGTGTAAAAGTCAGAGGGAATGAAGGACATCAACTGAACAAAGACCTCTAAGTCACAGTGATCAAAGCTCCTATGAACTCACAGAGGCTGAAACAGCATGCACAGGGTCTTCCCAGGTCCGCACCAGGTCCTCTGCATACATATTATGGCTTCCAGGCGAGTGTTTTCATGGGATTCCCAAGTGGGCAAACAGTGGGTCTCTGGTTCTGGTGCCTGCTCTTGAACTCTTTCCCCTCTGTCTGACTAGGTCCAGCTCCACTGTGATAGTTTTTGTTTTATCTTGTTATAGTTTATTAATATCCCTAAGGATGCTATTCCTTTTTAATGAGAGCCAGAAAGAGGGAGGATCGGGATGATAGGGGATGTGGGAAAAACTTGAAGGAGCCGAGGGAGGGAAAACAGTAATTGAGATATATTATCTGATGAAAGGCTCTATTTTCAGTAAAAGGAAAAATACATTAATATATCGTATAACTGTGTGAAGTTGCAAACACTATTATTTTTAAAAAGAAAAAAGTTCTAATTGACAAAAACCACACACACACAATACACACTTTTGATATATGTATACACTGTGGAAAAACCAAATCAAGTTATTTAACAAATGCCTCACAAACTTACCTTTCTTTTCCTTTGCTCCTCCCCTACCACCCCCGCTTCTTGTGTGTGTGTGTGTGTGTGTGTGTGTGTGTGTGTGGTGTGATTGAAAACACCCAAAATCTACTCTCTTTGAACGTTGAAGTACACAGTTTGCTGTTGCTACGGTCACCACAGTGTATCTCTGCTCTTTTTCTTTAATTAAGCCAGGATAGCATGAGGGCTTTGCATAAAGACGTATGTAGAAACCCAAGGAAAATCCCAACCAGTTGGAATAGGGTTTCCTGAGCTGGGCAGCCTCATGAGAAAATATCTTTGTTCTTATTTAATTTGGTTCCTAAACCAGCCTAGAAGAGTCCCAGCATGATAGCTACCCGATCAGCTTCAGTGAACACAGCTGGCCTCCCATTTGACCATGCCACTTTGTGGCCGCGATGGCAGCATAGGTGAACTAGGTGCTTTTGTGTGTAACTTGACACAAGCCAGAGTCACCGGAGAGGAAGGAGCCTTGGCTGAGGAAATGCTTCCTTGAGATCCAGTTTTAAGGCACTTTCTTCTCATTTAGTAATCAATGGGGAGGGGCCCAGCCCAATGTGGGTGGTGCTATCCCTGGGCTGGTGGTCCTGGGTTCTGTGAGAAGACGGACTGAACAAGCCATGGGAAGTAAGTCAGTGAGCAGCCTTCTTCCATCACGTCTGCATCTGCTCCTGCCCTGTTTGGGTTCCTGTGATTTCCGTCAGTGATGAACAGTGATGCTGAAATGTAAGACCTAATAAACCCTTTCCTCCCCAACTTGCCATTTGGTCATGGTGTTTCATGAAAGCAATAGAAACCCTGACTAAGAAAAGAAGAGAATGCCATTGCCCAGGATGCTGACCATCTCCTCTGGGGCCAGTCATTCTTATGGGGATGTATTAACACCGTGTCCTTATTTTAATTTACATTTCCCTGGAGGGACGCCTTTCTCTATGCTTCCTGTCCATCTGTCTGTCCTCTTTTGCAAAGTACATCTCCAGCCCTTTGTATATTTTTAACAAGCTGTATCTCAGGTCTATCTGGTATAGAAATCTGCCAGTCTGCAGCTTTCTCCTCTGCCCACTTCATGCATATGGCCCAAGAGTAATCTTTGTAACATAAAACCGCATCGAGCAGGAGAGTATCTATAGCACCACGGGCTGCTTTTACTGGACTTGCGCCTGCAAATCGCTTTTCCAACAGTCAATAATATTTACAATCCACCACCACAGAAGGTGCCCTTGCACCTCCTCCCAATCAATACCCAACCCTGCCAAGGTGAGTTTTGTTCTGACCTCCACCAACACAAATCTGTCCTGCATGCTCTTATCTTTCACAGGACTAGAAGTGTATGGTGCATACTCCTCTGTCTGGCATCCTTTGCTCTGTAATGCGTTTATGAGGTTCATCCAACTTCTGGGCAGTTATAGTTTATTCTGTTTTTGATGCTGTATGATAATCTGTTGCATAAACATACTGCAGCCTGGACTGTTTGTTTCCAACTTGATGATATAATGAAGGATGAGATAATATATAAATGACTATATCTATATTTTATGCTAGTGTCTAGTTACATGTCCACACAGACACTGTGTGGGAGTTGGTTGTTTCACATGCCTTCCTACGCTCACACTGCAGATGATTTTATTTTTATTTTTGCTCCCTGTGATGTGTGTATCGGTGAGTCTTTTACCAACTTTCACATACATTCATCATCTTTAAATGTGTGATGGCCTTTGGCACCCACTTCTAAGAAACTCCTGGTAAGTCTTCTGGTTACCATAAACTTCAGGCTACAGTTTTATCTTTCGTGTTCTTATTTACAAGAGCTCTGAATATTCTGTGAAAGAATGTTCTGATGGATATATTAGAGAGAAGTCCCAGTTATCAGTTATCATGTTGCCTATCCGGCAATACCCCTGTGGTGGGTCCATCTCCCTGTCTCTACCCCGTCTTGCAGGCCATTCTGGCTGACTTTTGGATACTGCCGCTTCTCTTCTGGCAGGGCCATTCTCCTTAGGAACCTGCTCATTCACTTGGGAATCCCTATAAAGCAACTGAGGCTGGGGATTTTCTCTGGAGGAGAACTATTCTTTTCCTGAACTTGGAGGATGGAGCTCTGCTCTGCTCTCAGGAGAGGGACGCCACCTGTCTAGCCAATCTCCTTCCTTAGCTCTATCCAGAGTTCACTGTGGGGTCTGAATCCACCCTGGGCTCATTAGGTAACCTTATCAACATCCATATCAAGTCCTTCAAGACTCTGGTTTCCACTCCCTGCTGGAACAGGAGATCCTGACACCTTTCCAGTTATCTTCAGTGTAAGAGAATGCTTCTCAAGCTCTCAGCTCTCCAAGTTACAATATACAGTTACTTTCACCTCTGGGACAAGGTCTTATAGCACAGGCTCAACATTTACCCTCCAAATTTGAGTTCAGTATCATCTAATCAAAAGTCCATGTCAACTTATTCCCTACCCTTAAGGCATGGTCAGAAGGGTCACTCTTCCCTTGTCTAAGGCATTCTTCCAACCATAAAGTAACAGCAGAAGTCCAAAAGCTTGGGTGTACAAAATACACATCTCCATTTCTGTAAGCCTTGTTTAAAAATTAATATTTCTCCTAACTGGATATAAACAGCAAACTATAGGAGCATGGTTGTAGGGATATTTTCAAATATAATAAAAAACAGTCAGAGATATCAGAGGACAGATCCACCTCTCCCAGTCTTTGTTTTATTTTTTTCCAGACAGAATTTTCTGTGTAACAGTCCTGGCTGTCCTGGAACTTGCTTTGAAGACCAGGTTGGCTTTGAACTCACTGCTTCCCAAGTGCTGGGACTAACAGTGTAAGCCATGGCTTCTTCTGCTTGCTCTGTCTTTCTATGCCTGCAGTAAATACTTTCTTTGCTCAGTTAATGCGTGGTACCACCACTGCCTGCCTGGGAGCCTGGAACTCCTTCTGTAAACTAAGATGACCTCAAACTCAGATTGGATTAAGGGCATAGGCCACCACTCCTGGGATATTCCCTGTGCTGGGATTAAAGGTGTGAGTTACCACTGTCTAATCCTCCTAGACTGACTGTGGGTAGATCCCTCTGATATCTCCAGCTGTTTTTATTATATTTGAAAATATCCCCACACATGGTAACACTTGTGGCTTGGTCAGCAACAGAAATTTCAGACACCTTCATAACACATTACCATTATTGTAAACTGTTACTCACACTGACCATTATTTATAATTATAGATGCTAGATGCATTGCTAAATTTTTGTATTCAATGTGCTAATAAAGAAGCAACTGTAATACAGGCACCAGATTATAAAGTTTCTTCTAAAACTATATCGGTAACTTTATTTTACTATAATCTATCCTTTCTCTTTTTTTCTGAGAAACAGTCCATAGCGTTTTCAAAATTGGCAAAGCTATAAGAGAAATTAAAGAAAATTCTGGACAGCTCAAACCCACATTCATTTCAAATGAGTAGGCGATTCCACACTGATACCCTGGTAGCACCATGCCTGGGCTGGGTGCTGCTGAACATGTACTCTGTCTACTGTGTGCCTTTGGCATTGGGGGCGGGGGGTTAGTGTGGGCCCAAGCATGTGGCTTCAGTTTTCCCTGGATTCTGGCATTCCGGAGATTCTAAAAGAATAGGGCATCTCTTTCTCAGGTCAGAGGAAATGGGTAGCTATCCAGCTAAATAGATTTCATGCTTGACTTCAGGGGAATAGCCCGAATGATGATCTGTTTGGGAGAGTAAATTAAAGAGGTAAGTAGGCACTCGGGGTTTGTTTAGTTTAAATTCTGCTGGGCTCTGGTCACTCTCCCGAGTATCTCAAGAGAAGAATACAGTTTGTCAGACCTCTTCTGCCAGCATCCTTTCCCCGATTCTGACCGGATCCTGCCTCTTAGAGGGCACTGACCTGGAATTAGCTTGAAGGAAAATGCTTACCAGGACTGCCTTCTTCCAAGCCAATCATAAATGCAACTATTCTTTTGTCTCAACTCCAAGAGCCTTCATCTCTTCTAATCGTTCCTTGGCATTGCTTGAGCCCAAAGCCCATGGAAGATAGTTACCATGCTCCCCTAAAAGTAATGCCCCTACATTCTCCTTGGCATCTCCAGGCATGGTGGTGCACAGTTATAATCCCAGCACTCAGGGGACAGAGGTAGGTGGAGCTCTCTGAATTTGAAGCCAGTCTGGTCTACATAGCAAGTTCTAGGCCAGCTGGGGCTACACAATTAAACAAGCAAGCACAAAACAAAGTATTGAATAAAATATATAAGTGTGTATGAAAGTTTATGGTAATAGTCTATGTACATCAAGTTGAGTCCATTTCCTTGGTTCATACTATGAAGGCCTGTAGAGATACTCTATTGTCAGATTTGGGGGTGTACACTTCTTATTGCTATATATGTTTTCATCCACACAGTATCTTCCTGACTTGGGCATCTCTGTCCATCCTCCAGCTTCCTGTGCATCCCACCACTTCACATGGAGACAACTGGAATAGTAAGGATGATGCCCTGGGTTGGCTAAAGTACCACTGACACCTGTGTCTTCAGTAAAGAGTGGAGTTGGGTGTCTGTAACGCTCTTCCTCCCCACTAAAGTCTTGTTATCTTTAGGGAAAATGAATGTGACATTCTACATATGCCATTTTTCTGAGCACTGTAAGTTCCCTATAAAAACCTAGGCCGTCTTTTACCACTATCAGGACAACTGGCCAGATGCTGAAGAAGAGGCGGTTTTATTAGCTCTGTTTTTTCCAATAGTCTGTCTCCCTTCAGAGGCAAAGAGGGGGAAACACTGCTTTATGATGGCTTTGTTTTATAGTTCTTAGATGTATAGCAAACGAATCATTTGGAGCTATTTCTAACTATAGCAATTGCTGTCAGATTCTTGGATGCTACAGGGAATCTATAACTCAGAGCAATGCTGCCCTGGAAAGAGGCTTGGGCTCCATGAGTCACTGTTGGAACTCAGTGCGTCTACTTCTGACCCTTCCTCTAACTTCTGTGAGGCCTTAGATAGAAGTTCATAGTTTTGGTCTCTGATTTACTTATCTAGAAAAGAGCAAAAGAGATATGGATGCTCTCTCGGTCTGTTCCAGTTGTCAATTTTATTTATTTATTTTAAATTTTTATTAAATTTTTGTGGGAGGTTGGAAATGGATTCTGTAGCATCTGGAGATCAGAGGACAATTTAGAGTCTTGGGACTCTGGAATCTAAGGTTATCAGCCTTGGCAGTAAGGACCTTCAGTCACTGACCATCTCAAGGATCCAGTTCTGTCATTTTAGTATTCAAGCTCACGAATCACACACACACATACAAAGTCATTAAAATACCCAATTAGAAAAATCCAGGAAAAAATAAACGGGATTCTGTTTTATATGGTGCTAAAGATTTCCATTTGACTTCCCAATCTCTTAACTATTCGATATGTGTACCCATGAAATTCTACTAGATCCCTGTAAACTGTTTTTGAAAAATTGGTTTGGGGCCAGTATAAAATGTTCCATCTTCTTATCCAAGGCCCAGATTCATAGCTGTAGGAAGGCCCAGTTAAATGGTATGTTTGTCTTCCAGTAGCGGTCAAGGGGTAGGTTCTATAACATATTAGCATTCATTGAATTCATTGTCTAAGCAGTCTCCTGTAGTCAGGGAATGTGAGGTTGATAAGTGGCCTGGAATCCTTTCTGGTTTGATTCCATCTGCTGATTCTGCAGAAGGCCCCTCCAATAGGTCCTTCTTCTTTATGCAGGACCGAGACTTGAACCCGTTCTGATTCTGCTCGTGATCTTAAATCTCTGAGACTTTTGAGAAGGGAAAAAAAAATGATGTAGCCCACCATGATCCCCAAGCTGTAAAATTTGGTGGCGCTCTAGAGGAAACTTGCTTGTCAGCACTGGGCTTCAAGGTATTATTCACCATACTGCTGAAATTTTTCAAATGGAAAACCCTGCTCCTACTCAGAGCTTGAACCTTCAACAGGCTCTGCTTTTTAATATTTTTCTTTTAGTTTTGGAAATTAAAATATAATTACATCATTCTCCTCTCTCTTCTCTCCATGCAATCCTTCCCATGTACATCCTTTACTGTCTTTCAAATTTATGGTTTCTTTTTCTTTGATTGTTCTCTGTCTGTCTGTCTATCTACCTACCTATGTAAATGTCTACCTATCTCCCCCCCCCCACACACACACATACACATGCACAGACACACATACACACACTTCTAACTATAGTTTTAGACCCACTTGATCCACATACTGTTCCTGTGTGGCTTTAATGCTGTGTGGCGTCCATGTGTTTGAGAATGGCCCACAAAGAATAGTGGAGAAGAGGACCTCATTGTGTGGTGGCATTTTGGGCAAATGCAGACTGTACAAACTGCCGCCCGATGCTCTGCTTTGTCCATTTAAGATTATGAAATATCACAGATGGGAGTTCTGGAAAACTGTGTCCCAACAGCCACACCATTCTCTCGGGAAACAAAGCTTTTTTTCTTTAACCATCCCATTCTGTTCTATGCTCTATGCCCCAGCCTTAGCACAGACTTGGACTACATTAACCAAAACGTGTACGTAAACAGTTCATTTACTGATCGCTCTGCTACATTCCCAAAGACCTGGCATTCTGTAGTTGAAAAAGTGTAAATCATGCCTTACTACATGGGATACCTACAGTAGGATGTAATGTTTAGAGAAAGGAAACTATGTTTCCTTATGGAAGTACCAGGCACTAAACCATCTGGACTGTGGAGCGGGTGGGGGGGGGGGAATCCAGTCAGTCATTCTGATGTTTTGTCTATACAGTAACAAACATCTGGAAGCTGGGTGACAGACTAAATTTTTTACTTCATATCCTGATGCTTTTGCATTATGCTGAAACATTAAAATCAGCTATATCCTAAATGATTAAGAGCTGAAGTCATAAATGGTGTACTAATTGAAGTTTTGAGGTAATTGAAGCAACACACAGAACAGAAGGAAGCTTTGGGCTGCTTCTTTATGCAAGATGCCAGTTTGTTATTATTTTTTTTAAGTCACACCCATCGCAACTGTACTGTAAGATCTAGAAGAGCTGTGAAGAATATTCCCAGAAATACTGAGTATGTGTCACTGAAGATACAGTGTAGACTTGTGTTTCGTAGTAGAAAGTGGTCTCAGTTTTCAAATTCAGACTAACGCTTGAAAGGTTAAAAGCAATCTGTTCTAAAAGGAGTTGCTTCCTCCAAGCAGTTTTAAAACACGTATATTTTTCTCACACATACCGCACACTCGGAAGGTCAGCAAGGTTCTAACAGCATCTACCAGGAGCCTTTTTAAGGAGACATTTTGGAGAAACAATTTTTATGGTGCAAAAATTTAAAAATAAAGATTCCACCCACCGGGGCCACTTTGCACTCTTGATACACAAATCCAGGGAGAGGGAATGTTTAAACAGTGAGCATTTGGGGAAAAAAAAAATAACATTTTGTGTTGAGTGTTGTGTTTCTCATTTGTCCCCGCATTAAATGTGCTTGTTCAGAACATATTTCCATGTATCAGAAGACATAGCTTTTACTCAGCCTCGCTTCTCAGCTGCCAATAGGCTTTCAGGGCTTGTCTTATGCCATGAAAATTCCAATATATTTTTGGTTCCTTCCACAAAGGTATATAGAGTGTATACATTGCACATACCAGTATTATTGAACTGAACTGGCCCAGTGCCGAATTTTTGCTGATTCAGCCCATGGTTTCTCTTTCCCAGATTACTAAAACAACTTTCCTCCAAAAGCAATCCAAATACAGAGGGCCTTTATTTCCACTCTTAGTTATACCAAGTCCAAAGGCAAAATCAGACCAAACTTTTTGAACATTATAGAATAAAAAAGTCTTCAGTCTCTCTTCTCTGATTAAGCCTGCCACCCCAAGAGTCTCAGTGATTGGAAAGTAGCTTTCTTTCCACTGATGAATTTGTATGCAGCATTATTGGCTGGGGTTGGATCTCCAAAGCAGGCTGGTTTTTCATGCCTTTTATGCTTTGTGCAAGGCAGGCCAAGCTCTTCATGTTATGGACTTGCAGCCCTAAATATTTCTTAGTTTCACACAGAGAAACGTGTGTTAGCTAGGACTACTATGTGCTTTTAAAATCTGCTGACCACTCATCACTTTCTCCGAGTGATTCAGCTAGGGGATCTCCAGAGATCTGAGGTCTGTGTTACTCATGAACACGTCAGAAGTAACACGCTCAACTACACTTTAAGTGACACTGGTCAGTGTCCATACACACAGAATGTTCTTGAAGTTAGGTTCTCTGTTCTCTGAAGCGTTTAGTTGTCTGGAAGGATGAGGAGATGCAGAATATTGTTCTGTACCTCCAGTCTCCGGAATATTTCCATAGCACCACCCTCAAGACCAACTCACTAATCTAAGCAAGTCCCAAGCAGTAGTGGGCTAGGCCCACAAGGGGCATTCTGAGACCAAGGACCACCAGCTGAGCTTTAAATAAATCCAGATGTGACAGAGGAGACCCCAGGGAGTGCAGCCTCTCCACTCACAGGTCCTTCCCAGCACAGATGAGTGTGCCCACCGGCAGTAATGTGGCAGGCGATAAAGTAGATACTGAGTTGACAATCCAGAGCATCCAGAGGCCCTGTATTTGAAAACAGTGCGGGAACGCTGATGCAGGCAGGCCACGACTCTGTGGGCTTCTTCCTAAAAGAGGCTGTGGGTGACCTAGCCGGTCCACCACCAGGTAAACTGTCAGGCCTGGCTGGGGAAAATGGCAAGCCTAGCTTGCTCCGACAGTGACTGCAGGGAAGCTCAGCTCTTCCAGCAGGGACTGGGAGGCCGGCAACCAAGCACTGCAGACTTGGGAGCTTGGGAGCAAGACTGCAGAACCGGTGACAGTGTCTCACACTTTGTGCGCCCCAGGCTACCGAGAGGTCGAGCCACGAGCAGGCCCCACGCTGCGGCCAGGAGCAGCAAAACTGCCCAGGGGCCAGAAACTCCTACCCTGCGCGGCCAGAAGCTTGCAGAAAAGCTAGAAGGGAATCGAGTGCATCTCCCTGTTAGATCTACCCAGAGGCCGACCCTCAGGGATCCCCCCACCCCAACCATCGTACTCCCCGAGTCTGGACGCCACCACCCATCATCACCTCTTGGCCACCCTAACCTCCTCTCTCGCCCTTCCCTCCGGTCTTCGCCGATGCCAGTTGGGTCACCCACGGGGGTAGAGGAGATGGCAGCTGCACAAACCCTGGAGGCAACCGGTGTCCGCCGCAGGACTCGGGGGTCCTTCCCCGCTCGCCAGGGACAGCGCTGAGCTCTGGGGCCCCGACTGCTTCCAGCACGAGGTTTCACTGCCTCCGTCCGCCCCCGCCTGGAGCCTCAAGGCGTCCTTCGGCCGCCAGGAGCCGCAGGGCCGGAGTGTCCCCAGTGCCCAGGAGTCCCCTGCGCCGCGCTAGGAGCCGGGGGATCCGCAAGGGAGGCGCCCGCAGCGGCAGATCCCCGGCCGCCGCTCGCTCCAGCAAAACGGCCGGAGCCACGTGCGCCGAGCCGGCTCCACACCCTGCAGGGACCGCGCTGCCCGGGGCGCCCGCTGAGGCTCTCACCCGCACCTGCACCCACCTCGCCTACTCGCCATTCCTTCTGCGCGGAGAGACTCTGGCTTCAAACAATTTCAGACCTGCTCCCAGGAGTGGAGGGGGGTAGAACAATCCGACCACGGGAGAGCGAACTGGCCCCAGGCGACCTGCGTTAGAGCAAGAGGCTCATTTGCCCGGCCTGGAGAGAGGGGGCAGCGGAAAGCAGAGCGACGCTAACCCGACCAAGTGATAAACAGTTTCATAGCATAGCGAAGGACTATCCAAATCCTTCATTCCTTTCTGCAGACCTGGCAAGACCCGGAAGCTGGTCATAAGCAAGAGCAAGAACTTGGATTTATTGGTGTAAGTCTCATTTTTAAAAGGTCAACACAAGAGGCACATGGCAATTCAATTAAACGCGAGTGATGAGGATGCTGGACACGCTAGGCATTACGGAGACGATCTCCTGGATCTTTCATTTATTTTTCAAGCAGCAAAATTAAGCTAAAAGATTTCCTTACAGCAAACAACCACTGGTGTACGGTGACTTTCTCTATGATGGAGCTCTTAATGTTATGTCCCCTTAAAGAGCATTCCTAAGGATTGTGCTTGTGCATCACAAACGGTAAAAACAGAACCAGGCTAAAAGGCTAAATCCCACTTCATTCAATCACGGGAAAACAGCTCTTGGTTTGCATAGTAAATCTGAATCACAAAGGGCCAAGCATAGCCTCCCTTTCCACCATCTCAGCTTTCCTGGGACCCCAAAGAAGACAAACTGCATTGTCAGTATTTTGTTCCTTAGGAGAATAAATCGTCCTTTAGAGCCGCTGTGGAGTGCTCAGGAATGAGATGTGCTATATATATTAGGACAGTTTGGGAGACAGTGCAGGTGTGGGCTGATTCAAATTACTCGGGTTGGTGTTTTTCTAAAGGGTCAAATGAAGGATCTGGTTTTAGGGGAGGTGGACAGAATAAGATTTCCTGAGTGGAAACGCCTGTGTACCCAGCCCTCGCATAGAGGAGATAAATGCAAACCTAACCAGTCATTCCAGATGGCCCAGGGAAACGAGGTGTCTATCAGTATGCATGTCATCAGTCAAAATTATTTAATATTTGCATTCAATTAATCAAATGCCTCCACCATTTTGAGAATTTTTACAAATAGCAATTAGTTGAACAATCAATAAAGTCTACACGCTCGTTGATTTAGTGGTGAATTATTGAGGACCATTATCCTTATTTAACTTGTAGGGACATTTGATAGCTAGGAAACTCGGGGTTGGTGAAAATTAAAAGACACAAATTTTGCTGTTAGATAGTCTAAACGTGTAGACTTCTGACAGATTCACTCAAGTACTTTTTCCAAAAATTATTTTGGAACAAAATTTAGGAAACAAAATTAAGATATCCTGGTCTTAATATCTGAGGATATTGGTTAGCCGTCTATAAGATTTCTTAGATGACTTTCTACACAAAAATTCAGAGACCTTTTAAAATTCCGGTTAAAACATGTAAACGAGACTGTGTCGAGATAGGCATTTAGCTCTATGCAACTATTATTTCTCCTAAGCCAACAGAAGAAACCCACAGCCATATTGGTTTTATTCCCTAAATATCAGTAATTGAAACTTCCTGAATATAATTGACCTCATGGAGTTGGCTCATAGGATATAAAAGCTACAGAAAAAAACTCTTTACATACAATTATGCAGATCAGTAGTAGTTTTTCAGTCACTAATAACTAGATACATAAATTTTCTGGCTTAAAGGAGAGACTGTAAATCTATCTTCTATGGTTTTCTAATATGAGATAAATTATAGCTTATTGGGATCTGTTTTATTCTAAGGAAATAATAATTTTCTCTGCTGTCAGAGGTACCCATGAGGGGGACTTTTTTATTATATTTTTGAAAGCTGTTAAATTTGACGATTAAACCAAGAACTACAAACCATTGATCAGAAAAAGCTTCCAGACCATAGATGATATTTTACTTCTGAGAAGAAGCAAATGAGAACGATATTTTGCATTTGAGAATAGAAAAATCACCATATTAAAATTGCTCTTTCATAACCAATAATCTATACATAGGACCAGAAATACATGCCAATAAAAATTAAGTACTATGGTCCAGGTGGAGAAGGACACTCTAAATTATGCTTGGCAGAAAAGAATATTTTGTCATAGTTCTTAAGCTCTGAATTTTATGGTGATGGAGCAGCTCAGAAACCCCTCTTACCAACCTTACACAATCACGACTGCGTCTATGGGTTATATGGAGGTCGCCCCCACCTCCAATCTCTACTTAACCTTTTCAGGGCAAAGAAAGAAGGGGGTATGGACATCTCTGGCTACCCTGCCACACATAAGGATGTATAGTTTATTAATCAGAGAATTTAGCTTAGCCCCCTTGCTATTCATCTGAAATTAATTAAGTGTGTAGAATTACAAGGTGGGTGTATCCCAGACAGCAGGCCCTGCTCGGGCTAATCAAAAGGGCACATGTTGAATGAGCACAATTTAGTTAAGGTTAATCCAGTGAAGACGATCCATCCCTGGTCTTAATTACTCTAGGTGATAGACTGTGGAATGAGGAAATAGGGAGACAGGGAATTTGGTTCTGCCGAATACCAGGATTTTCTAATTTAATTTAGCTCTCTGTTTTCACAGTTTCCATTACGAGAGCAGGAACACACTCTCTGGGCTCTCATTGAAGGTGTGGGTAAAAGAAAGAAAATGATCGCTGTGCTTGCAGGGTTGTTTTTTTTTTTTTTTTTAATTAAATAAAAACAAATGGAAGTTTCAGAGATGTTTGTGATGGTGTGCTTACAATTTTAGACTTTGTCGGTTCGGGAATTTTAGCATAGCTTAGTGTGTTTTTCCTAATTCCTCTTGGAGGTTTTTTTGTTTGTTTGTTTGGTTGTGTTTTTTTTTACAACAACAATAATAACAACAAACAAACAAACAAAACCCTCCCTCTCAGTGCTAGACTGGCCACCTGCAGAAATAGGGAAATACCTGTATTTATGTGGCTGCACTGGAAACATGGGTGCAACTGTGTTATTTAGAATAATGCAATGTACATAATTAGTACATAAGTGAATATCACGATTGAATCGCACAAGCAGATTATGAAATCAAGTTGGAGCATACTTAGCGGTTCCATTTATATGAAGTTCAAAGAAAAAGAGAGAGAGAGAAGGAAAGAAAGGAAGGAAGAAAATCTGTAGTATTCAGGCAGACGTGCATTGCCATCAAATGGACTCTCAGCAACAAGTTTCTAGACACCCATCACGTTTGTGTCTCAGGAGAATTCAGAGCTTATGAATTTATGAACCTAGGATCTGTGCGGTTTTTCTTGGTTTATATTTAACTTCAACAAAATATTTGTTTTCAAAATTTCAAAAATGTTGAAAAGTTTGTGGATGGAGTTGTGAACAATATATATATATCGATGACAGAAGGGTTAGAGCAGAAGTCTGAGGATATAATTACAAAAAAAAAAAATTACAAATCATCTTACCAGGAAGTTGTTTGTAAGGTCTGAATGAGATCACTTGGCCATTTTAATCATGCGCACCTACACACCCTTACAGCATGCCTCGGCTTCCAGTCTTCACCAGTGTCTGAGCGTTTCTTGTTTCTTTGGTGTGTTTTACAGTTGAAATTTGACTGAGGTGCCTAAGACTCTTCCCTTTGGTCCCTCTTTTGCTGCAACCTTCACCTTAGTTTGTTTTCTTTACATAGATGCATTTTTTTTTTTAAAAAAAATCATCCGGCGATTTCCTTATTTTCGGTTTTGTGACATATTTTCTGCTCAGGAGCAGGGTATCTGTTTCTGATTTATTAGCATTTGAGCCTCTCATTTCCTGCCATTGATCAAACCTAATGCTTAGTTGAGCTGATGAGTTTTATATGAAATCTGATATTTCTGGAAGACAGAAGGTTGAACCCATTTTTAATATCTTTTTGTTCTTTTTTTGTTCTTTTTTTTTTTTTTTTTTTTTTTTTTTTTTTTTTTTTTTTTTTTTTTAGAATTTTACATACACGTGTGATCCCAACATCTAATTTTTTTTCACTGCATCTTTGTGGGAGTAAACACTTCGGAGGGAAATATGTACTAATCAATTAAATGGATGTTTGTCAAGTGCCAGTCCTAGTCTGTCCTCATTATATACATTTACACTCTCCTGACAAAATATGCCTTTTGCCTGGTACTAGCTGGCTGCCTGCAATGCCTATTCATTGATGTCTCAGTTGATCAGATCAACCCCTAGGAACATCTGTATTTGATCATTTTGCACAAAAAAAAAAACCCCCAAAAAACGGGGTCTTTCTGATGTTGGGTTTTCCTGGAATAAGCTACACATTGCCCAAGTCTTCCTCATGGGAGGGGGTGGGTTCTCTCTGAAAGTATATAATGCTCAGACTAATTCCTATCCGAATAAGCCCAAGGCCATTTACAGTTTCAGTCTCCTAGCTGGTATCATTTCCACCAATAGGAAGGATCTCCCATCCACAAGAAAAGGTAATTCTAAATGGCCAAAGCTAGATCATTTTTTTGCCCTTGGTCTCTCCGAGTGCTGAGAAATAGAAAACAATAGAATCTGATTATCAACATCGGTTCAGAATTTCACCCGTTCCAGACCCTTGTGTGGGCTGATGTTGGGTACACCTAGGCGCATGTCAGGGGAACAGCATTATCCTGCTTGTGCGATTTTCTCTTCTCTTGGTCATTGTAGGCATATTATTGATATATATTTTCAATAGGAAATCTAAAGGACACTTCTATTTATCACTTAAGGCAAAATAGTAACAACTTTAGGATATTTAAATATCCAGAGAGGGCATTTCATAGGCATAGTCTATGTTTTAATCAATTCTACAGGAGCATAATTGAAATGTAAAAGAAAATTTGGCGAAGAGCATAGTGTAACCTTTTAATTAATCATAGACCCTAAGATAGTGTGACCAAAGCTTTGGTAAAATTTAGGACACCTCTAAATTCATTCTGGTGGAATATGTAGAAAATCCTTAGTGGAGTGTTCATAAAATTACATTTAAAGCCTTTGGAGTCTTACTGCCTTTCATTCCCAAAGAGGATAAATAAAGAGGCACAAAAACCAAATTGGCTATATCTTTACTGAAAATTAACCCTAAGCTACCAACCTTGGAACAAGAGACCAAAGATAATGATGTATATCTTCAGGAGCTGTAGATCCATTCAAGGAAAGTAACAGATTCCTATAAACAACAGAGCAACAGTCTCTATCTGCAACACCTTTATGTCTCTGCCTTCCTGGTGTTCAACATACCGTGTGGGGAGGCATGTCATGGCTGCACTGAGCCTCTGCCAGAGGTTCCTTAAGTCTCAGTGTTCTTGAAGGGCTTCTGTGCATCACTGGCTGTGTGCTAGCATCAGAAGACCCTAGCATGGCTGGAAATGCGAATAAAATAATGCCATCTCCCAAGGTAAGAGGAGGAAAGAGCTCAATGCATGTCAAGTGCTTAAGGCCATAGTATGTGTGGCGGTCAGTGCTGCCAGGCCTACCTCTCCATCAACAGCCTGTGTCCTGTGGTTAGTATATGCTGAGTCCATCTAGATGAAAATGAACTTACTTGGTATATATATATATATATAAAAAGGCAATAAGCTGTTTTTGAAAATACTGCTGTGGAGGTTAGTGATACAGTTTTGCTAGCTGGGTGATGGCGGTTACAAGGAGACTCACATCACCGCATTTCCCCCTTAGTGTAAAATAGAGAACAGCTCAAATAAAGCGGCAGCTTTTCCACCACAAAAGAGATAAGTTTTAAAGGCCTTGGAATGAATACATGAACGCCAATGTCTGGTTTAGATGCCAATATTATGAAGCAAAACAAAGCGGACTCTCTATTTTGCACTGCTTTATGCAAATTAGCTCCGTGCCTCACCTCATCTCTATCAGACAGTTTGAATCACCGTGGCTTTGGAGTCACCAGATCTCTAGAGAACCTCACCATTCCCCAGACACATCCTGCTTTCCCTGCCGTGAATCCTTCCTCCTAGGCGTCCTGTCCCATTCTCTGGGCCTGCTTTTGTACTTCATGATGCCAGCCACCTCTTCAGTCACCCGTTTCTCCATGTGCCTCTTGAGCGCCTCTTTCCTGGCAGACCATTTTCACCACTTACCGTGGTTCCAGCTGGGCTTTCAGTGGCATTCCAGCCATCCTGAGCTCTTCTTCCAGATGCCAGCTCTCCCAGGTTTCTCCCTTTGCCCTCGTCCCTAATCCAAACTCACGGTCCCCCACTTCCCTCAGCATCCTTCCTCATGCCTGAGACTCTCGGCCTTTCCATGCGAGGAGGGATTGTAGGAGGTGGGGTCCAGGAGGTTGGAGCCGTAAATAGCTCCTAGATGTACCAGTCTTCCTCTGAAGACGGCCCAGGCTCTATCTGTATGGTCAGTGAAGAAGTGACCAGATGCAAACAAGAGTCACTTCTGAGAAACCAACCCTCTGGTGCATCCAAAAACATAGAAGCTTCATCCCAGGTGAGTGATCCCCATTTGCGGATACAGAAGACTTCCCCTTCGTGTCTCGTACTTCCGGGTGTGACTCCATAAGGCCTACGCCTGGGTTCTTTGCAGAACCTGCTAAGTCCTACCTTTGGGTTCAAAGTTCCATTGAACCCTACTAAATGCAGTTATGTAAGGACAATTTGATGTTGCTCTGAGCCTGAAGGAAAATGAATAGGGTATTTTGCCTGTTTGCTGGCAGAGTAATACACACGGAAAAAAACAGCAATGTAAGGTTTGTGGAGCAGAGAAAGGGTGTAAGCCAGATCAGCCTTGGAGGTAGGTGCTCTCTGGGGAGGGGTCAGGTTTGTGGCGTCTGAGGGGCTTTGATGATGGCAAATGAATCACAGTGAGCCCTTGTTGTCCAATTTTCTAATTTTTAAGCAATTAACATCTTGAAAATATTCACACACTACTGAATAACTAATAACTCGAAAATGTCAACTAATTAGATTCCGCCAATAAGTAAATACTCCTGGCACACTTAAGCAATTAACGTCTCTACAATTCCAATATATCAGTTTCTCTTAATTGTCTTAAGTGCCTTGACAAACCAATTGGCAATAATTTGATGATTGCGAAGCTCATTGGTTTACAGCTCAGCCCAAAATGGACAACACCACACACTTAAAATGTGAGCTTTCTTGGTTATTTCTTAGGTTTTATTCTCATAGAGGGTGTGATTTTTTTTTTTTTTAACTCAGCTGCCCTAATACATCAGAACTGACTTTTAGCCAAGCTAAGGTTTGCAGTTGAAGTGGGTGGCCTGGACTGGAGATGGAGGGCCAACCACTGAAGCATGCTTTCCAGGGTGGCTACTCAAAGGCAGCTTATGACTCACTGGGCATTTTGGTATGTGGAGACTGCTCATTGTAGCAGAACTGTGTGTCCAAAGTATAAGCAATGATTGGCTCTATCACTGTGGCTTTGGCCTTAATCCCCCCCCCCCAAAAAAAAACTTGTTTGAGGGGAAAATTGCCATCTTGATATAGTAAGCTTGATAGAAGATGGTATGTGTGTGCTGGGAACTGAACTCAGGCCTTCATACATGGTAGGTAAGTGGCTAACCACTGGACTATACCCTAGTGTCTTAGAAGTCCATGCCTTCTCGGAGTGTTTTTTATTAGCTTCACTGCCGGTATAAGCATATTTTGCAGTTGCTATTGTGTGTGACTCTGAGGCTGAAGGATCTCAAGTTCAAGCCCAGCCTGGGAAATGAGTAAAAGACACCATTTCAAAAATAAAGCAAATGAAAATGTATTAAAGCAAGCTATGGAGATGTGGTACTGATATTCCACTCACTAACTCCGGGACCTTGGGGAAATCTCTTTTCTTGGACTTCAGTTGGCTTTTAACTGCCAAGCTGTGACACTTCCTCCATGCTCAAAAGACTGGGGCTGTGGGCCTTCTGGGGAGGATGTGACCAGGACAGATGAGTTCGGGAAGTCTTCTGGTAGAGTCCTGGACCGCACGGGATCTCCTGGGTTCAGTTCCCAGCCCATATGGCAGCTCACAACTGTCTGTAACTCAAATTCCAGTGGATCTGACATCCTCATAAAGACATAGACCAATGCATATTAAAAAAGAAAGAAAGAAAAAGGATTGGTAGGAAGAAATGAGAAGAACCAAGGGGCATAGGGAGGGTCAAGGGAGGGGAAACCATGAACCAAGGCCTGACAGGAGTCATTTGTGTGTTCTAATGAAGATGGGATGCAAAGGAAAAAATTCACATGACATCAAAGTGGTAGGACCATCTTGAGGAGGACTGTGTCCATTTACGAATGGCCACCTTGGCCACCTTTGTCCTGAAACTCTGTTCTCTGTTGCTTAAGTAGGTTCTCTTCCCGACAAGTGTTGATGATGTGTCTCAGGGCGGTGAGTTCAAATCCAGACAAAGCTTATCAAAGTGTTGATTCTTCCCTCGTTATTTCTGAGCCAGAGCCTAGAAGGGAAGGGTTTCCACCTGCCAGATGCTCAGGGTTATAATACAGCAGCTCTATCACTTTTCTCTTTTCTTGTCTGGCTCCTTCCCTCCTATTTGGGCTTTTGCTTGATGCATAAACAATGTCTCTAACACTTATTCACACACACACACACACACACACACACACACACACACACACACACACACACACACATTTATATATAATACTTCTGCCCTTGGCTGGGGCCAGATAGTTCTGCTCAACATAAGTGTAAGAGGGCCACTCAGCTATATTTAGCTTCTAGATGGTCAAGTTGTTCTGCTCGAAGGTCAAGGAATGTATCACAAAGGTGCCTTTGTGTTTGTCCGTGTGACTCTTTCTCTTGCGGGGCTCTCTCCCTACATGAAGCTTTCTGATTTCCAAAATCAGAAAGTAGAAGCACCCTTAAGAAACTTTTTGCTGGGGCCAGAGAGATGGCTCAATGGTTAAGAGCGCTCTCTGGCTGCTCTTCTAGAGCACCCAGGTTTAATTCCCAGGACTCCCATAGCAGCTTGAAACTATCTATAACTCCAGTTCCAGGGAACCCAACACCCTCACACAGACAAATATGAGGGCAAAAGACCAAAGCATATAAAAATATGATATTTTTTAAATTAAAAAAAAAAAAAGCTGTTTTCTAAGTTCTAGAATTTTGTCAATTAAAGTGAGTCACAAAGGCAACCCAGACAAAACAATCTCCTTCTGGGAAGAGATGCACGTGTTAGAGGAAATTATAGGGTACATTGCTCAGTATTGTCTACTTCAGCAAGCCTGGTGTGGAATGTCAAAGCTTCCCATCCTTGAGCAGAGGCCTACCATACACCTTTACTCACTGCAACTACCCCAATATACACAGACTAAAGAGACCAAAGGCTCCTAAGAACTGGGACTGTCTGTTTTTCTCTATGCCTAACTCCACTCTGAGTCAGGCCAATTGATTCAGGGGGTGGGGGGGGAGAGCATCTGTATGAAATCCATACATTCATATTGTCTTGGCCACTCACTAGAAATCTGACCTTATAGAAGTAAATACCCTCCACACTCAAGCAGCTCACATTCTTACTGGATAATAATAACAGTGGCATTTTAGTAATGCCAGCTGTGTCCACTATGTCTGGAGAGCCCATCTATTCTCTACTGTCTCTCTGCACATGTTATATTGCTGACCCTCTCAAGATGTCTACAGAAAATAGTTACTAGAAGAAGAAACTAAATTTTGAAGAGATTTGCAATTTTCTGCAAGCCTAGAACATGTCAATAACAGAGATCCAAACTTGGAACTATGTGCATCTAAAGTAGGGCCCATAACTTGTACCCTGGGACTAGTTAGCATGAAGGACTACAATGATCAATACACTGTCTTCACTTATGGCAACAATATCATGGTACGGTGATAATGTGAAAACAGACACACTACACACATGCACATCTAAGGGTGTGTGTGTGTCTGTGTCTCCATGGTCATGCACAGGTGTAAGAGAAGGAAGCTGATGCTATAAAGGGATAGTACCTTTTCATTCTCATGAACGTACACTGGAATTTTCTATCATCTAGATTAGTCGTTCTCACCCTGTGAGTAAAGATTCCCACAAGGGCCGAATAGCAGAGATTCACACTGTGATTTATAACAGTAGTAAAATTGCAGTTATACAGTAGCAATGAAATAATTTTATGCTTGGAGGTCACTACACTGTGAGAAACTGTAGTAAAGGGTCACAGCACTAGGAAGGTTGAAAACCACTGTTCTAGATGCTGAGTTATGTAATAACAGTCTGGATACTGAAGCATATCTGAGAATCAAGATAACATCTAAGAAATCAAATACTGAATTTTTAAATTTTATTTTCTTAATTTACATATATGTATGCTTTACATATTTATATATCGTGCACCACATGTGTGCCTGATGCCCCTGGGAGGTCAGAGAAGAACATCAGGTGTCCTGTACTGGAATTACAAAACAATACGAACTGCCATGTATATGGGTGCTGGGAATCGAACCTAGGTCCTCTGGAAGAGCAACCAGTGCTCTTAACCCCTGAGCTGTCTCTCTAGCCCTCGAAAATATTTCATAATGGAAAGCAGTGCCAGGCTTCTCAGCAGATTTTCACACAGCTGCTTCTGTGTGTGTGCAGGGTTTTCCCTCATAAAACTGTTACATGTGTTAACATATAACTATAGACATAGTTCAGAAATAGTGACAAAATTTCCAGTAACTACAGCGGGATGACTCACACCTGCAGCCTCTACACTCAGGAGGCAGCCTGGAATTCACAGCAGGCCTTTGTCTCAAAGTATGTCAGGGACATGGGGTCCTCATTAGTTATGAGAATATAAAAAGGAATTGGTCCAAGACCAAAAAAGTATGGGATCCACTGCTCTCCTGTGTTGCAAAATTGAAAAAACAAACAGTTGAAAATTAAAGATGTTGGTCTCTTTCCTGAATTTTCTCCAGCATTTTGAAAGACCTAACAGATTTAATGAGAGTCCTGGCAGGAAAGGCCACAAGAGAAGTAAAAGTTGGGCAGTGTGCTGGATCTCTTCCCTCCCCTGAATCCCAAATTGTCAAAGAGTGAGGCACACTTTGCCCAAGGTCATGACAGCTGACCTTGCTGCGGAAGCCAAGATTCATATATACTAGACAGCCAACACTTTAGGAAAAGGCCTGCATAGACCTGAACACCCTGACATGTGAAGACACTGGGTTGGGACTGAACTCCCAATACTCAAATATCTACACATCAATTTGGCTCAGGAAAGAAGAAAAGACAAAACCCCATCTGCTTATCGATCTGGTATTCCAAGCAACTAACCCTCAGCCTGGCCTAGGTGTCTGTCAGAGAGCTGGGAGATGAGGCTGTGAGCTGCAAGTGTGCCTTGTGATGACTGAATGAAGTTTTCATCTTGAACTCCAGTCCCAGTCCAGTCAGGAGCAGAAATGTCTCTGAACAACTTGCTTGGATCCAACTGATACCTTCAGTTCTCCCTAAAAATTCTTCATCACGGCTGTGAGGAAGTGAACGCAATTCCTACCTAGTCCACCTGTGTTGACCATTGCACTTGCCATGGATGAACGAAGAAGATCCACCCCCAGGTTAAATAATGGGACTTCTCAAGAGTCAAGTCTACAGAAATCCCTTTGGGTGGGATTCCTGGCCCTGGAAAAACTGAAGTAAAGTGAATTGGATTGGCACGCAGAAAGCCCACGTTTCTCTTTCCTGCCCACATCACTATTATCTTCTCAGCTCTCCTCATTACTTACTCCTCACGGTGCCCATTCTCTGTTCTCAGGACTGTTTCTTTATATACTCTCCTCCTTTCTTTGGCTTTGGACATGACTTAGTTGTGCTGCAGACCCATGGGAAGTGCTTCTGAGTGGGGCCCTACTACTGAGAACAATGGACAAGGGGCAAGGGTGAATTAGTCAGCAAAGTGGTTGACCTCAGAAAACAAGAAGCATGCAAGTTTCATCTTGGGTAAACTTCCCTTAATTTTATTAGTGCAGTGATGCTATAGTTATATGATCCTAATCACAGAGTATATCTGAATGGTGTCATACCAATCACATGTCAAGCTGTATTGATAATGCCTGTGTAAAAAGGTCTCGGGGAATGGAATCTCAGGCACTCATGTGAGTGACACTTAGTAAAGGACCAATTTTCCAGTTACACTTGAAGGAAGACCATCTCGACTAATTATGTAGAATGCAATCTACATAGCTGTGCATTTTCACCCTCACACAGGGTTTGCATGCAAGGTAAATGACTCTATTCCGTTTATCTTTTCCAACAAAAAGTTATAGAAAGTTTGAGCCCTGCTTCTGCAAACGATAATCTCTTGGCTCTCAAGGTCCCAACTTGAAGAAGGGGCTGCCTGGGTGGCTTGGCTTCATGAACAAATGAGTAATGACAATTAGTTAGTTAATGCAGTCAATAGTGATAGGCTGGAGGGGAATTAGGGCTCTCCAGGGGAACGTGAGGAGGGGTATCACATGGCTTCCTTTAGAACCATCATTAGAATCTGGAAGACAGGCTTGTCTCTCAGTAAAGAGCTGGCCTCCACAAAGAAGGATGAAGCCAAGGATGAGAGTCTGTGGGCTCTTCCTCAGTGTCCACACACTACCACCCAGGCCACCATTGTTCAATGCCTGCTCTTTCTGACACTGATGTCCTTATGATTGCAACTCATTTCTCTTTCAAGCAGGTCAAGAGGGAGCCGCCTCTTCTGAGGCATGCTTGGGAGACAGAAGAGGGTCAAGAAGGACCTTCTGGGCTCTCCCATCAGATCTTTCTGAGGATGATTTACTCTTAAGCATTGGTGCAAAAATGAGTAGCAGATTGAATCCTGAGCACCTGTTAGTCCTCAGTGGGACAAGCAGCAGATTCAAAGGAACGACTACAGAGCATTGGAATCAGAAGACTCGAGTTCAAGGCCCAAGACTTCTTGAATACATGACCTAGAGCAGGTCACATAACCACACAACGTCATGGCTACTTATTCCCTTCATCCCTGTTAAATCAAGGAGGGTGGTATCTGGGGCTGATGTGGGATAAGAGAAACATTTGCTACATATGTTTCTTTGCTATAGAACACAGGTGCATTTATTGTTATTAAATTAACTTTATCATATCTTTTAGATAGTGACAGCTGGCTGGGAGAAAGGAAGTTTGCCAAGAGCCCTGTGTATGAGGGACAGGAGAGGGGGAGACTAGCATACCAGGAACATGGTCCAAGTTGGGCTGATGGGGCAGGAATAAGGTACTTTCAAGGTACCAGAAGGTCACTGGGAAATGAGGTGGTGTCTTGAGGAGAGAAGCTTGCGTGGAAAAGACATGAGAAAGATCCTGAATTGAAAGAACTGCCAGATAAATGAGTTGCCTGAGGCATCCGCTCAGCTTCCCTGACTGAAATGCAAGGTACTCACTCCTGGTGGGACAGGGTGTGTGGGGCCAGGAACAGGTTAGAGGTAGGGATGCTAAGACATGGCTCTCAGAGCGATGTTGGGGCGACTTTTTGAGAAAAGTTTAGAGTTCTCTCATCTCTGTGGTGTGTCTCGAGGTGGGCCTGAGAGGCCTCTGCACTCTCTGCTTTAGAGAAAGAGGTGGATGAGCAGCTGATGTATGATCCTTAGCCCAGGGAATCTACAGACAGGAACAGGCACTGGAGAGTTCAGGGTTCCGAACGGAGCTCATAACTAATTAATAAACAACTTCTGGTGTTCAATCTCCAGATTCCAAAGTCATGGGCCTCTGTCTGCTGGCTTTGTGAAATACTGGAGTTTTTACTTAAGGAAGCACACTCAGTCGGGCAGGGAGGAGACTCCTGATAATCAAGCTAAGTGATTCTTAGAGCACTAGAGCCCCTTGCGCCCCCACCCCCACCCCCGCTGTTGTTAATGTGGCCTAGAGGACAGAGAGCAGTCTCCCCTTGCCCCAGCACAGGGAACTAGGCCCCAGAAACTGCTGCAGAACTGCCTGCTCAGGCCATGAGGCTCTTACCACATTGTAAACCATACATTTGCAAATCTCACAGCTAATCCATGGTACAGCCTGTGTGCAACCTAATATGGGTCTCAGATCCCAGAGGCACCCTCGTGCTATAGACAGACCCTGTCTTAAGCCTCACGCTGAAAAGTCCAACCAGTTAGCCAGACTGCAAAATATGTAACTTGAAGTCCCTTGCCCCGGAGAAGCAGGGCGCTGGAATTTCCTGGCTTCGGGAGGGGCTGGAGTTCAGTGTCTAACCTTTGCTTTCTGTTGGTTGAGTACTTGTATTTTATTCCTGGGGTCCGTTCTGCATTTAGTAGGGAGGTGAGGGGGCAGGGAGAACGGAATGAAAGATTGTCAATAGAAAAATACAGAGCCTGAGGCTGCCACACAACACAGGATGGGGCCCATCTGGGCCCAGAACAGTGAACCGGTGCTGAGCCCATGGAGGACCCCCCCCCCCCCACATTCCTACCCCTTGCCCACATCCTGGGGTTTTGTCACAGCCCAGTTGATAATTGCAGCAAGGAGGGGACCGTGGTCACACCAAGGTGGGCGGACTAGATTGGGGGTAGACCACTGCACTTCCGGCCCTGGTTTTGCCACTTTCTGAGAACTGTGAAAGAGCTTCTCTGGGCAGTGTTGCTCCCTCCTTGACAAAGAAGGGCAAGGCTGGAATGTCATCTCAGGCCTGGATGAGTTAAGTGGAGGGTTAAAGGTCACACGGAAGCCAGCCTGGAATATCCGGGATCAGATAGCTTCCTCTTCAGCTAGCAGGGGAACAGATAGAACACCTGTTGGCCAGTCACTGGGCTTGGCTGCAGGGAAGGTTAAGAAAGGCTATCATAATTTCTAATTCAGGAAGCTAAATGCTCTTGGCCCACCATGCCCTTGGGTAGCATTAACTGTTACGATCTGTGCTTCCAAACTGCTTTTGGTTTTTAAGAACTTCTTGGTGCACCCACAGCTCGCCTCTGATCCTTCCTTTTATTTGTCGGGTGTCCAAGATTGCCTCCCCTTTTGCTTTCTGCCACTAACCATTTCTACTGGGTGGCCCTTTGCTAGGGAAAAAGCCTTGTGAGAGTATTCTAGTTCTGTCGGGAGTATAAGATACTCTGCTTCCTCTGCTCGAACCCCACAGATTCCCTCCTTTTTCCTTCAGCAGAAGTCTACTCACTCAAGACTGTGTTTATCACCTGGAAATCCTATCCTGAGTTTTATCCCTTTAAAAACTTCCTCTCCTCAAATGATGACGGGTCTAAGTCATATTCAAAGCTCACACCCTACTGAGTATTTCCTCAGTACTCGACAGAGAACACACACACACACACACACACACACACACACACACACACACACATGATGGGGACTAGCCTAAGGACCCTGAGCGCTGAGGGCAAGCCACCAACCTCTTCAAAGGTGACTAACATGCCAAGGAATATTTTGTTAAGCCAAAAGAGTCAGTGATAAATAATGGATGTGAAACAAAACAAAGCACAGTCATCATGGGAGAGGAGAACTGGGAATGCCCCTCCTTATTTCCTCTGGCATTTAGGAACTATTTCTTGCCTTTCGAAAGTCCAGTCTCATGTACCCTGATGAGCACAGCTGAGAAGGCCTAGCTGGTTGCCTAAGTCATGGGAGAAAGTGTCCCAGGAGTAGACTGTCCTCGGGGCATATCTGCATCTCCATCCACCTCAAATCCCTCCACACCCTGCAGAGCAGGGAATGCCCACCCACCACCTGGTGACCTGCAGGCCCTTAGGACTTTATCCTTTAGTGTGTATTTTTTAAAAAATTATTGAATGTCATCATGTGACTCAATTTCTTGGCCCCTGCCTTAAAAAGCCTGGGATTTCCTCTAAGGGAATTTTTGGTTGATAGCTGAAGCCTTGAGATGGAGAGAGCAAAGCCACATGTCCTGACTCCCTTGTAAACCTGGGGCTCCATCTGCAGTCACAAGGGGAGACTTGAGTTACAATTCAAGAGTTAGGTGACATCCTAAAAACATCCAAACAGTACTGCTGTTGCCTTGAAAGCTTCCCTAGACATGTCCCTGTGTAACTATTAGAATGCAGGGGCCACATGCTTCAGAGTTACTCTCAATCCGGGTGATTTCTGAAAAGTTAAACCAAGGCTGAAGATTTTGATGAAGGTGAAAAGTGAGGTGAACGCAATGTGCCTAAAATTTAGGGATGGCACATCTGTGGAGAGCCAAGTGGCAAGGTGTTAAAGAAATCCCAGGAATAAGCAGAGATACACAGACAGAAGCAAAAAGTCTATAGGAAAGAAGAAAGCATGGGAGCTGGACTTGTCTTACTGAAAATGGAATGGAAGATACCTTTGCTCTGCAGTGAAATGTGATCATTGGAAAAATCCTTGGTAACTGTTTATTTAACAACAAAACAAAATTATTCATGATATTTTGGATCTAAATGGGGGAACTTGATTCTGTGTGATCCTGGGCAAATCACATAACTTTATCTATCTATCTCCTATCTATCTATCTATCTATCTATCTATCTATCTATCTATCTATCTATCTATCTATCTATCTATCTATCTATCTATCTAAAGTTCCTGCTTTCTCATCTGGAGGTTGAGGAGAACCAGAGACTTCAAAGAGTTGTGGGAGATCATGAAGCAATACAGATAAAGCCCAGGAGAGAATGTGGTGCTGGGGAAATCTCCAGTGATTTTATACTTCCCTTCATCAGAATTACCATCCCTTTGTTTCTGGAGATAAAAAAAAAAAAGATTAAAAAAAAAGTAGAATGAGGAGTTGATGCAGTCTCTCTTGAGTAGCAAAGAGGGAGTAGAATTAGGCAGAGTAGGAAGGAATCCATGGCACTTTAGCATGAATTACAAGGCCTACTGTTCCCAAACAGGTAGAGGCAAGGCATGGGAAACAGTCCCCCCTCCACATGAGTATGCTGTGCTTATCTTAAATTCTTAACAAGCCGCCTGCCTTGTATACGCTTCTGCTCAACCGTACCTTTCTAGTAGTAAAGAGAATTCACATTTATCCTGATAAGGGCAAGGTACAATCAATCCCTCCAGAGTGTATGTGGCAGAGCAGAATGCCTCTGTGGACATCTGGTCCAGGTTTTGCAAGGAGCTACGGGGCCTCCTTCCTGTGTTGGGAGGGAGCAGCTACTGAGAAAATCAGAGGCACCTGACTTTAGAGCTTGAAGAAAGATGACAGAAATTGTTAGTTGTCTTCCAATATGCCTTTCATTTCTTGCTTTAGTTAGGTTAACTGATCTGATTGATTGAATGAATGAATGATTGATTCAGTGTTTGGTAATATAGCCCAGCCTGGCTTTGAACTGCCATTCTCCTGCCTATGGATGCCAAGATCTGAGATTACAGACTTATCTCCATTTCATTTCATTCTGAGTGGAAGGGGCCCTTTAATCCCCAGAGGTAGAATAGTGTCCAAGACAACCTCAGCACCATTTGCCAAGAGCTCTATTTATCACATTCCTTGGGATGCATTGTTGTCTGACCCTTTATGAGTAGGTACCAGACTGAGATTGATAGGAGCAGTATATGGAGGGTAGAAGAAGCATATCTTATGATCTTGGACTTTATGTCCAGAACATATGCCAACTTTGACTCAGGAGTGCTTAGTGCTCAGAGAAGTGAGCACCCCATTTTTTCCCCTAAGCAGGCAGAACTATTTGAGTGTGAGGATGCAGCCCTGAGGCGGAGAAGATGAAGCAGGTCAATGAGTGGGAACAGCTTGAGGAAGGGATAAATGGAGACACAGAGAAAGAGAGAGACAAAGACAGAGATAGAGAGACAGAGAGAGAGTAGGCTGTCTTTCCGGAACTCATCTGCAGGATGTACTTCCCACAATTAGATCTCACTTCCGCATCATGACATCATATTACAAAACCATGTAAAGGGCTTTATCTACGATGAGGCCAGAGCCTTCAGATCCAGTGATATCCTAAAGCCTGCAAGTTGACAAGTTCCCAACACATGAACCTTCAGGGTGGGTGTCAGATTTAGGCCATAATAGGCATTTTCCTATTAACTCACAAAGCGAGGAATTAGGAGATGAGGTGGAGACAAAAATGACCTACTAGAGACTCAGTTGATGACATTTGAAATCCAAATAACTCATCCTCCTGCCTCTGCCTCTCAAGGATTGGGACTATGGGTATGATTTTAGGATTGGGACTATGGGTATGATTTTAGGATTGGGACTATGGGTATAATTTTTGGTGGAATATACATTTCCCAGAAGCCTAAGCCTTCTTTTCCTCCAGTCCCATTGGCCAGTACTGAGTCACATGTCTAAGCCAGTTTAAACTTCTATGGTGTGGTGTAGGCAAGTAACCAGAAAGCAATGGAGGAGGTTAATACAGGAAAGCCCACCGTATTATGGAGGCTTTTCTGAATGCAGAAGTCTCCAAAAGGGAAGGGAGTTGAGTGATGAAGATGGGAAAATAAATTCAGAAACTGTGGGAATTTGGAGCTACCAAGTGCCTATCTAAATAAATAAATAAATTGCAAACCCAGACATGTCGACTAAACTCACCACAGAAAACACTAGAGAACTGTCAGCTCTCTAAAAAGGTCACTTTACTTTGTTCTTACATTGGCTCCAAGAAGCAGAGTAGGTTCTTAGACAGTGGGTGCTGTACAAATGGTTTTGGTTATATATCCGGTTCATAAAAACATGAACTTGTCTGCAGCAGATGCACTTGTGAGTGAACTGGAGAGTGGTAGGCAATTTGTAGAGCTAGAGAGGAATTAACAAGTGTGTCAGTCTATGTTACCATGTCATTCTGCTTCTGTTAAAAGGGGCAGATGGCTAGTGAGGTCTGATGATGTCACTAGCTAAAAAGCTGCACCTCTCTCCTTCAGTGAATGCTTGTGACCATATCAGGTATCTGAATACTATGACAGAAAGAAGTATTTAGAAGTCTAGAAAATGGAAATCTAAATCATCTCTATTTAACAGAGATCAGTGAATTGTTATTATGAATATTTGACATCTATGTATATGGGATATAAATATGTATATCATATATAGACAAGTCTATAACACAATGTCCCACATACATGATGTAATAATATAACACATAAACATTGCCTAAAATAAAATAAAAGCTCATATATATTATATATAATATAGACATATATATAACACAATGTCCCACCTACATGATAAAATAACACATAAACATTACTTGGAATAAAATAGACACTCATATATGAGTTATGTAATATAGACATGTATATAAACACAATGTCCCACCTACATGATAAAATAATATAACACATAAACATTAACCAGAATAAAGTAAATGGTCAATATAAGATAAGCATCTTTCCTGTAACAACTCCTTCATATTCGATCTATCGGTGTAGGTCACAAAACCTGTACTGTAAGGCCATTAACAGGCAAGAGGCATGGTGTGTTAGAAATCACTGTTGAGAACATACACTGCCACCAATACAGAGAGATCAGAAGTGTCAATGTGAAGCAAAAGTGTTGTGTTTATTAGGCTCCTGCAGACAGAGGCCCCCCTCTCTGTATTATGTGGCTTTTCTGGTACATGGCTCTCCAAAGCAGAATTTTCATAGGTGTTACACTCCCAAGACAGCGTAAATCCTTAGGAAAACCTTGGTGCCTCTGTGGGAAACCTTACAAAGCTGCTAAGTGTTCATTCCTCTTAAACTATTTGTGGAAAGTCAACACCTGAATTCCAGCAGGCCCCCTGCCTGCCTTGGCAGCTGAGGATTAGGGGCTCACTGAGGAAGCCTTCCATCCCTCACCATCCCGGGTTCAACATCCTTTGCAGAGGGGAGCCCAGGTCTCCTACGTCTATGGGGTTTGCAAACCCAACACCTTCTTAAGGCTGTGGTAAGGAGCAGAAAAGATGAAGACCCCAAGCCTTTGTCCTCCAGATAGTCATGTACCTGGAGCTTCAAACCTCAGCATTGACTGAGGAAGAGAGAATGGATATGAACAATTCCAAGCTTTGATGGAAGTCTGGAAGGATGGAGGCGCCATTTGCTGATAGAGAATTGCTGTGATCTCAAGAAGCCAGAGACTCCAGGACACAAAGCTGAAGCACAGGACACAGTACTGTCTGCTCTAGTCTTCCTGTCCTTTGGTGCACTGAGACTCTAAAGGTCCTGGGATTCCCACGTTTTGTCTCCTAGACAACTTGGATCTTACCAAGCCAGGGCCCTATCATGAGCCAAAGGGTTGCTCATGAGGATGGATTAGAGCAGGCAGTTGTGGATGGACAGCTCGGAGGGACAGCAGTGACACAGACATTAGAGACCTGCTTCTTCCCAAGCATTGGTGCAGAGGTGCAGTGGGCCTCAGTCATGACCCCTACTCACTGGCTATGGGGAGACAAGAACACAGCCCCCTGTGCCTTTCTGGGTCCCCAGGGTCACGACAGCGGGCACAGCAAACTGATCCTGTAGCCATTTCCTTATTTCCCCATTATTCACATGGCTGAAGAGGAAGGAAGCTGAGTCCTTCCTCTACCCTAACTTCCAAGCCCACTGAGGGGTACAGAGGTGTGTGTGTGTGTGTGTGTGTGTGTGTGTGTGTGTGTGTGTGTGTGTGTGTGTGTGTGTGAATTTTACAGAACTTCTGGATTCCCTGCAAGGTGAGTTCCAGGAGCATGAGGCTGCTCCCTGGGCTTAGGGCCACGCTTAAATGGCCAACTTTAATGCTCTGTGCTCACCATCATCTCTAGTTCTTAAGAATAACTGCACAAGGCCTCTCATTTTCTTTTGTATTTGGCCCTACAAATTATACAGTTTGCATTGTGGTTCTTAGAGGAACCAGGTGCTTCCCTCCTACTCTCTCCAGGAAGTCCAACTGGTCCATTTCCCGAGAAGGCAGAAATCTCAGGAGACTTCCAGGTGTGTCTCCTCTGGGAGACCTGTGGGACTTGGCAAACTGTCCAGAATGCCGATTATGGAGGATAAACTGAGATAAATCACAGGTTTGGGGATGCAAGTCTCACACTTCCTCCTTGATTACAGCACGGATGCAGCAGGTGCTCATGTACACAGCTCCCACCCTCTAGGGGAGTCAGGACTACAAGAGACAGAGCTCTGTAGCTCATTTCCCTAGTGGCCATTGCCAAGTGTCAGGAAGGACTTGTGTAATGGAGAGATGGAAGAGCTCACATGGCTTGAGCAGAAACTCATGTACATTCTCCATTTGTCTCCAACGGGCCATCTCTCGGTTCCAGTTGGTTCTGGCTGCATAGGAAGCCGCTGATAAGGAAGAAAGGGGAGGTGCATTAGTGGAGGAAATGTACGAAAGCAGCTTCCAATGGAGACACTGGATGGAGATGGATAAAAGCGAACCCCTTGTGTGTGTGTGTTGCTGTTGTTGTTGAGGTTCACAACCAGGACCTTGTGAGTGTTATCCACGCTTGGCAAATACTCTATAGCTGAATTACACCTCCAGTCCAAGCTCCCTCCTTGGTGCTCAGAGGTGAGTCGTGCAGAGGGAAGGGTGGTACATTCCAGCGAGGAGTGAAAACACGTGAGGACCCTCAGAAGTGTCTGCTAGGCAGTCACTCCTTTACAGCAGTAACGCAATCTGCTGGGCCACGTGCTCCGGATTTAGTGCAAGAATCCAGAGCTCTGGAACTTTCTGCTTAATTGAATCCTTCCTCCTTTGTAAAAACCAATCATTTTCTGTCATATACAGAGCAGTTGCTATATGCCAGAGATTTCACAAAGGGCTTATGTGGTTGAGCACTTGTGGACCGCACACTGTTATCTTCAATTTACAAATGAAGTGACCAAGGCATGAAGAGGGTGTATAGCTTGGCCAACAGGGTTTAGACATAAGGCAGTTTGGCCCAGAGTTTGTGTTCTACATTATTTGGACCTCTCCCCTACCCTCCACCTCATGCACTTCCATTTTTTTTTTCTAGAAACTGAGCATAAAAACCATGCTTGATGGGCTACTAGAGAAATGAGAGGCACCCACAAGTTTAGAAGTTTCCTGAAGTCTAGACCTTTGACTGCCATCTGTAGACTCCCTAATGTGAGCGATTTGGAGGGAACAGATGCTCAGGGTCTTGTACTTTTCTATCTCTTTAAGTGAAAAGTGAGATTCTACCAAGATCCCAAGTATCCAAAGATGCTGACTTCATATTTCTTGGCACCTGCCTCTTTCCTATATCCTGGAGTTTTTGTAAAATATCCTGTGCGTTTATTAAGGGAGGCAGCAGGGCTGTACCCTTGCTATCAGTGAGCAAGCTGAGCATCTGCTGGGTGACCACAGATCACCACAGATGGGCTCCTGTGGTTTACACAGAGACCCGAGGACTGAAGAGCTAGCAGGCTGCCTTGCATTTTATGCCGTGATTCAAACAGAACCCAGAGGAACAGCAATTTGAGCCCTGTTGCCAGGAACAAGGGATTCTGAACTAAATACTAATATTTTGAATTGTGCAAAGTAAAGTCTACCTGCTCATTATTTCATTTAACCCTTATAAGAACTTTATAAAGGATAGAGACACTGTTATTATTGTAGCCACGTATGGACAAAGAGTTTCAGGGAGGCCCACTAACCGGCACCAAGGATACACAGCAAGAGAACAGATATTCTAACCCCACCCATCCCACCCAGGGGCCTGCATCTTGACTCTTGTATGGAAGGAGGATGGTGGCTATATTTTCTCAGAAAGTACTTCTCATTCCACAGAAAAGTTCATTCCTTCACCACAGCTGTTACCTGGGGGTTAAACAGGGTTTTCAAATAAAGTCCAATTTTATCTTTCTTCTCTCCTCAGAAATCCAGGAATCGATCCCTCCTACATCGATGGGGGTGGGGTAGATTGGCTTATCCATCACTGAGGCAAGTAGGAAAAAAAGATTATTGTATCAATTTGAAACAGGAGCTATTGTGTCTCAGAGAATGAAAAAGTGTTCCCCTGCAAAGGGGGTCACGGTGAGAAACCAGATTGGGGACAAAGGAGATAAGCCTGTCCTGCTTTGCTCAGCCCCCACCCTGGGCCCCCTCACTCCCCACTGGCATTCCTGCTGGGGATCACTCACCTCCAACATCAGGAAAGCTGTTCCCACGCACATGGCTCAACACAGGAAGGGTGTTTCTCATTAATAGGATCAGAAAAAACATCTCTGTGATTGAAAGGCTTTTGGTGTCCCCCCCTCCCCAAAGCCCTCTGAAAGCATATGAAATTGTTAAATTATCAAAACATTAATTAGATTGTTAAATAAGACCGATGCTAATCCTCAAAGCATGTGAGGCCGGCCTTTTGATGGGTCTGACTTCAGGGTCTGACTGGAATGAAAGACTGGAAATGAAGGAGCCTGTGGTGGAGACACCAGGCTTCTGCTGTTGGACAAGCTGGGGCTCTCAGACCGCTGTGCAGTTTCGGGAGACAGCTTTGGCTTCAGCCTCCATATCCCAGTGTCTTCTTATCCCTTCTAATATTTGCAGTACATGATTCGGTTCTGTGATTTCACCTTCAATCACACACATCAGTCTAGTCCCTTTATACTTGTGTTGAGCATCATGAAGGCACTTACTAGACACTCTATCCTGAACAGGGTAGAATTGGAAAATGACTCCATTTAGTACTTTCTGCTCTCTAGGCTCCCCAGGGGCCACATGACTGAAACTATCTCACACAGCAGTCTCTGCTTTGTGGAAGAGTATTCCCTGGTCAGTCTCCAGAAGCTAGCTAACATTTTACTGCTGTAAGGACTTCAGTATTGAAAGTAAAGGTGAGACACCTCCCCAGCTACCTGCAATCCCAGCTACCTGGGAGGCTGAGACAAGAGAATTATAAGTTCAAGGCCAAGACCAGGACTTTGAATTCAAGCCTGGGTGATGTAATGAGATTATGTTTCAAAATTTCAAATAATAAAAATAATAAGAGCAGGGAATGTGGGTTAGTGGTAGAGTGCTTGCCTAGCATGCATTCATAAAGCCCTGAGTTTGATTCCCAGTACCAACAGGAAAAAAAGGAGAGAGAGAGAGAGAGAGAGAGAGAGAGAGAGAGAGAGAGAGAGAGAGAGAGAGAGAGAGAGAGAGAGAGAGAGAGAGAGAGAAGAAAGAAATTAAATGGGGAAGTTAGGGGAGAGCAGCAAGAAGTATTATAAGTTAGGCATACAGTCTTTTTAAAAGGTCATTTTAAGTATATGGGGTGTGTGTGCGTGTGTGTGCGTGTGTGTTATTTACCTGGTAGTACCTGGAAAGGGTATCCAGACAGGCCAGGGCCATCAGATCCCCTGGAGCTGGATTTACAGGGTGTTATGAGCCACTCTACAAATCCTCTATGAGACCCTTAACTGATATTAACAGCTGAGCCTCCTCTCCAGCCCTCGGCATGAAGCTTTGAGGCTAAGAGAAACTTTTATTTTTTAGATTAAAATCCTAGAGATTATTTGGATTTGTTGGGATAGAGCTGGAGAAAGAAAACACTTTCCCAATCCTACACTGAGCACATTTTATCAACTACATTTAAAAGTGATCCTTCTGTGTTCACGTATTTATGCACATGTGTGCATGTCATGGCACCCACTCAGAAGTCAGGAACAACTTCCAGCAGTCAGTTCTCCTTGGCCCATGTATCTCAGGATTGGAACTTAGTGGCAAGCACTTTTACCTGCTTATTCATCTCACTGGCCCTCGCTCATTATAATTTTTTTTTTTTTAAATCTTGATTTAGTGATGTCTATTAAGAGTCACACATTGTGATCAGGTCAGAAAGTAATTCCCATTCTGTAAATATGAAAACAACTTTTCCAAGTGTCACTAATGAGTTTAGAGGAAGGTGGGTCTAGAACTGTCCTGTCTGAAGCACCAAAGTTTGTTAACTGTTAACATTATAGCGGCTCTTTAACCTCTTCCGTAGGGTGTGTGCAGTTCCCAGAATCCCCCAAGCCTTTGTCCTCCAGATAGTCATGTACATGGAGCCTTCAAACATAACACAGCTCAAACCTTAGTATTGACTGAGAAAGAGAGAATGGATATGAATGATTCCAAGTTTTGATGGAAGCCTGGAATGATGGAGGCTCCATTTACTGACAGAGAACTGCAGATGTTGGTGGAAACAGGGTCTCAACTTTAGACAGGCTAAGTGCAAGTCCCATATCTTGGTGGAGATTCTGTGTCTGAAGCTGGATAAGGGAATCCAGAGTTCAGGGGCTAGAGACAGAAATGTGAGAGTCATTAGCACATCCTGGAGGATTCAAACCACACGAGCAGACCAGATTTCTGAAGGAGTATGGATAGAGAGGTCCGAGGACTGTCCAGAGCCATGCCTCTCTTCAGAGCTTGAGTACAGAGAAAGAAAACAGCAAAGAGAGCCAGTCTACACAGCAAAGGAGACTCAAAGACTGCTCCTAGTGATCTACTTCCTCCAGGTAAGAACTTCCAAATTTCCATAATCTCCCAAAATAGTGCCACCAGCTACGGACTGAGCACTCGAAGCATGAGCCGAGAGAGGACATTTAACACTCAAAGCAAAACATAGAGATTGTGCAAAGCCCTTGTATAGGCAGAAAATTAAATGTGAAAGTGGATTTGTTTGGGTGTGAGCAGTTAAGGAGTCGGTTTGGTGAGAGCAGTGGAGGAGCTGGGTTGGTGTGAGAGCAGAGATGTATCCTCCATAGGACTGGCAAGATGACAGACTGTGAGGCACACACATAGATACAGGATGGAGACAATGGGACAAGCAGGGCTTCTCTCCAGCGTGCTTAGAGAAAGCCCACTTGCTCTGGAGTTACAGAACTTAGAGGTGTTTGAGGGGGTACAATGACTAGTTGGGAATTATCAGAGAGAGAGATGAGTCCAACTGAGGTTAGTGGTCATGAACATGAATGTGAGATTTGTATGCTTTGTTTCAATTGCTACTGGCTGCTATGCGGAGGCACGAAGTAGATATTAAAAAGAATTAGGATTTTTGCCAACTTAATAATGAGAGAAGGGGGATGGGGAGCTAAAAATGTATATGAAAGAGAATATATAAACACAGAATGCAAATATAAAGAAGATGGGGGGGGGCAAAGGGCATGAGAAAGATGATGTGGGTTAGAAGGACAGTGATAGCAATGGATTGCCGGTCCCAGGAGAACTAAAGCAAAGTAGTTTGGCCCATATAATATATTAGATGAGCTGATACTCTAAGTTACACAGCTCCACACTTGTATAAGGAAAAGGCTGAGCCATAAGCCAGTCACACTACATCCTGGGACTGCTAGGCTTCGAATCCGGCTTCTTCCTTTGGCAAAAGACTTTTATACAGCAGAAAACTGGATGCAGAAGCGTATGAGCTGCAGAGGGTATTGCGAGAGTGAGTCCGAGCACAGCACAGGTTATTTCATAAGTGGAAGAAAGATTTAAGATTGAAAGAAAATGACAGTCATTTGTCATTGATGGTCTGAGCATCTAGGATAGGTCAGAGGACAAGGTCACTGAAGAGGAATGTTGCAAAAATCATCAGTGTAAGCCATGGAGTCACTAAGGAATCTAAGTGTAGAGTAGTGAGGAGCAATGTGGGGAGGGAGCCAGGGGTCAGTCAATGACCACAACCAGAAGCTATTAACACATTGCTGGACTGATGGCACAAGCTTTGGAGCAGGAACTTAATGATTGTGGAAGATGTTGGTCCCATGTACCATTGCCTCAAATGTGGAAGCAAAAGGGATGAACAGAAAACAGCTCTCTTCAGAGGGCTGTAGGGATGCTGTGCTCTAGTGGAAATCCAGCATGGGTTGGAACAAAAAGCAAAAGGGGCATTTAGGGGGACAAAGGGTGTAGGAAATGGCCTGTAAGATCTAGAGGGCTTGAGAAGAGGAAAGATTGGGAGATGATTGAGCTCGGGAGCTTCCTGTAGGGGAGATGCTCTGGGCTTCTTGGGGAGTTGGTTCACAACTGGAATGAAGGACCTGGTGGCCTGTGAGGTTGACTTTGGTCATCAGGCTAGAAGTGTAAGGATGGCGCTATCTTGCAAGAGCACACAGAACTCCATGACCACTTTTTGCTCAATAGAGATGAGGCCAGGGAACATGCTGCCCTTAGTCTATGCCTGAACATGACCTCCTCCGCTAACTCAGTGATTCTAGTTTAGTTGCTCTCTCCATTCAAGACTTTGATGTCTTGACCTCTCTGACTGAGCAGAGCAACCCAGTGATGCCCCAAAAGGCCAGGCCTATGTTGTGATCTTCCGGAATCCCCAACCATGACACTTCCAACTGAACATTCCAACCAGAACATCCATCCCCATGGGCTATGGGCGTGCTTCGGCCTGCCTCCTTCTAATGTACAGGCCGGGACTGTTCTGTAAACTCTGGAAGCCATCTTCAGCTCACTCTGCACCGGAAGGACTAGATGTGTATCGGGAGAAACCAAAACACCATTTGATTAATCGCCCCTTGCAAGCTGGAGAGTGACGGCTGAGAGAGAACTGGGTTGTTATCTAAATGGAGTGCCGGCCTGTCCCCAGGATCCTGAGCAAATGGACCCCCCTCTATTTATAAACAAGCCTGAGGGATGAGCAGCTCGGTTTACGTTTGGAAGGGGCCATCATTCATTTTTATCCATCATACCTGCTTTTAGTGATATTACACACACACCCTGCTTGGGCCAGAATCTCAACAACTCAAGAGGTTTATGTGCTTTTAACACCAATTTTGAGGGTCTCTGTGTACATTTCATCACTCGGGGGTAATGGCGGGCCTGAAACACAGTGTGTGAGCTGATTTCTCGCTCGGGGCTTCGTGTAGAGGATTCATGATAAAGATGAAATTGGATAAACTACTGTTGGCCCCGAGGCTGTGTTTGCAAACCAGAAGTGGTTATGGGTGGTGAGGGGTGAGCTATTCAGAAAAGGAGAGTCCTTAGATAGAAAAGGTCAGAGCAAACAGGTAAGAAAGCCCACCTGTGTTCCTCAGGAAGGCAAAGTGCAGCCCTGGTCCACAGTAAGAATTGGGCACTTAGCATTTGCTGTATGAGGGAGAGAGAGAGGGGGGCATGGAAGGAGCAGAATTCTTCAGTTTGTGTGTGCAACTTATTTAATGTTATAATCGCCTGTTTATTTCCCTTAGAGATTAACTCTTAATGTTAAAGACTGCCTGAGAGAGCCAAGGAAGCATTCTCTCACTTTCTGGGATAGAACAGTGAAGGGGAAGTGTCTTGCTCAAATGCACTCTGTACCAGGCCTCATGATTGTCACAAAAGCAGGGCAGAGTCCCAGCTTTGAAGTTCCCCGTTCAGGAGTCACTGCCCCTAAATCTTTGCTGTGTCTCTAACCCATGCCACACTCCCTTGAAGGCAACGTCATCGCTTCTTCCAATGCTTCCCAGAGAAAGGAAGGGAGATTGTCACATGAAACAATCAGAGGCCAGAGAGAGAAACTAGAATCTTCATTTACACAAAATCTGTTGCATGGACAAAACAGGGAACATGTCATCCCAAGGGCATCACTATTATGCAAAGTCCAAAAGCTGATGAAAGATCACAGGAGTGATAGGTATCACCCACACAGCTTTCTTGCTTCCAACAGAAGTCACTGATCCCAGTGTGATGAAGACCACTATCGTTCCCAACATTTGGATCCATTTATTCCATAATATTATAATTAATTTTCTCTGAGCCATGAGTCACCTCAAATAATTTAGTCAAACATTATTCTGGGTGTTTCTATGAGAGTATTTTTATGGTTGATTAGTGTTTAAATTGATGGGCCCTGAGTAAAACAAAGTCCTCCATAGTGTCTGAGGGTCTCATCCAGTCAGAAGGCCTGTTCCAAAGTGAAAAATTGCCCCCCCCCCACAAAGAGTGTGTTTGCCAGGTTGCCATCCCACCCTGTGGACTATGCCATATTTCTTCTTACTGGCTTCCTGGGCCCGTTCTATATCTACTGATGCCATTTCTCTGGAGAACCAGGACTATTGCACATAATAGTAGAATTTTAAGGAGTAAATGGCTATCTTCGATGAAGACCACCCATACTAGACCCTCTTGTATCTGGGCATGGTATGTAGTTACATATTGTGACCAATGGGATGTGAGCAGATGTTCAGATGGCAGGTTCTGAGGGTCTTCATTAAGTGATAGCTCTCCTTTGTCCTTTGCCATTTCTTTTCCTCGGGTCTGAAACAGATGTGGCTGCTGCATCTGTACCCTGGGCCATGGATGGAGAGGGATCTGAGCATTGAAAAGTTCCAAGATAGAATGAGCATATCAAAAGCATTATATGTTTTGAATTTTTACTTTGAAAAGAAGTGAATGTCTGTCTTTGTGTAACTCACTCCTGTTTGTGCTATTTATTACTGAGAGTCAAACATAATTCTAAATGATATGCTTGCTTTGTTGCTCTGAGACCTTCTCCATGGAATTTGTCCCTGATGGGACTCCGGGGGGAAATGCAGAGGTTACAGAAGAGTGATCCCTCACTGAAGTTAATCTTAACAGGTGAGGATCATGTTTTGAAATTCAGCAACTCCTTTCTTTGTTTGAATAGACCAAACATTTGTGGGTTGGCTAGTGTTACACAGGGCAGCGGCTTCTGTGGCCTCCTCCACACTCGACCTCCTGAAGCCATCACAGGACTGAAAGACACAGGAGTTCAAGTCTCCAGTTTGGGGCCAGTGAGGTGGCTCAGAATAAAGGTTTTTTGCCAACCAAGCCTGACAACCGCAGATGTGGCAATGCTCATCTCTGTGTCTAGATTCCTAGTATACCTACAGAGAGCTAGAAGGCCAAGCAGGAAAATTACCCAGAAGCCCATGGGCTAGCTAGCCTGGAACACACAAGGCAGAAAATAAACAACACTGACTTAACATGGCAGAAAGGGAAAACTCCCAAACTTGTTTTCTGGCTTCTGCATAAGTGCAGTGACATGTATGCACGTGGGTGTGTGTGTACACACGTGCACATGCACACGTTCTCACACACTAATGATAGTGATAATAACAACAAACAACAACAGTATTTTTAAATGAAACTAGTTTGGAATAGCAAAGAAATCTAGCCCCCCACTCCCTCAGCCCAGCAGTGCAGCATGAGATCAATGGGAAAATGAGAAAATGGTCTGCAAATTTCTCTTACATGCTGTCAAAAATAAGGACTGGAAGACTGGAAAAATAAAAGCCTTTGCAAAAGTGCTCTCTTCCAGCTTTTATTTGCACACGTTCTATGTAGTTATGGCCAGTGAGGGGGCATTTTCCACAGCTACACTGGTAGTGTCTTCCACACAAAGGCTCATGCTGGCAGGCAGTCTGCCCTAGAGCTATTTACCTGTGGGGAAGACAGAAACCACTGGACCTATGACCAGTTATACTCAAGTAAAAATGTTTTCATTCAGGCCTCTCCTGTTACAAAGCAGATCATTTTAATTTCCCCTCTACCCTTTGTCCCAGGTAAAGTGATTCAATATGCTACTACTCCCTTTACCCAACCAACTCCAAGGTGTAACTTTCACTTAACTGAGAATGTTCTTTCTTTCTTTTCTTTTCTTTCTTTTTTTTTTTTTTAATGTTCTTTCTAACCTTCACCATCTAGGAAATTTCTGACTCAGCTGTGTTAATCAGCCTTCTGACACTACAGTGAGACAGTTGACATCCTTATCTTTTAAAGAAAGAAAATAGTTTGACTCTTGGGTTTGAGGGGTCCAGTGCACCATGAACCATCATTATCCCGTGGTGACACAGCCCATGATACCAGGAGCATGTGACAAAACCTCTTACGTCACAAGCCAGTGAACAAATGAGAGGAAGAGCCTACCAATCCCCTTCAAGAGAGGGAGAGCCTACCAATCCCCTTCAAGAGAGGGAGAGCCTACCAATCCCCTTCAAGAGAGAGAGAGCCTACCAATCCCCTTCAAGAGAGGGAGAGCCTACCAATCCCCTTCAAGAGAGGGAGAGCCTACCAATCCCCTTCAAGAGAGGGAGAGCCTACCAATCCCCTTCAAGAGAGGGAGAGCCTACCAATCCCCTTCAAGAGAGGAAGAGCCTACCAATCCCCTTCAAGAGAGGGAGAGCCTACCAATCCCCTTCAAGAGAGGGAGAGCCTACCAATCCCCTTCAAGAGAGGAAGAGCCTACCAATCCCCTTCAAGAGAGGAAGAGCCTACCAATCCCCTTCAAGAGAGGGAGAGCCTACCAATCCCCTTCAAGAGAGGGAGAGCCTACCAATCCCCTTCAAGAGAGGGAGAGCCTACCAATCCCCTTCAAGAGAGGGGCCTACCAATCCCCTTCAAGAGAGGGAGAGCCTACCAATCCCCTTCAAGAGAGGGAGAGCCTACCAATCCCCTTCAAGAGAGGGAGAGCCTACCAATCCCCTTCAAGAGAGGGAGAGCCTACCAATCCCCTTCAAGAGAGAAAGAGCCTACCAATCCCCTTCAAGAGAGGGGCCTACCAATCCCCTTCAAGAGAGGAAGAGCCTACCAATCCCCTTCAAGAGAGGGAGAGCCTACCAATCCCCTTCAAGAGAGGGAGAGCCTACCAATCCCCTTCAAGAGAGGAAGAGCCTACCAATTCCCTTAAAGAGAGAAGAGCCTACCAATCCCCTTCAAGAGAGAAAGAGCCTACCAATCCCCTTCAAGAGAGGGAGAGCCTACCAATCCCCTTCAAGAGAGGGAGAGCCTACCAATCCCCTTCAAGAGAGAAAGAGCCTACCAATCCCCTTCAAGAGAGGGGCCTACCAATCCCCTTCAAGAGAGGAAGAGCCTACTAATCCCCTTCAAGAGAGGGAGAGCCTACCAATCCCCTTCAAGAGAGGGAGAGCCTACCAATCTCCTTCAAGTGCTCACTGTCAATGACCTAAGAAGCCCCACTAGAATGTGCCTCCAAAATATTTTCACACACACACACACACACACACACACACACACGCACACGCACACGCACACGCACACGCACACGCACACGCACACGCACACGCACACGCACACGCACACACACACGTCGCCCCAGCGTAGGATCTAAACATCTACCACATACACCTTTGGGGAACATCCAACATCTAAATTTTAGCACTAACATTATTTCTCAAAACTTCATGTCCCCCTCTTTCCAGGTGAGCCTTTGTGTCACTAGATCCTCACAAGTAGAGTCCTTCCTCCAGGCTGTTACCCTGGCATGTCTGACCACCCGTTTCCTTTGGCTTCTCTTTAAACAGCAGCTGAAGCCCCTATGGATGAAACTTAAGGTGGCACCCCAGTGTCTTCTGTCTTCAATAAGCCATATGCTCAAGGCTGGTCATGAGTCACTTTTGCAACTAATTAATCAGTGAACGGTTGATCAGAATGTTAGCATCCATTGGACCTAGGACTGCGACACCCAGCAAGTAAATCATTTTGTAAGTATTTCCTGAGTGCCTAGCATTGGAGACCCTTCTATTGGGAAATGAAGGGCTTTATGAGTAAATCATATCTGTTTCTGTCCTAAAGGAATTTGGAAAGATTGAGAAAAACTATACACATGAAAGAGGATCTTAGGGCTGGCATCAAAATATGATGGTTCATCAAACTAACACATAAAAAAGGAAAAGAGAGTCTGCCATCTATAAGAGTGGTATAGAGAGTGGGGGGTGGGGCGGCTCACACAGGGAAGTCATCTGTCTGTGGATTATATATAGGATATATAGCTGAATACGTGGACACACTGAGTGATCAAGATATACATACATGCGTGTAAATGTGATTGAGCCAGAAGATGGGTGTTCCAAAAGATATACATCTATCCAAAAAACATTTGCCTAACACTTACCAGTCATATAGTCAGCAGTCAGACTGTAGCCAAGCATGGCAGTAAACAAGTTCAGCCATAAGGCAACCAATGACGGCTTTAAAGTACAAGAGGAATGATAATAGCTGTGAGCTTCTAAACACCTACAGCATGTTAGGGTGCTCGTCAAATATTATTGCTACAGCTCCCACTTCGGGGTGCCAAAGCAAACTCATAAGGGGATTGTGGGTTATTTTAAATGTCTGAGGCAACAGCTGGATACTTAACAACTGTTAGGCACAGCAAGCTGCTAGTTCAAGGTGGTTCACAGTTTTAACATTAGATCACACTACATTCCTCCTGATGATGTCATGTCTTTGTGGACCTAGGTCTTCAGAGGCACCCTTAATAAGCAAATAAGAAACACATGAGAGTCCAAAATAGAGCAGGAGGTGAGGCAAACAGCATCCAATCAGATTCTAAGTTCAAGGAGCTAGACAGTGACTACATCTCATTAATAAATAATGGCTGCTATTGAAGAATAAAAACAAACTATTATTTCTTATTTCAATGTATATGTAATTACTTGGTCGGCACATAAGTTCTTATTAAGTCATTTGCTCCTGACTTTCTGTTTTCTTTATATATATATATAAATATGTGTGCATTGTGAGTGGCTCCATATATACGTTATACGTTATACGTGTGGCTGCTGTCATATGTATCATATGTGTGGTCACATATGTGAAGATGGGGAGCTGACATTCAGTGTCCTTATATTTTGAAGAAAGGTCTTTCACTAAATCCAGAGCTCACAAAATTTAGCTAGTAGCTTCCTCTGGAATCCCTTGCCTCTGTCTCCCAAAGGATGGAATTGCAGCAGGCCATCACACCTGCCTGACACTTACCTGGGTTCTAGGGATCCAAATCCTCATGATTGCCTGGAGAGCACATTACCCTCTAGGCAATCTCCAGGTCTGACTTTTTGTCTTAATATGATTTTTTGACTGTTACTAAATATCCTCAAATATATTTTTTGCACCTTTGAGTGTTTCTTTGGGCTTAGAGACAGTGTTTAAAAAAACAAAAACAATTATTGAGGTACCAAGGACATGAGAAAGACTGAGAAAGCTTGAGCATCTTTGGGTACTTGTCATTTCTCCAAGCTTGCTAATTTCCAAAGATCACACACTGGTAATAAATTCTCAAGGCAAACTCTCACCCAGATGTGCTCAGATAGTCTCCAAAATGACAACAGTTTGTTTGGGAGAGATGGCTCAGTAGGTAAAGGACTTACTACGCAAGTTCAGAGACCCGAGTTCAGATCCCGAGAACCCGCATAAAGCCGGTCATGATTGTGAACATCTATACTTTCCTATGAGAGGCGGAGACAAGAAAGTCCCACGAAACTTGTGGGCCAGCCAGCCTGGCAATGAGAGACCCTGACTCAAACAAGACAGAAGGTGATGGCCAACACCAGTGGCTATCCTCTGACTTCCATACACGCTGTAGAATGCCTACACTTGCAAACAAATAAGAGCGTATATGAGTGTATCCGCGCACAATCTTAAAAAATAGGATCAGTATTGTTTATTGTAATGTTAGAGGTCAGAGTCCTCATTAGATAATGAGGGTTGGGCTGGGTGGCCTAGACAGAAGAGGACGGTGCTGGATGAGACCAGCCGATTTCAAGGAATTGAGAGCACTCAGTGTGAGCCATGAGGGATGCTTTGCCACATTGCTCTCTACTCTTTGCCACTTCTGTGGGTTGATTTCCGTGAACCCCTGATTTGACGAGAGAAAAACAGTCAGTTCCTAAGAGCTGTGTGGCAAGCAGACTATGTTTCATTAACTCTGGTCACATGAAAGGAGAGAGTGGGGTGCAGGGAACATGGTCAAGAAATGAGGAACACTTTGGGGTGAAGTAATTTAATGCAGCTCAATGGTTTTAAAATTTTTTGATTGACTGCTGTAAAGTACTATTTTCATCTACCCAGAATGCTCTGCTTCAAGTTGCTGAGCTCTGACAACAGTTCAAAGGGGGTGACAGTGATTCCCTTAGAAAAACCCCCTCTCTGGAATGGAGGGGGGCAGAATTTAGGTCAACATCATTTGCACCTTGACCTCCTGCTCTTTTGGCTCCAGGGCAGACATTCTCTTGACCTGGAGAAATTCCTCTGGCTCATAGAAAGGCTTCTATGCTCCTTGCTAGACAGCCCCCGGAGGCCTCCAACAGGGCTGGGGATGGACTCCAGGAGACCCCAGAGAAGCACTGGGGGCCCCAGGAGTGTACAGGGGTTCCCCTGCAATTCAGCAATCTTCAAAGGCCAAGCCCAAGGCGTTGTGACTCCTGGGAGGGCTGCTGGGCAGTGTAGGGAGATGCCAGGGGTCTGGCCAGCCGATCCCCTACTGAGGCAGCTATCCTGCCCATGGAAGTCCTGAGGAGCCTAATTCAATTACCCTTATCAGAATGCCTCTAAACTTAACAAAGCAGATAATCCATTCCAGAGACAGATACTGCGTGGGGGGCCAACATTATTTTGCTTCCCCAAATTGGAGGCTGAAATTGGAGATGTCTGACTAATGGAGAACATAATCCCTCCCAAGACCCCAGTCGCTCCCAGTGCCCACACCTGAGACGCACAGGCTTACTCTTTGAGCCTAGGGCTCCGAGGTTCATATGGAGACACTATCTCCTGAAGACACCTGGTCATGAACTTGATGTCTTTCCCTTTGTACCATGGCCGGGAAGAAACCATGTGGGTCCTGGAAGCAGGGCCGGGGTGCACAGATGAATATTTATGACATCCTTACCTCTGTGCCTGGTACACAAAAGAACTGGGCACAGCTTTTGAAGAGAAGTATCTCACATCACACGAGGTCAGAGCATGGGACTTCGCCTTACTGCCAGTCCTATAAGTGTACCAGGGAGACTCAAGCACAGGTGTTGCACTTGGCAAGTGACTACACCCAGGGTCTCTTCGCTCGGCATCAGAAAGTAAATAGAAACTCAGGTTCAAAGATCCGTAGTAACCCTCTCAATTAGACCTGCCCCCTTTGTGGATGAAGAAATAAACACAGAGACTGATTATTAGCACAAAGTTCTCGTCTCCATGGAGACTTGAGGCCATGACAGCCAGCTAGACAAGCAAACAGAAATAAGCAAACAGGGCTGCCTGCTATGGAGTGCTTGCTATCTAATCTGCGTCTCTTAGTCTACTCCAGGTACCATATCTTCATACCATCTCCATCTACCAAGAAAGAGATGGCCTAGGAAGGATCCTGTAAATAGGCTTCTTTTCCTCGGCCTGATTGCTAAGTGATCCTGTGACTGTCAAATGTCCAAGGGTGTCCCATCTCCAAAATAGAGCACTCTGTTCCTGAAGGTCATTGTGAAGACACAGTGTTAGCCCTGGGACAGAACCCAACTTGTCGGCAAATTACATCTTTCATATATTTATTCAGGATCACTAGTTTTGTTATATAACATCTGTGCATATAGAATAAAATGTATGTAAATTGTGAGCATAAAGGTAATAGATGCTGCTTTCACTTCTTCTTGCCCATCCCCCCATGATCATGGTCATATATTTGGAGTTAATGGAGCCCTTAATCACTTTTATATCTATGAACACATTTGCATGGCAGGTTGCATTGCTGTCCCAAATTTAAGTACTGCTTGACCATGAATCTCTTTTCATTGGCATTTCTTGCCCATTGGCTTTAATCAAATTTTTTGTTGGTAGAATATTAGAGGTATAGATGGGAGCCACTCTAAACCTAGGTCTTAAGAGGAATCACTTGTGTCCACGCTCCTTTTATTTTTTCTGCCTCTGGCATGAAAACAATGCTTTATCAGCTGAGCTAAGAAAGATAAAATATTATAGACATACATACATAAAATGTGTATGAAGAACGATCCAACTGGAAGTTAGAATCAAGCCCAAGTGAGCCTATCCTTCTGAGTCAATTCACAAGTGTCTGAGTAAGACTGCACAAAGGCTGTAAACCAAAATTCTGGAGTTGCTTGTTATGCAGCACTGTATAACAACTGTATGTAGCTGACTGATACATTATGTATTTCTGAACAGTGTTGTTTACTTTTAATTTTGTTCATTGTGAAAGATGATAAAATTATATGGCATCATCCACTAAGTATTTTTCTGAGGTAAATCCAATGCAGCGGTGTAATGAATTACATCAGTATCCCTCTGATCAATGAGGTGAGGAAAGGCAAAAGACCGTATGAATACAGCACTGACATGGGAGTCAAAGTCTCATTTCTTAAGCAAATAATTAGTGAGCATTTTCCTCAGTAACTGAGTGTGGTGATAGGGAAAATTCTGGAAGCTGTAGTGATCAAAACTTATTTTAAAATCAAACACTCAATGACTCTGGGGACTTTCTGGCCACAGTTACCTGCTTCTCCTGGTAATGTCACTTCTGAATCTGCTCACTCTGCCAGCAAAATGTCTTTCATTGCTCTTCCTCCGTCCCTCCTCTTCCTCTGTCCCTCCATGCTTCCGTGCATCGTCCTCAGCAGCCCTGGGGTCTGCTTCTTCACTCACTACCCCAAAGCTCGGCTCTGAACCACTTTGGTACTCCCAGCTCTTCACTCACTTAGTATGTTCAACTGTAACTCTGTGAAAAAGCTTTCAAAGACTCCTTCATTCTTATGGGAACAGATTTGGGGCTGGAGTCACCTCCTAAGAGCCCATCCCTCCAGTTCGCCTCCTTTAGCCATCTCCTATTCTACCAACCTTTTGTCACCCTCCAGACTGGGTTCCTACAGGATCCCTCAGCAGCAAATCTGTTCTGAACTTATTTATTCACATCTCTCTCCTCACCTGGAATGGCCTAAGTCTACCTTCTCTCTCTCCTCCCCAAGGCCTTCTGCTCAGGCCCTCTTCCCTACAGCTACCACAACCTTCAGTCATCACTTAGGGTTAGACTGTTCCACAGCAGACACTTGAGAAACGTCTGCTCTTCAATAAACAAATCTCCTGCATAAACCTGGTATCAAGGCCCCTGCATGCTAGAAGCCTCTGCCTTGTCTTTATTCAGCTCCACTCTTTCCCTCGAAGCGACAGTTTGTGGACCGGGCTGAGCGTGGCCACCTTGAGTTCACATTCTATCTACTTCTACTTTCAGCTTGTTTCAGCTACCAAGAGCATGAGCATGGGGCTTAAGTCATGTTCAGGTCGTCACTGTTAGGTTTTGGAAGACAGAGAAAGGCCAAAGGACAAAGCTGGGGTGTGCAGAATGTACTGTGTTCAACCAGATGCCTGTTCATCCTTAGTAGAGAAGGAAAGGGGGAATAATCCTTCCTGAAATTCCTCATTTCCATCTCCTTCTCTAATTCTGGTTGATGCCATCACTAGCCAAAGTTTGGAAAGATGGAAAAATTGTGAGTTCTGGTAGCACACTTCTCAATGATTCTGGAAGTCTTGGTGGACTGTGCTTTTTTCATCAGATATATAGAGTAACTCCAACCGCAATTAAGTTACATCCTAAAAGGCCTATAAGTACAGATAGTTCTTGGGTGGCCAAGTGCAAATTCTTATCATCACCTAATACAGAATATATGGATTAAGTCACACCCATGGTCATGTAAGAGTCACCCGAAATCAATCTAGTCTTTATAAGTGGAAGAGAAAACTGGCAAACACTAGGGAAACTTTGGCTTACAAGTTTCTTACGAGTACTTGTTAGTTGTGAGATGGGTCATGGTGTCTCTCTTCCAGGAAAGGATGATCCTGAAACGTGTACCCAGTTAGTGTGGAGCAGAGCATAGCAGACCATTGCAAAAGCGTATTGCTGGCCGCACGAGGGAACTGCATGAGGTAGACTACTCTGTCATGTGAGAAATGTTCCTTACTCGACTGTCACCACCATAAAATCTTTACAGAGGAGAGTCTAGACATCCCTGCTCAATATCACTCACCAAACACTCAAACGACCCAGAAAGGCTTTCCCATTTGCAGGTGTGGGTTTTCAAACCCTTCCAGGTAGGTCAGCTGTCACGGCAGGGTCCTTTCCATGGAGGCTTTTAGAAGGAAGACTCGTGGAGTTCTAGCTCTAAGTTCAACTGCATTTTCTTTTCTGGCGACAATCACCATTTCTGTGGCTCAACTGTCGTAGGGCACCCTGGATGCTCTAACTTGTCCTTCGATCCCACAACCTTCTGAGTTCCTGTCTGCTGAAAATATGTCATTCTCCACTGTCTTTTGTTGTAAGTCTTGCAGAGGGAGGCCCTGCATGGCTCACACTGAATCACAGGTAATTTTGAAACCCCCAAGCAAGAAAAAGAAGAGGAACGGAGAGGAGAGATTTTCAGTAGAGGGACCAGTGAGGTTCTCCGCTTCCTCGGGGACAGCTGAAGCATAGAATGCAATAAGGTCATTTTGTATGCTGCATATCAAAGGCCTCAGAAACACTTGTTAAAAGATGATATTTACTTCACTAACTATTTTGGTACCCTTGTGAAAATAAAATCAAGAATAAAAAATATCAACCCCTGGCTCTGTCTAAGTGATCTAGATGTACAACTTAATGTTAATACCACGTTATCTTGATCACCAGACCTTTGTAGCGTGTTTTTAAGTTGGAAAAGACAAATCTCTCAAGTTTTTTCTTTTCCCATATTTATTTATTTATTCTGCATCCTCAGATTTCCACTGGAATTTTAAGCTATGCTTATGGTGCTTGTTAGTCTCAATTGTCACCTCACTAAGGTGTGGAATCACCCAGGAGACTGGCCCCATAGACAAAGTCTCTTGATTAGGATGTTTGAGGTGGGACCTGCCCACTGTGGGTGATATCATTCCCTGGGCTCTACTCTGAGAACAAAGTGAGTTGAACACAGGCTTCCTGACTGTGGATTTGATGTGGTCAGTTGCCTCAGGGACTCATTATCCTGATGTTCCTGCCATGATGGGCTACAGTCTTGAACTATGAACTGAAATCAGCCCTTTCTCCCTAAAGCTGTTTTTGTCTGACTACTTTCTCACAACATCAAGAGGAGAAAAGAAGACAATAGTTTCCAAGACAAAACCGTCTGAGACTTTAGTAGGGATGGCATTATTGCCGTAGACAAACTTAAGAGGTCTTGATAGCTCAGGACTTTCTTTCTAGTCCATGAATAAGATGCTTCTCCCCAATTTAGACCTTTCTTAAGTTCTTTCGGTGAATTTCTTTTTGTAGTTTTCACTGTATACATCTTAACTTATTTTACATTTATTTTTAATTACATTTTATTTCATATGTGTATGTGTTCGTGTATGTATGTATGTATATGTATGTATATGTATGTGTTCGTGTGTGTGTGTGTAAGTGTGTATGTAAGCATGTGTGTGTACATATATATATGGGTATGTGCACCCTATGGCCTGTATATGAAAACAGGAAAACAACTCATGGGAACCAGTTCTTTTTCCACCATGTAGGTCCCGGGGCTCAAACTCAGGGCAGCATACCTGGCAGTAAAGCACTGACACCTATTAAGCCCCCTTGCCATCCCTCAACTTTAATTTTTAATTTATTAAAATATTTTGTTTTAAAAATACTATTATAAGGCTGGGTGGTGGCACACACCTTTAGTCCCAGCACTCAGAGAGGCAGAGGCAAATGGATCTCTATGAGTCCAAGGCCAGCTTGGTCTGCAGAGTGAGTTCCAGAACAGACAAGGCTACACAGAGAAACCCTGTCTTGAAAAACAAATGAAAAAAAAAAAAAAGCAAAACCTATCGTAAATGGGACTGTGGTCTTAATTGTTATTCATGCCAATGTTAAAGAAGTCTGGTTGATTTTTGGATCTTGGTCCTGCATCCTGCAATCATGCTAAACTCATTTATAATTAGTTCTAATAATTTTTATGGATTCCTTCGAATTTACTACATGCAAAGTGATGTCATGTGAAAACAGAAAACTGTAGTTTTCCATTTAGATTTGGATGCCTTTTCTTTCTTTTTCTTGCCTAGTTACTGTGACTAAAACCTCCAGCATGATACTGAGTGCAAGTGATCAGGGTGGATGGCATCCTGGACTTGTCCCTGGCCCTATAGGGAAAGCATGACATCTCATTACTGCAGCTGATTGTCACAATGTGCTGACCTTCACATTGGCTTCATCCATAATTAGAAGGTGGCATTGGCTTCGCTGGGATGAATCAGAGTTTGAACAGGAAGGAGAAATTCTAGGGAAGAATTCATTTCCTTCCCTTGGTCAAGCCGTGGAAGATCCCTACTACGCCAAGGTGAGTGTTTTTAATAAGAAATGGAGCTAGATTTGATCAAGAAGGAGGGGGGGCTGCAGTGTGTAGAGCTCTTGCATCAGGACCTGATGTTTGAATCTCTAGAACATAAGCAAAACTGGGTACAGTAACATTTCTGCCCCTCTTGAGATTATCATGTGGGTTTTGGCAGTCAATTAAAGACTACTTAATAAAAGGAAAGGGGATGGATGTAGGGTAGCTGGATATGGGCAAAAGTCAGTGAAGTTGTTGTTATGGAAACCCATGGGAAAGAGGTCTTAGAATGGAAGAGTGGCTGAGAGCATCCATACAGTAGACTGGAAAGCATACATCATGGAGAGTGCTTATGGCCTCAGTGGGAGCTGTTGTGGGAGAGCGAGAGGCTGTGGAGTACCCCTGCATATATGATAAGTATCCTTGGATTTCTGGGCACTGAGGGAAAAACAGAAGGGTGGTCATTTCACCTTTGGTTAGTGTCAGGAAAACTTAATGGGTCTCTGTGTAATGGGTTTTAGATGTAGTTTGGTTTAAACATGCAAAACAAGAACAATACCTTCAATATTAAGACTCTAGAACCTTAATCTCTACTTCAAGAACCAGTTCCCATCCTTTGTGAAGACATGCTGGCCTTTCCCCTACTTCAGTATACAGAAGATATTCAGTAGCATGTTCAAAGCAATCCCATTTGCATTTGGCTTGCACCAGAACTTGGTTCCTACAGTGGAGGATGGGATGATTTTCTGATCTACTTGCTAATCTTTTAATAAATTATATTGATTTGCATAAGGCCATTTTCATGCCTTCATACAAATGGAAACTGATAAGCTTTAAAGTGTGAATATCTGGGGGAAGAGATGAGGGAGATGGAGACTCCTGACTGTAGGAAGACATTTCTTACCATCAGCATCATATTCCACACTGAGAAGGAGCTAGCTCTTACCAGTGCCCTGAATTCAACCTCCCCACCACATTCCTGGAGGCCTCTCTCACATGGCCTGACCCAGGAGACCTACGAGGCCTATGTAATGCTCACATCCCTCTCTGCCTCACCACCTGGTTCAATTGATGACTACTCTGGGATATTTGGGGGAAACCAAATAAAATACCCCAAGGCCATTTTTTAATAAGTGCCAATCCCTCATAGGCTATCTGCAGCCATAAACATTTACGTCTAATATCCCAGAGAAAATGTTGTCTAAGAGCTGATGCTGGGGCAATGGCACATGGATTAGTCTAAACGAAAACATGAGGGTGACAGTTTGCTTTTTCCAGCATGAAACTGCATTTACTCATTTTTGACATGAAAGTACAATTTGCATATTCTTTCAAGTCTGTTTAGCTGCAAACACATGTGTTTGGGGCACACACAAAAATTAAAATTTGTAAATTGTTCAAAAACTACTGCCAAATCGTAATCAAGTAGTAGGAAAAACATTCCACGCTGCACAGTTGTAAGAACAGAGGGGAGCCTTCTCAGACTTGGGAAACAGTTCTGAAAATACTGGTGCTTAATCAACTTGGAGAAAACAAGGGGAGAAATGTTTACTTTCTTAGCAACAATTTAATAGAGATGTTAGGTTTTTTTTTTCCTGTTTATTGAACACTGCAGAATGGAATGATTTTCGTATTGTGACAGTAAGTAAATAAGGCCCCTTCTAAGAGAAAACTAAACCCTGTGGTTAAGCTGAAGTTGGAATTTCTAATGCTTTCTTACAAAACATTGTAAGACCAGAGCTGTAATTGCAAGGAAGCGATCCACTGTGACATAATGTAGAGACGTGGCACCCTTCAGATGGTAACCCCCAGTGTGTTTCTTTAGTGGCATTCCATCTTTGACATCTACCTCTCTTCTCATTTCCCCTTCTATTTTGTGTATCAAGCAAATTTTGTTTCGTGGTCTCAGTTTTTGTAAATCGATGTGCTGGACACATGCAGATCTAGAGAAATTATAAGTGAAGGTAGAGACATCAGATAAGTGATTAGTGCAGGAATGTCTAGTGTGGACAGAGAGAGAAGTGCCTGTCTCAAGACAGACAGACAAAAGGACAACGAGAGGCCAGAGTTAAGAGACGATGGGGCGACATTCACTGAAGCTGCACAATGGTGACAGCATCTCTTCTGTGACCTTAACTATATGCGGAGATATTGACACAACCACACTTTCTTAGGTCAAAGCCCACCCCTCATCCACGTCTCCTCCATCACTGTTAGGCTGCTGGCAGTGACAGCCTCTGACTACTGAGGCTGAAATATGATGAAATGAGAGAGACTGACGTGGCTGCCTTAAACAAAAGTCTGTTACAAGTGAGACTATTCCTTTAATGGAACCAGGGTGTAAATGGGGACCCAGGTTACCTGACTATCAAGAGAAAACAATGAATAATTTGAAGTTTATATAGTGAGTTGTCAAATACAATTGAAGACTGGGGCTGAACCCCCTCAACCACACCTCCACTCTCCCACCTCTACAGTAAGTAACACATTTGCCTAATAATGACATTGTTTTCATAAAATACAGCTTAGGAACCTGAAGTCAGACCCTGTCCTTATCTCACGTGTGCTGTGTGAACAAACATAGGAATAATTTTGCTTTCCAAGACATCAAGAGGCAAAGTTTGATAAAAGCAAAATTGTTCTGAGACTCTCTCAAAATTGTTCCAAGTTCATGAATGTTTTGTAAAAAGCTTGACAAAATTTCTTCTCCAGGCAAGGATATTTTTGCCTTTGCCATGAAAATGATTCATTATGCATCCACTGATACCTCTGTTTATTATGTGTGTGCTATGCGCACTCCTGTGCAGATAAACATTTTCTATCCTTGGAAGCATTTGGGGAGAAACCATATTCAAATCATTTCTCCAATTAAACTATCCAGTATTTTTTTCTAACAAAGCCTTCTTGTCTGGCTACTTCTTCTGGCTCATTTTACATATGACTTCAGTTGGGCCTGTAAGTCCATTGGCAGACTATTTGAAAGCTCTTTCAAACAGAAAAGTAAATAAGTGACCATAAAAATGTGTGAAGAAGTAAACTGATCTTTACTTAGAGATGCGAATAACTGGCGAATTCCGAAAGAATCGAAATAAACTTTAGAACTAGTATTCCAGTTACTACTAAATGGCCATAGATTTGCATTTCTATAAAGTAGCAACAAAGAATTGGAATAGAAAGCTTTCAAAGATAATATGCCTTTACAGTGGGATCAAAATACATACCTGGTAATAAAGTTAACAAAATACACATATAAGACTTGTATAATAAAAACAAAATAGAAAGAAGTTGAGTATATGAGACACACAGCTCAGGGATGAGATGGCTCAACATTTCCTGAATTAAATCAATTGTTTAATTGATTATTAATTATTTATTTATAAATTAATTATTAAGAAAATAATAGATTACTAATTAATGGTGTTGACTAATTACTAATTAGTAAGTTCAGTGAAATTCCAATAAAAGTCCCATAAAGTCTTATTGTTGAAATTGAGCAGTAGATTCTAAATTTTATGAGAACATTCAAAAGACTCAGAAGAGCTAAAGATAAGGAAATAAAAAGTCTTGACCTTCCTGTAATCCCAAACGGGGCACTAAGGCTGGAAGATCAGAGTTGAGAGCCAGCCTGGGCAGCTCAGAGAGAAGCTGCCTAAAGAGCAAAGAGTTTTTAACTGGCTGGGGACATAGCTTAATGGTAGATCACTTGTCAAACATGCATGGGGCTCTGAATTTAACCCGTCTTACCAAATATAGGAACAAAAATCTTGGAAAAAACTGAAAGTTTTCCACTAAAATCAAAGACCTCCATCCTCCATCATGTAGTAAGAAGTTTCTGACCCAGACTTTCAGGCCTAGCCTCAAGGTTTAGACCTGCAGACCCACAGACCTACAGAGACACATAGATGCTTACATTAATATTGGGCTGATCGACCTAAGGCCCAGGCATATAGCTTGGTAACTCTTTACCTTTAAACTAACCCATGACTCTTATCCTGTTCAGCCGTGCGGCTTGGTACCTTTTCTCAGAGCAGCATAGTTGTCCTCTGTTTCTTCTGGCTTCTCTCTGGCATTCTGCTCTGTTTTTCCTGTTCCCAGAGTTGTCCTAGTCTGGTAGCCCCGCCCACACTTCCTGTACTAGTACCTTAGCACAGGCAGGGCAAGAGACTTAGCTCTGAGATGCATGAAGAACTCTTACAAATCATAGTCAAAAGGTAAATGATCCAATTTCAAAAATGTACAAAAATGTTGAACTGGTACCTTTGAAAGGATGTCCAAGAATCCCCAGAAAGCATATGAAAAGGTGTTTGGCACCTGATACCTATCAAAGAAACAGAAGTGAAAGCCTTGAGCTGCCACTGATCACCCATCAGAATGACCAAAATTCAAAAGATAGTCAAGAGCAAACAGATAATGAAGACAGCACCTCTCTAAAATAGATGGTAGGACCTTAAAATGGAATTAGCATTTTTATTATCATTTGAGAGCATATGTAGTATTTAAAGTAAATATATTATACATACTCTATGACCTAGAAAATCCAGAGGCATTTGCAAAGCTGGAAGAAAATCACACATATATACACAAAAAGACATATGCAAAAAAGGTTGTAGTAGCTTTATTCATCAGAAAAAACAAAAGAAACAAAATCTCATCAATTGGAGAATGGATACATGAATTGATACACTGTGATAGTAGGCATTTGTATGTAAAGGTATATGTTCACATGTGTATATACACGCACACACAAATATATACATGCACACATTCGCACACACAAGGGCAATGGACTGCCTTAAAGCAAAAATATATGCGACATATACATGTAACATAGATGAACCTCAAGATATATTGACTAAAAGAATCCAGATGTTAAAATAATACTTGCATGGTTTGATTTATATTAAATCGATAAGCAGGCTAAGCTAATTCTTGTTGATCAAAATATATATAGTAAAGGGCTGAGGGTGTAGCTCAGTTAAGGTACTTTCTAGGTTTCATATTCAGCTGTGGAAAAAAATAGTTACATAAACAGTAGTTATTTCAGGATTAGTGTGGACAGAGGAGAAGCTTGAGAGATTTCTTTCAGATATTGGAAAAAAATCATTATCTTAACCAGCTCTATAAATCTATAAAGATGGGTCAACATGAACACTTAACAGTATTTCCCCCACCCCACCTGTCTGTTTCTCTCTCTCTCTCTCTCTCTCTCTCTCTCTCTCTCTCTCTCTCTCTCTCTCTCTCTCTCTCTCTCGTGTGTGTGTGTGTGTGTGTGTGTGTGTGTGTGTGTGTGTGTGTGTGTGTGTGTGTGTGTGAATACAAGTGGCCATAGAGTCCAGAAAGTGGGAGTTGGTGCCCCTTAATGGGAACTGCCCAGCGTGGGTGCTGGGGATCAAACCTTGGTCCTCTGCAAGAATAGCAAGATCTCTCCCCAATGGAGCCATGTCTCTAGCCCATGGTTTATAATATTACTGGAACCAGACAAATGCTCAGAGCAAGAAGATCTTCACTGAGGTGCTCTGCCGCTGTGATTGCTAGCAGATAATTGCCCCATGTTGCGTTGTCTCTCCTACTGGCTTGTTTGGTTTTCTCCCTTTCCTGTTTCTGGCAATTTGCTCAAATTCCATTTTATTGCCCTCCGTGGATTTCTAGTTAGACCTTTTTTATTTTATTTCTTGTTTTTCAAGGATTGCAATATTCAACTTTCACTTTTTACAGACTGCAATTTTCTAACATTACGATACTTCGCTTGTAATGAAAACCTGTGAAACAAGAGAGCTCCATTTGGCTTCCCTGTGCTTTGCACTGTAGTGGTCATATATTTTACTTTTTCAGTTATGAACCCCATGATTATTTTATTCACTTTGCTTTAAACTGTCAGTTACACTTTTTAGAGAAGAAGGAAAATGTCCTTTCCATTTTAATCACGTGCTTCCTGTATCTGGAACCCTATTATTTATTCATTTTCAGTACTTGGTGTTGAACTACAGCCTAGCACATGAGAGTCAAGCACTGTTGCTTGATCTGTCCCCAGCCCTCTTTCCTACTCCTGATTTTAGAGACACGATCTCTCTAAGTTTCCCAGGCTAGCTTTAAACTCTGTGGTTTGTGCTGGCCTTGAACTTGGGACGGCCAGGCTCACACCTCCAGCCCTCTTACCCACTGAGCCCCCACAGTGGCCCTCATCCATGTCTCTATCTGACATTGGCCTCCTTCTGCTCAAAGAAATTCTCTTAACTACATTTAGTCATATCCTGGCTATACTTACTCTCCCAACTCTTGATGATTGGGAAAAAGTATTTTTTCAATGAAAATTCTAATTTTTGGAGAATGTTTCTCTTCACTGCCTCTTGAATTCAAGACTGATGAGGATTGCTGTTGTTTTTTCTGGTTTATGTTCCTGTTTCTTCCAAGAGTTGAGGGATATTATTTCACCATTTTTGGCTTTGTGCCATTTCTAACTTGAAAAGCCAACCATATTCCTCGCCTCTTGCCTTATATAATGCTTCCTTTTTTTTTTTTCTAATGTACTTCTGCTTTTTGCTTTCTTTTTTTCATTTGGAACAGTGCCTCATGTAGCCCAGGCTTGCCTCAAACTTGCCCTGTAGCCAAGGCTGGCACAGAAAGCTTGGTCCTCATTCTGCCCAGCTCCCAAATGCTGGGGTAATGGCATGTATGCCTACACCTGGTTGTTGCATGCATAGTCCTGGGGATTTAACGAGGGCTTTACACCAGCTAGGCAAGTGTTTTAGGAACAAAAGTCAGACACTCGGGTCCCTCCAGACCTTTCTGAGCAGTTTGGCCATGATGTTTCTGGCTGTCCGTATTTATCCCATGTAGGATTTGTTCAGGTTCTTGGATCTAATTTGAAAAATGTTTGGCTCATTTGCTTTAATTTTTTTCTGCTCTCTTCTCCCACTCTCTTGTGACTCCAATTACATACACATCTTACGCCTGCTATTATTCCAGATGTCACTAGTGGGGAGTTCATTTTCGTAAAATGTTTCCTTTCTCTTTCTGCTTCAGATGGATAATTCATACCTCCGGCTTAAGCTCACGGACCACTCCGCTGTACCCAGTGTCTGTCCCATCTACTGTTAATACCATCCAATGGAATGGCTCCAGATACTAAATTTTTCAGGACCAGCGTTCTCATTAGATTCCATATTAGCTCCTGTTTCCGTTCTGAATTACTCTCTATGATTCTTTCTTTGACTCTACAAATCTCTTTGCTCTTTTTATCTTTTTATCTTTTCCTATAATGTATATTGTTTTTAAATATTTATTTTTATTTTATATGCATTGATGCTTGCTTGCACGTATGTCTGTAGGAGTGTGCCAGATCCCCTTGAAGTGGTGTTACAAACAGATGTGACCTGCCAGCATCTAGATGCTGAGAATTGAACCCAGGTCCTCTGGAAGACCAGTCAGTACGTATCTGCCAAGCCACCTCTCCAGCCCCTAAAATACACATCTTTGTAAAACATTTTATAGGTTATTTCTTATCATTTTCTATCCAAAATGAGGAAAATTCCACAAATTGTCAGGCAGAACTATTCAAGTTTGCCAAGATCATTAAAAATAGAATAAACTAGGGCTGAAGAACAGTCTCAGGTCACAGAGAGTAAGAATGGTGTTTCCAGAGAGAAAAGAAGGCCTACCCTGAACATGGGCAGTATTCTCCCACGAGCTTGGGTCCCAGACCGAGTCAAACAGTGAGAGGAGAAGCCAGGCAGGCACCAGCAATCACCTCTGCTTCTTCCTGACTGCAGATGCCGTGGGACCGCCCTCATCATCTCCCTCGGACATCCCCTGCCACGAGCTGCATTTTCTCAAGCCATAAGAATACACACACACACAACACACACACACACCCCTTCCACAAACACACCACAAATGCACACACACCACTTCTTTGTATAAAAGGCTCCTCACCATACAGTTCATAGAGATGATTTCTGACCATCGATTTGTTTGGAATGAGGCTCCCAGAGGAACCACTTATGGGCACTAGTATAATAGAGTCTTCCACAGATCCCAGTCCATCCTTGGGCATCCACCATTGTTCGACAATCATCAAATGCCATTTTTTTTTCAGCTAGCAGATATGTATTGAGTACCTACTATTAGTCATTAGTATGGGTGCAGAGTCCACAGCAATGAATCAAACAGGGCCTTATGATTGTAATTGTCTGTGTGTATACAGGTAATTCATTTGATATCAGGTTATAATATTCCTATTGATACAGGCTCCTCATGAAAGGAAAAAGTGATTTTCCCCACCAATTATCAAGACAGTTTCACTTTCATGGTCCAATGCCAGACGAGCTCACATGTGTTCAGGGTGGTATGGCTGTGTGTACGAGGTCCAGTGCCTAAGTTTCTTTGGGAAGGGTAATTAGTCTCTCCAAAGCATTTATGAGCTTCTGAGGAGGGGGTTAGCATTAGGCAAAGAGGAGAAGAAATAGAACCTGGTCTTTTTAACAGAAAGCCAAAGAGTTTGTGTAAGGAAAGTGGGGAAGCTCCCGTGAGGATCCAGTGAGACTGGAACTTTCTTCTGGCGGTTCAAAGCAGGTGGCTGTAATCCTGAAGCAAGACACGTACATTGCAGACAGACTGTCACAACACAGATATCCACAAGACATTTTCTATGCTTTATAACTGAGACGGCTTTCCAGTTTGTAGAAACATCCTAATTATTCCATCACGGTTGGGCTGCCCAGTGTAGTGGGTGTTAACCTCACTTGGTTCAACAGCTTGTATCTCCTTTAGGGAGGTCACCCCTGCACTATGTAAGAGCCAAAAGGGACAGTAAGGGCCACCTTCATGTACATCTTCTGTCAAATAAAGGAACAGAATGTGTGGTGGCTTGTCTACAGTCACCTGTCAAGTCACCAGCAGAGTCCAAGCTGTAAGCTTATGCCTCCTGTAGTTTTGTGGCTGCTGTGTCCACTGCCTGCAGCTATAAGAGACCCAAGAGCAGGGGCCGGGAAGCCAAAATTTCAAATCCTGATAGCCTTTCCATTAGTCTAGAGGTCACTAAAGACCCCTTAATTCCTGGACTCTCTACTGCCTCATGCAAACATTTAAATAAAAATAATAAGAAAAAGTCAGTTTTGGTTTGATACAAAATGAAGAAAACAGAGGCTGAGGCAGAAGGACTATGGAATGGCTGAGATCACCACCCTAGGCCAACGTGAGCTACAGAGTGAGACCTTTACACACATGCATACAGAGAGAGAAACAGAGACAGAGAGACAGAGACAGGGAGAGACAGAGGCAGAGAGGGGGTAGCCCCTGAGATTTCAAGGCCTCTTTCCACTCAACTTTCTGTGAAAAGTTTTTTAATGACATTAATTGATTATTACTATCTACTCAAGTTTACGAGGCTTTCTGACATCTGACAACAGTGGACTGCTTCTCGCTGCCTCCTAAGTTTGTATGATTTTCTGCTGTCTCTACTGTGCATCATTCTTTCCACAATGCTCTGGGACCAGGATATGGGTTCAGTTCTTAGTCTAAGAATGATCTAGAATTCCATTTGCCAATAGGAGGCCCTAGGCAGGTGACTAAGACCCTACTGCGCATGGACACCACAGTCATTTTCAATTCAGACAGAGTCCTGGAACTGGAAAAGGCAGGTGGCAACTGGAAAAAACCCAGATAGCTTCCAATAAATGAACTTAGCAAACTGTGGTGTGTCCATACAAATACTACAAAAGTCATAAACAAGGACAAACAGTTTATACATGAAATAATCTGAGTGACTCTCAAAGGATTACTGATTTTATAGCATCAGTTCCAAAAGATATCACATACTGTATTACATGGTTCCATTTCCAGGTCACGAAAGGCAAGAGGCCATTGTGGTCCAGTCCACACATTTCTCTGTGCTCTGATTATACTGGTAGGTATAAGAGACTAAATAAAATTGCACAAAAGTAGACATTTACATGTACACAAGTAAAAACTGATCAAATTCTCAGTCAACACAATGAATCGATTGTATCATTTCAATTTCCTGGTTCTATTAGAAATGTTATACACAGGTTTGCTTCCAGTAGCCATAAATTGGGAGGAGGCTACTACTTTTCATATCTTCATGCAATTCTATCGTTACCATAAAAATAAATATTTATTTGAACAACAAGACAAAAAGGTCAGTTACTTGAGTATTTTTTAAGTTGAAAAGTATATGTGTTCATGTAGCTGTGTGTAAAATATCATCTCTAAATTAGTAATTCTAGGAAACCGTGCAGTGCGGCCTGCAGATCAGGCAGCTCATTGTGTCAATGCTCATGCTCATAAGAGGGAAGGAGTGAGAGCAGTTGACACATCCATATTGGGATGCTGGGAAACAAGCCACAGTGTATCTATGAACTGGAATGCTATACCACTTTTGTAGAAAATAAAGAAATTCTTTTGGAGTGACGTAGAAAGATTTTAAGGCTATAATGTTCGGTGAAAATAAAACCAGAATGAACAGATGTATGTAAAAGCATACAACTTGTAGGTTTAAGAACTTACTTGGGAGTCGGGATGTCCAGGGGGAGCTATATAGATGGCTCGGCAGTTAAGAGCACTGGCTGTTGTTGCAGAGGACCTGGGTTCACTTCACACTCATCTGTAACTCCAGTTCTAGGGGATCTGAAGTCTTCTTCAGGCTTCTGTGGGCATCAGGCACACATGCACTACATGGCCATAAATGCCCACAGAACACAAAAGCAAAGTCAACAAATCTTGTGGGTGGAGAACTTACTTGGATAGTGTTGTGGTTTAGATACAAAGCGTCTGCAAAGGCTACTGGGTTGGTGGGTGGGGGCTGGCTATCATGAAGTGATCAGATTTCGTCTGCTGTAGCCTTTGGTCATGATGTTTTGGCCTTACTATAAGCCTAAAAGCAATGGAGGCATGGAATGGAAACCTCAGACACTGTAAGCCAAAATAAGTTTTTCCACTTCTAAGTCGTTTTCCTTAGGTGCTGCTGATTAACACAGAAACCTCTGTAAGTGATGTAAACACCTAGTGACCACTGCCGCATTTCTGCTGTTGCTAAATGGAGGAGGCTCCATGGTGGAAAGCTGGCTGCCCTGTGTATCTTTATTTGTGCCTAGCTTTTGGACTTCTTGATGAAATTATCTACCCACTATGCTAATTTAATCTGCTAGTTTCCTGTTGACAATCCAGCTGGAGACCAGGCTGCTGTACTTAACAAAATTTGACCTGGACTCTCAATGATGTGTTGATGAGCTACCAAGCCCCCACACAGTAACAAAGGCCTCCTTTGGGCAACCTAAAGCACCTCCATCAGCATGGCTCTGGGTGCGAATGTGAACAGGAGGGCACATATACAGATGCATATGGAAGGGTAGGAGAGGGGAAGTCTTTATAGTGTGAGGAACAGGCACAGGGCTGGAAGAGTTGTGGAGAGAGCCCCAGAGGAGTGGGTTGAAGCCTCTCGCTAAGGCTAAAAATTAAACAATGAAAAGGGAAAACTGTTTATTCAGAGGTATAGGGCTAGAAGGTGCCCAGGCATTCAAATTCCATCTACCAAAGGACTCATCTCACTAGAGGCTGCTTTGTGGATCAGTTAGCTTTTTCTAACTGTAACTATTCTCCAGTGAGCAATCAAGACACATTCATTGAGATCGGCATCTTCACCAGCAATGTCAGCAAATGTGTGTGTGTGTGTGTGTGTGTGTGTGTGTGTGTGTGTGTGTGTGTGTGTGTGTGTGTGTACACCTGTGTGTATGTACCTGTGTGTTTGTGGTTCACATCCATTCGATACTTTGTTGTCTATCTCCTCTGAGACTCCTTCTGTTTCTCTGAGTTCTGCTGTTGCTTCTACAGAGCTGGGCCTTGGCTCCTTTGCAACTCCATGTGGCTCTGGTCTGCCTTCTGTTGTCCCTCCTCGCATAAAAGGCTTCAAGCCTTGGCACAAGCCGCAGGCCCCAGCTTAGGTAGTCAGAGCTGGGTTGAAGGACTCAGGCAGTGTGGAACATCTTTGGCATCTGAACCTTTGCTTCATCTCCTCCAACTGCTTAGAGACATTTCTCTAGACTGCTATCCTAAATATTTCATAATCGGGGTGCTGAGATACTCACACACTGGTGATGTTTCTTTCAAGTTACAGACAAGCTGACATCTTGCATTGTCCTCACAGAGAGCTGGAGAATTCTCTGGGTCTCTTTCCTAAGGGCGCTTAGAAAATCTCAGTCATCAGAGGTCCATTCCCATGGACTAGTTAGTGCCTAGCTTTTGTATACTAATTTGTGGTAAATGACAGCTTTCAGCTTATTCCACCCTCCTGTCATCCAAAACAAATGAAAAGGTGGGGTAGGAAGTAATAACAGGACCTCCGGGTGAAAGAAAGGTCCCTGGGGGTCTCACAAGGGGTCAGTGTTCAACCACAGCCAATCTGAACTAACCATGTGCCAATGGTGAACTTCCACTGGAAGGAAGCACACTATATCTACCTTGCCGACTAGGATTTTGGGTACACACTGGGTCCTTGCCTAATGATGACTTGCCTAATGGCAAGTTCCAAGTTTTTAACCCAGCCAGTCTCCAGAGTCTGAGCTCTAGCCTGCACCTCCCCCACCCCCACACATACCAGACTGCTTCTAATTTTAGGCTGTTGCTGTCAATCCAATCTCCTGTACATCAGTGTCAGGTTGAATTCAACTCTCCCTATCTAAATATTCATGGCTTTCGTTGCCTCTCCTGGTATCCTCTGTGAGTCTCACATTCCCCATCTTAGTGTCTGACTCTGTCCTCAAGTCCTCCTGGCCCAGCCAGTCAGTACTAGCTGCCAAGGTTGAGGCTGCAAACGTCTGGGAAAGAACCTTCTAGAAAGAGGCAATGAGTCTTTTCTGAATTTGTGAATTTAAAAAAAAAAGTGATTTAAAAACTGCACATTCTAAGGGTGGGGGGATAGATGAGTGATAAAAAGCCGGGGCAGGTGAAAAGACCTCCAACTCACAGTAGTTACAGGAGCCTTGCCCCTGTCTAAGAGGAAGAACCTAAGGTACAACAGTAAGATGAATATTCCATGAGCTCTTCTCTGAACAGCAGGCATTGGCTCTGAATAAGAGATGGACATAGGGCTGTGCGGGAGACATAACTTAGGCTCTCTGCTTGCCAGGACAGATAGTCACCTGTATCGACATTCTATTGCTTCACACAGCTCTTGGGGTTCCTGGCAAGATTCCCTCCCTTCCAGAGCCACACACCCAAGTTTCACCGCCCGTGTCTTCAGGAAACAAAATAGGTACGCTTGATATCTCTCTCTGTGAAGGTGTTAGATAAGGACACTGGAATCCTCACTAGCAGTGGTGTGTGAGGCAGCCTGACTGCACAGGTGAGAAGCTATCTGAGGCCTGTTGTCACTTAAGTTTTTCTTAAGTGTCAAAGGCAAAAGGAGGACCCTGCTTCACAGGTGTAGCATAGCCAACTATTGTCTTCAGGAGATCGCCACAAATTAGCCAGAGTGGGTAGCCAGGCTCCAACACACCCTTCAAATAGCACTGAGCCTTGGTTGAGATGCCCTCAACCTGCAACTGAAAGATTTTAAACTTATAAACTTCTGCAAAAACTTGGGCTATGCAAGGTCCAAGAAGTTCAGACAGTGGTTTTCAACCTGTGGGTCATGACCCCACTGAGGATCAAATGACCTTTCTGTAGGGGGCACCTAAGACCAATGGAAAACACAGATACTTACGTTATAGTTCATGGCGGTAGCAAAATTACTGTTTTGAAGTAGCAACAAAAATAATTTTCCGGTTGAGGGTCACCACAATATGATGAAGTGTAGTAAAAGGTCACGGCATCAGGAGGGTTAAGAAACACTTGGTTAAGAGCTGTTCAAAGCTGAACTGAAGTAGTAACTGTTGATCTTCTGGAAGATTCTGGAGTCTTTGCTGAGCCAGGTTCTGAAAACCTCACTCATCAATAGTTACCAGAAGTGACTATGAAGCACCTAACAGATATGACAGCCAGATGAACCTCCAGGCTGGGAGTAACGGGGTTGGGGGGAGGGAGTGTCCAACTTAATATACACAGGTTAAGTAGGCATTGTCTGCTTAACTGCAGTGGAAAACAAGATTTCCCATCATGCAAGGCAGCACTTCAGACACACTTTTCATTATCAAAGACACAACACCGTGGAAATGAGGCTGTAAAGAAGCAGCCTTGGGGCTGGGATGGATGGATCTTTGCTGTGACGGCTTCCAAACTGGGTCTTGAAGACCAGAGGACTCTCTTGACATATAGAAATGGAGAGGTTAAAGTAGACATAGAGCCAGATATGCATGGAGAACATTGGGGAATTAATGTTTTAGTTGGCAGAGAGATGTGTGGGAGGTGAAACCTCAGAGGGCAAGTATAGACCTTCTGTGGGGAGGAGGCCCTGGGATATTACTACCTGGACAGTTGGGAAAAAATGGGCGAAGCTTCCACCAGCTTTGAGAGTTAGTGTTCCTTGTTCAGTGGTGATAGCGAATGAGTTACTGGGTTTTAAAGTGACCAGTACATCTTTCCTGGTCCTTGTGTGAGGATAGACCCCAGGCTCAGGATTTCACACATCTGGAGCACATGGGTCTGTCTCAGAGGCTTTGGTGGGAAAGCTCAGAAGAGTCCCATTTTGAAGCTGGACCCAACTTTCATGCCAAGTAGACGGTGGCAGGTGATCTTGGTCCTAGTAATTGTCTGACCCCATTGCTTCAACATACTCAACCATTAAGTTCCTGTTAAGTCACATTCATCCATTCTGACAACATTTTGATGTACAAAGCCCAGAAGGAATCCACTTCAAATGGAAAAAGAAAAAGGCATACATTATTTTTAAAGGACCAGCAAGCAACCAGATAGAAACAAGGCTCACCTGGCTATTGTTCTCATGTCCATAATAGGCAAAACCATTCATTCTAAAGAAAACAAACAAACAAGCAAGCAAAACAAATGTTTCCCATTCATAATATTCATAGTATTTACTTTGGGAAGCCAAGTGTGGTCTTGAAGCCTTCCTTATTCTCTGGTCCTATGCTTTGGCTTTCCTAAGAGTTACTGGATCCCCTGAAGGACAAGGAAGTCTGTACTGGATTGAGCACGATTTCCTTTCTCTTCCCTCACACAGATTTCTGAGGCTGCACCAGCAGGTCTGAGGGAGGTACGTAGAGCCTATGGGCACCTTCGCTTTGCCACCAGCCGCCAGGGTCCCCCTGTGCCCCCCTTTCCGTTCTGTTCCCCATGAATGGCAGATTCCTCCATCCGGGTCGGGTTTCCAATCACCATAGAAACAAACTGGAGGCAGTTTCATTAATCATTTAGAGCCCGAGAAGTCTAGGTCAGTCTGATTGCAGCATATAGAGTATCATCTCCGGGCCACATGGGACTCAGTCGATTTGAATTAAAAAAGATTAAGCTGCCCTGGGCTGCCTGGCCCCATCAGTTTAACTTCTCATGTGACAGGGGTCTCTGGAGCCATATGGATTAGTGAGTGAAGCTATGCATTTATGTGGCAGGGTTCAGTGAAACGTTAGATGGCTGCAGGTGTCTGAGGGAAAGAGGGACGGGAATCACATACAGTTTTTTTTTTCTTTCTTTTTTTTTTTCTTTTACTTTTTATACTTGTTTCTGTTCTTTGGAAACTGGAAACAGTAACTCAGTTTTATTTCTCCAGTGACAGTTACCACTCTTGCTGACCATGAAATGCTACATTTGTTACCCAGGGGTTTATGGTTCACAACGAAGTGGTCTGGGAGGAGCCCAGGCATGGCCACGGTCCCTGTCATCTCCAGGGCGGTGGATGAGAATGTTGACATTTTTTTTTCCCCTTCCTTTCCTATGGAGTTGTAAGAAATACCTTAAATAAATATTGATGGCATTTTAGTTTTGCTTGAATCAAGATTTACGAGCCCCAGGAAATTGACTTAGAGGCAGCTACAAATCAATGTGGTTCTGAAAAGAGCTGTGTGGGGATCCCTCAAAATGAGCTCCCCCAGCCCTTCCAAAGTACCAACCTTATTTATGGGCCTCTCTGGGACTTCAAAGAAGCTCTGTAACTTAGGCCAGACCGTTTTACTGTTAGAGCTAAGATGTTTCTAGGAAAAATGCCGATTGCAGTGTGTTAGCTTCCCGTGGGTGGTGGGCAGGGGCTTTCTTCATATTAAATCGTTGATGTAAAGCTTATTATCCATCCGGCTTCCTACAGAATCATCCCTAAATCTTCTCAGCCCACTTGGCACTGTCTGAAGTCCCAGGTGGAAAACCCCCAGGAGAAAGGACTTTTTACTCTCTTACCCTGATCCGGCTCTCTTGGGAGCAATTGCCTCGGCTATCAAGGAGGCAGGCAGGCTAAAGGCAATGAATTTTAGAGATCCTTGGGGTGTCCCCATGGGACCCTCGGCCCCAGTGCCATGCTTTTGTTCTATTCTCTGTTGAGATGATGATGGTTTTATGTTCTCTGCCAGGAGTGCCAGGAAACGAGGGGGGGGCACCCTGGAGTATGCCAGCCTGTCTGAACACCCCACATTCAGAAGAAGCAGCTTAGGGGGAGTCACACAAGCTGAGACCTGGGATACTCGGGTCCACAAACCAGCCAGCTACCATTACCTTGGCTGTGCCACCTGGGATGGAGGGGTGGGGAGGGATTTCGGGTCACTTTCTGGGCCTCTAGTTTCTCATCTCAAGAAAATCCACCAACTTTTTAGTTGTAAAATTCTTCAGTCACTTCTGATTTCTAAGCACTTGATTGGTCCTTAAAGAGGAGAAACTGGCATATCTTCCGGGAGCCAGTGGTAGGTAGGATAGAAGAGGCATGGGCATAAATTCTGAGGCAGCCCTAGTCAGTTTTTCCTTTCTATCTTCCTCTTAACCCCATAGTGCTTAGAGACTAGAGACAGCCTGCCACAGCAGCCTCCATGCTGCAGTCTCCAGCATCACAAAGGCAGTAACCAGCATCACTCACCAGGTGCCTATAATCACACTGGGCTATCAGGATCCCATTCTTCCTAATGGAGGGCTGGGGCCCTAGCAAACCAGAGTAGTAGAAACTGCCAGGAATTATTTAGAGAGAATGAATGTGGAGCCTAGGAAACAAGTACGTAAATTTCTCAATGAGTAGATGCCAGTGAGACCCAGGAAAAAAAAGCATACCCCATTGACCTATATCTCATTAAACTTATTACAGTTATGACCCCTTTTACCCAAGAAACTTTTTTGTGACCCCCCCCCAGCATGTAACTCCATAAAAAATAGGTTTATAACTCACTTACTGATAATAAATAATAAGGAAATCTGTTTTTAATTTTTTGGTAAACATGTAATTTCAGCATTTATTAAAGATGAAACCTAATTTGATAGTAATTAAGGAGGTATGTTTGTTGAACATGAAGAAATAAATCTTTGCTGAACATAGGATAGTGTAGGTCCCAGAAGGTCTTCGTTTTGCAGAGTTAATAGGTATTTTGATCTTAAAAATCATCAGTCATTCTCATAAATGCGTACTAAAAATGACAGACATCTGTTTTGGACCTGTCATGATTCCTAGATTCGTTACCTAGGAAACATACCTCTAGGTGTGTCCCTCAGGTTGCTTTCAGAAAGGCGGAACTGAAAAGGAAGACTCACTCTGAGTGTGGACAGCACCCACCTTTGGGCTGGGAGTCCAGACTGAATAAAAGAGAGTAAGCTGGTCCCCAGTGATCAACCACCTCATGCTGTTGTACCCTCCCAGAAACCACAAGTCCAAATGCCTCTTCCATTCTTAAGTTACGTTTGTCAAGTACTTTTAATTTTTCCACAGTAATATGAAAAGCCACGAGTACAGGACTACTTCAGAAATTCTGTCAAAAGCTAAAATATTTTTTCACATCTTTTTAATGAAGCTCAATAATCTCAAGTACGACATTTTAGCCATCAATTTCAAAGATAAGCTAATTTGACATTTACCTGTTGAGGCATGGTGATAGAGAAATATTTTTTAAAGTATTTTCCTTAATTAAAACCATTGTGTTTCCAGAAGAACAGAAAACTTGGTCTGTACAGTAAAAACTCTACGGAGTATAATATGCAGCAGGCTCAAATCTGACCTAGGATGTTTCTAGATACACTTGCTGGCATTTATGGCATGATGGTGTACACAGGGCAGAGGGCATGCATGGTGTGTCCAGAACCAAGGCTACAGTAAAGAAAGTCATGCTACACAACCCAGCAAGGTTCTGCCAGCCTCCGTGGACACATTACACATTTGGTTTTGAATTAATTTCTGACAATTGCCCATTCACAAACATTCTGCTCTTCCCAAAGTTTTCAAATCTCCACAATCAATTTTGTGACCCCATGTGAAGTCATCAGGGTGCAGATGAAAGAGCTTCATCTGGGGGTTGTAACTTGTGAGTTACTTGTGAGTTGTAACTTGTGAGTTGTAACTTTGTATAAGTTATAAACAAGCAGGGAAAATCCTAATTGCTGGAGCCAGAAACCTTAGCTCTGTCTCTCTTGTATCCTGGTGTGAAGTTAGTCAGGTATCTTTTATGTAGGGAGCTCTCTGGTCTCTTCAGGACCCAAGTTAGTCAGGTATCTTTATGTAGGGAGCTCTCTGGTCTCTTCAGGACCCTGCAGTCCCTGAGAAGACTGTAGGGGAATATCTTCAGGAAGCCCTCCCCTTCAAGGATCACCTCAGCGACTGAGAATGATTAATCATCTAAAGTCAAGGTCTTCCTGGGAAGTCCACATGCTCTGGATGGTAAACAAAGGAATACCCCAGTCCAACTTGGAACAAACCTGCAAGCTTCTCTTGATTCCAGAGTTCACTGGGGAGTCATTGGGACCTTTACTGGAAAAGTATCCCAGCCCGGCTTCCCCTCTTTCTCACTTTTCTTCCATCCCTTCATTTGACCCCCCCCCCCCCCCAAAGTCCTCTAACACACATCCTGCCCACTCATTACAAACCTCCTTCTCAGAGCTTCCTCCCCAGGGATCTCCAGCTACAGCATTTCATGGCTCTGAGGTTCATCTTACCCCAGAAACCTACACAGTGAGAGTAACTAGCCCAAGGGGCCAGAGGTGGAAGTTCAATGAGATGATTTCTAGGAAGAATTCAGCTTCTTCCCTGATATGAATTATGAGTTCTGTGGACTGGCTATGTGTTTGTCTACCACAAACTGCATCTTTTACAGACAAATTTAACCTGCTCTTAAAGAATAAATATGAATCCCAAACAAGAAAATATAGATATGCTAGTTTTATTATCTGATCCTTCTCTAATCATAATAGAACTCTGATTTTTTTGTGTGTGTGAGGTACATGGTCTCCTAGAACAAAACCCTTCAATAGTTGCTGACACTAGGTAGTAACAAAATACTTTAGGTACAGAAGACAGATATGTTCATGTGAGCAGAGGCTAGCCCATGTGATATATTAAAAGCTAACATATAAAATTTCCAGAAACATGATTCTCTCTCTCTCTCTCTCTCTCTCTCTCTCTCTCTCTCTCTCTCTCTCTCTCTCTCCTCTCTCTCTCTCACACACACACACACACAAGATAAGTTACATTATTTATCATCTCTACTTTGCAAAGGATGTAACTGAGGCTTATGGGTACATGCAGTGGCTTGTCCAGGTCCACATTAATAGGAAGCAGCAGAGTCAAAGTCAGAATCCTGGATCTCTGAGACCAGAGATTAGGTTCTGCTTTTTGTACCAAATTGTCTTTGACAACTCACTAATTTAGCTGACCTGTCAATTGTTTTTGTTGTTGCTGCTGCTGCTAACAAATGCCTGACACAAAAGCAACTTATGAGAGGAAAAGTTTGTTTTAGCTCATGGTTCAGAGAAACATAATCCATCATGGCGGTCAGAACAGGCTAGTCTATGGTGCTGACTGGGAAGCAGAAACATAGCAACACCAGGGCTCATCTGCTTTTCTCCATTTTTTTTTCTTTTCATTCAGTCTGAGACCCCAGTCCATGGGGTGATGCCATCGATGTTAAAGTCAAGCCTAACCTCTTCAGCTAACCTTCCCTGGAAATGCTCTCTCACATATGCAATCTCAGGTGTGTCTCCTAGGTGATTCCAAAGCTACTCAAGATGACCGTGAGGATCAGACGACGGTGCTAATGCAAATGGCAACACAGAGGAAGCTCAGTTCTCAAGACAGCGTCCATTTTCTAACGTCTTCCGACATTAGATGAGTTCTGGCCCTACAGTGGTTGCCCTTGCTTCTGTGCTAGCTCTTTAACACGTTACTCTCCCCTTCCTTCCTGTTAAGCCTACATTCCACATGTCTAATTCCTCTTCCTGTCATGCTCCTGCCTCTAAAGGCTTTCCCGGCATCTTCAGGAGGAAGGAGCTGTTTTTTCACCATATCAATCATCTCATGTATCTCCCAGATGGACATGTGCTCCTCATCCAGATCCAGGCTGGCCCAGAAAGAAGGAGCTAATAGGTTCTGAAGGAGTTATCTAGATTTCAAGTAAGAAAAGGGGATAATCTTCTTGGGAGAGAGAAAGGAATCATAATGAGGTTATTTTCCCAAGGATATCACAGCAAATGATCACAAACTAGGTGACTTAGCTTACAAAAACTAAGGATTCAAAACCACCTTGTTGGAAGGGTTGGATCTATTTGGGTGCTCTCAGGAAGATTGCATTCTGTGCCTCTCTCCTAGTAACTGAAGACTGCCGGCCATCCTGAGCATCCGGGGTTTATAGAGCACATTTATCTGTCTTTACAATGCTTCAATATCTTTGTCTTTGCATTTACATGTTCTCCTCTTAAAAGAACACTAGTGACTGAATTAAGATCCACACTTAATCATCATCACCTTCATTGTTACTCCTTGGCCTCTGCAGAGACTTTATCTCCAAATAAAGTCACTTTCTGGGGTACTAGAGTTGGAACATCAGCTTTGTGGGTGATACAACTCCACCAACAATGAAAGACAAGAAGAACTTCTACAGCTGAGGAAGCTAGTTGCTACAAGATTTGGCTCCACTGCCCTTTGGACCTTGTGTAGCTACAGTCATCTATTAGAGCTCCAGATTTCTTCTTCACAGGAAGAATTATAGGATACATAGAGAGAAGCTCAAATTAGGGAAAGAATTGTAAAACATCTGAGTCAATGTAATGGGTGTGTTCCCTTCTTCTTTTGTTGGGTACCAAAAAGCCCTTCAGGTAGTGTTGGAGAGAGAAGGGCAGTTGCTCTGTACTCCTTTTTGTCTAAGTAACAAAAGCATAACCTCTCTCTCAAAGCAATACATTTTCTGAATTCCATTTTAAAGTTAAGCCATCCCTAAAGTATCTAGGTCAGTTTAATCCAGCAGTCCCCTTTACACTCCCATGTCTCTCAGCAGCTGTCATTTGCTCATCAGCATTTTAAAAATTCAAAGTCGACACAACACTATACAGGATCTAGACTTCCTGTATACTTCCTGTCTTTATGTGGCACATGTTATTATTACTTTCTTTAAAGACTTTATTATTTATGAACTATTTAATTTTTCCATGACTGCCTATACCCATTTTCTTTTCTCTCTTAAGCCTACACACATTTTTAAACACACTATAACCTGGCTAGAGTTTTTTTCTGTCTAGATCTATTTTCACTCTCTGTTTCTAGCCTTTTCTGACCTTAAACTGCTAAGTGGCTTCACACAGGTGACTGACTTTACCCTGTTCACTGTTTTGCTTCTACTTAACACACCAGCTATGCTAGTGCTTGCAACAGAGCCTCTTAAAAGAGCCATATTCATTTTTTTATTGCTGCTGTTTGGATATTCAAGGAGTAACTTCTCTCCTGGAAGAGAAGGACCACACCTAGGCTGCAGAGTATCACTCTGTTTCCAGTGACACTCTGCCTTGGAAAGTCTTTCTTGTGCATGTAGACTGTTGATACTGCCTAGGAAGATGGTAATAGCTAGAAGTCCAAAGTAGTGGTCAAATTTCTAGAAGAAATGAGGCAGGAAGAACAGGGGATGGGGCCAATGTAAGACTGCTAAATCCCAAGGGCAATTCAAAGATTCTATGGGGTGTAGACAGATATTTTCAAAACTACCTTTGTCTGTCTGAATGAGTGGCACTTTCTCAACCCCTGACCTACTTTCCCCCAACCTTAACCCTCAACCTTCAAACCATACTGTAATTGGAGATTTTTCGTTTGTTTGTTTTTCTTTTTTGGCTCTTTGGGGGCCTGTGGGGATTTAATAAAAGATATCAGAGGGATCTACCCACAGACAGTCTAGGAGGATCCAGCACAGGGAGTATCCCAGGAGTGGTGACCTACGCCCTTAATCCAAACTGAGTTGAGGTCATCTTAGTTTACAGAAGGAGTTCCAGGCTCCCAGGCAGGCAGTTGTGGGGCCACGCCTTAACTGAGTGTTTAAGGCAGGAGTAGAAAGACAGAAAATCAGAAGAAGCCAGGCTGAGGAAGCTGAAAGACAGCTGGGTAAGATCTGACTTACTCTCTCTAATATCTCCGTTTATTCTCTCTAATATCTCCGTTTTTCCCCCAGATCTGGCCCTGAGTTTCCTTTATTCATACAACAGGGGCCCACCACCCACCTCCCAAATAAATACACACAGAGGAGACTTATTCTTATAAATTCCCGGCCTTAGCTTGGCTGATTTCTTGCCAGCTTTTCTTAATTTAAATTATCCCATCTATCTTGTGCATCTGGAATTTTTTTTCTTTTCTTGCTTCTGTATGTCTTACTTTCCCTTTTACTCCATGACTGGCTGTGTGTCTGGGTGGCTGTGTGTCTGGGTGGCTGGCCCCTGGCATCTTCCTCTCCTTCTTTTCTTGTTCCTACTTTATCTTCTTTTCCAAGATTTCTCCTCCTATTTGCTCTCTGCCTGCCAGCCCCATATATCCATTCTCCTGTCTTGCTAACAGATGCTCAGCACTTTATTAGACCAATCAGGTGTTTTAAACAGGCAGAGTAACACAACTTCACAGAGTTAAACAGATTCAACACAAAAAAAACCCCACATCTTTGTACCATTAAATAAATGTTACACAGCATAAAAATGTAACACATCTTAAAATAATATTTCACAACACTATACCTCTGCTCATATTACCCATATGCCACTTGGGTTAAACCTCATTGTCATCTCTGAAAGCCCCTACCAAGAGAGGGGCTGAGAGCCTGTACTCCTTATCCTGGGGCTCCTCTGGGACAGCGTTCATGAGTTTAATAATGACAATAATCTTCTGTCTCTCTGTACCTCCACTCCAGGCAGTATTTACACTAAGGTCTTCCCATAATATAAGCTTAATACTAGTAAACATTACCCCTCTCCACTTTCACTTATCCTTACATATTTTGTAATGGAGCAGAATTAGAGCAGTATCTCCCCCCCCCCAGACTTAAATTGAGGGCATTGGAAGAAAAAGATAAAGAAGTGCCTTGCTGGATGAGTTGGCAATTTGCCCAGAGTTTACTCTTTGTACTGGGCTTTTCATATCAATCTTTCCATGTCCAATACCTCTGTAATAAAATACCTGGTAGCTGTAATCAAAAGGAATAAAGATGTATTGGTTTATAGTTCTGGAAGCTGGGAGGTCTGATGCTGACAGTGGCCTTGTCCTTCTGAGGTCTTTAGCCTGTGTACTATCATGTTTCACACCATGTTACCTCAGAACTGTAAGCCAGCCCCAACTGATTGACTAGCCCATCCATGCCTAAGTTAGGTGAGAAAGCTAGCCTTAAGTCATAGGGTCAGAAGTGCTGTTCCTGCCTGTCACCAGGGCAGTACAAGAAAGCCAATTCTGTTGACGGAGGTGTGGGTGAGCCAGCCCCGGAAGTTATGGGAAAGGGAGAGTTGTCTGTCATGTGGTGGCCCTCCCCTCCCCCTCCACCACCCATCAATGCCCTGAAACAGGTGAGAGAGGTGACTCTGTCCCTCATCGGCTGCAACACTTGGGAGAGTGATTTCCTACACCATGACTAGGCAACACAACAGAGCTGACCCCGAAGGCTTAAGTGTGGGGGATCTGACCCTGAGGTCATGTAAGCAGAATTGTCCCTACCCCTTGCCCATTGTTTCAAGGAGGAAACATCCACACTATCTGCGATCTGCCTTTTCATTTTTATTTTACAGACGGTTACAGTTAAGAGATTGTGTGAATCTCAGAGACTTTTGACTTTGGACTTTTAAACAGAGTTGAGACTTGATGTGGGAATGCGTTTATGTATGCTGTGAATCTCAATCTTTAAAGAAAGGAGCTGTTTTGGGTCATGGCAGGCACCATAGAAGAAGTGGGAGGAGAATTCAGAGTTTAGGTAGGAGAAGCAGGGTGGAGTCAGAGGCAGATCCAGCCAGCCGCCCAAGGAGCAACATGTAAGGAGCACGGGTGAGCTACGGGCCACATGGCCAACAGATTAATAGAAATGGGTTGATTTAAGATATAAGAGCTAGCTAGCAATGTGCCTGAGCCATAGGCCAAACAGCATGAAGTTAATGTAAGCGTCTGAGTCGTTTCTGGGGACACGAGCGGCTAAGCGGTTTCGGGCGGCAGGTCTGTGGGTCTCGGATCTCTGGCCGCCCGGGACCCGAGAACCCACTACTACAGAGACTGTTATAGACCATAGAGGACTTTTGAAGTTGGACTAAATATAATTCACATTATGTTATATAAAGTTTATTGTTGGATTTTCTTTGTACTGCCAGCCCCCAAATAATGACACAGAGACTTATTATTAATTATGAAAGGTTGGCCTTTAGCTTAGACTTGTTTCCAACTTGCTCTTCTAACTTAAACTATCCCATATTGTTTAATCTACATTCTGCCATACGGTTCATTGCCTCATCTTTATATTAAACATCCTATTTCCTCTGTCTTTCTGACAAATCCACTTTTCTTCTTCCCAGAGTCTGCCTGAAAGTCTTTCTCTGCCTCAAAGTCTTGCCTATTCTCTCCTGCCTAGCTATTAGCCATTCACCTCTTTATCAAGCCAGTCACAATGACACATCTTCACACAGTATAAACAAAAATCCAACAACAATTATGGCCGCAAGCCTATGGGGGTCAGGGAATGTGGTATGTGGTGATTTGAATGGGAATGGCCCCCATAGACTCATATTTGAATGGTCAGCCCATAGAGATACTTTAGAGAGTGTGACTTTGTTGGAGGAAGTGTGTCTTTGTGGGGGACAGGTTTTGAGAGCTTATATGCTCAAGATGTGCCCAGTATAGCACACAGCCTCCTTCTGATGCCTACAGATCAAGATGTAGGACTCTCAGCTTCTTCTCCAGCACCACATATGCCTGCATGCTGCCATGCTTCTCACTATGATGATAATGAACTAAAGATTTGAACTATAAGCCACCACAATTAAATGTTTTCCTTTATGAGAGTTGTTGGGGCCATGATGTCTCTTCACATTACAAAAACCCTAACTAAAACACAGGAAAAGTACCAGATCACACACAGAAAGTTCACAGCCCAATACAGGCACACAGTAAGTGTTCAATGAATGCCAGCACCTGTTACTCTGCAGTTATGTTTAGATGGTACAGAAGATGGCATAGAATACATTCTTTTATAACCTTTTATTCACTTACTTATTGGGAACATTTCCCAGTATCATCCAATGTTCTTTAGAGCATCTTCAACGGCTGTACTATTTCAGTGCAAGAGTTACGGTAATTTACTTAACTGCTTCCAGAGAGATTACTTCTATAAACTATTTCCTTAGACCCAAGCTCTCAAGTCAGAGCCAGAAGGCAGAGCAATGGACTGGGTGTTCTTCAAGGGCTACTGACCCTCTATTCCCACTACCAGCTATTCATTACTCTCCTCCTATGCTGGCCTCCCTCCGTCTTCAGCCAGAATCAAATGTCCTTCCTTCCTGGCTTTTCCTACTGTCTATAACATCAATCAACCAAGAGCCATAACTGTGTGCCCAGCCCTGTGCCATACGAAGGGTGTGTGAAAAAAGAGATGTTGCCTTGCCTTCAAACCACACTTTGTAGGGCTGGAGAGATTGCTAGGTGGTTAAGAGCACCTAAGGCTCTTGTGGAAGACCTGAGTTTTGTTCCCAGCACCCATGTGACAGTCTACAAGTGCCTGCAACTCCAGTTCCAGGGAATCCACAAATTCCCTTCTCTGACCTCTGAGGGTTTCTGCATGCATGGTGCATGCACGCCAACTTCCATGGGCTCACACATGTGTGCATAAATTTAAAAAAAATTAAAATTAAAAAAAAAAAGAACTGGCTTCTCTTCCAGAGAACACAAGCTTTGTACGTGTAAGACGGGCAGAGAGCTCCAGAGGTAGCATTTAGGAAGGGAGAGAAGAGATGAGAGGAATTGGTGTTCCCTGGGGTCACTAAGAAGAAAGGCCAAGAAAATGCCTCAGAGAAGAGTAAGGTGCACCATGGCTGGCTGGGCATGGAAGCTGGGGGAGGAGGGTTGGCTGGGGGAGGGGTGGCACGGAGAGCACAGCTGTGAGTCCTTGTGGGGTCATAGTTTCTGCTGGGGTCTGAGCTGGTGGGGACCTGTGGGACCAAGGGGCCTCAGCACAGAACGAATGCCCCCAGTGGCCAGGGGCAATCATTTCGAAATGAAGGTAATGATCCAATTAGAGGTTATCCATCAAGTTCAGTTATCTTTCCTTGGGCTGGGGAGAGGAGAAGCTGAGTAAACACGTGCCTTGGACTGTGACGGAAAAATCAGGCTCCCTTGTGCTGGCAAATGAGTTCAAGATGTGGGCTGAGCCACCCTCTCCAGGCCTGCAGGTTTGTGACTGTGGCTCCTTCTTATGAGATGCGGGGGCCCTCTGGGCACATCCCTCCCCCACCATGGTGAGGACGAGGATGGGGGTGGGGTGTGGGGAGGGGCAGGCAGCTGAGAGCCTGGAAAGACCTCACAGCATAGCCAGTCAGTCCTGGATTCTACAGCACACGGGCTTGCTTCCCAGTACAGACTTCATGAAACCTTAGCAGCCCTGGCCAGGCATCCCCTTCTTGGGTTCCCTGTCTAGCCACATATCTTCACACCCTTCTGTTGGTCTCAAGCTTCCTTATTTAGACTCTAAGAACTCTAAGAGACAAGAACTCTCTATGTCTCCAAATAGACAGCAACACAGAGAAGTCACCTATGCACGTTGCCCACTTGATTTTTTAAAAGCATTTTATGTTTTGTTTGTTTAAGCCAGGATTTCATTAGGTCAAGGATGTCCTTGAACTCCTGGTCCCCTTGCCGCAGCCTCTCCAAAGTGTGAACTGTAGGCATATGATGTCCACTTCGGGATGAAGAAACTAAGGACCAAAGATGAGAAATAACTGGGGAACGCCATTGGTTAATGCCTTCACCAGACCTGGTAACTGTGGCTTGCTGTTAAATGCCAGGTACTGGGAACAAAGCCCAAAGCCCCATATATAGCAAGGAGGGGAATCAACAAGTTAAGTCAGAGATAAAACCCATCACTTGATAAGAAAGGGCGATGGGGAAACTCCAGCTGGGAAGGAGGTCAGCAAGAAAGGAATGCTGGAGGAGGTGGTGCCTAGGGGTACTTAGAGCAGTTAAGGAATGAGGGATGTGATTTTGTGTAGACTAGGAACAGTGGGTGCAAAATGTCCCAAGCAAGAGAATGCCTCAAAGAGGTCAGAGATGTCTGAGCAGAGGTCAAGGGGGCAGTGGTTAAGGGGACCGCACAAGGTAGGGTCATCAGAGGGTACAGAGATGTAGATGTCTTAAGGACTGCAGGTTTTGTTCTGAGCATGCTCGGGAGTCATCCTAAGTGTAAAAGTTAAGACTGGGTTCACCTGATTGGGTTTTAAAACAATGGCTCTGACTATTTCTCCCCCGGTGTGAATCCTCCTCCTGACACCCCCCCCCCCCAACACACACACACACAAGCATGCTCTACAAACGTCAAAACCAGTACCAAAACCATCAGACAGACCATCTGGTCCAACACAGGTCCTCCAGGCAAAGGCAAGTCTGCAGGGGAACACAAGATAAACAGATGGGGCAGAAGAATGCAACCAAGGTCTACTATGTTCCTAAATCTAAAGGAATTTGGGACTGGGGTCTTTCAAAAGGCATGAAATGCATGACTGCCCTATCCCATCACTTATCCCCCCATTTGGAGACTCACTATGCCATTTACCTTCATCACAACTCCTGATACACAGATGCCCTGTGTCTCTAGTTGCCTGGGAAGTTGCACTGTAGGACATAGACCCTACTACCAACTGACCTGGCCTCCCTTCTAAGTCTAGCTTTTCAGCTCATGTGAACCTAACATGGGCCAATGAAGAAAACATCTTTCTTGATTCTCAACCTAGAAAAAAGAGGAAACTAGAAAACTTCTGATTCACCAGAACACTGACAAACCTCTGCCCCCTGTTCTTTGGCTGTCAAGATGTCACAGGACCCTTCTTGTGACAGCAGATCCCTTTTATACTCTTTCCATCCAGATACCACTAGTCCTTAGGGCTCTCTTGGGCTTGCAAACCCTAGACCTAGCATGGGGAGGGCAGGTTCTTCCTTCTGTAGCAGCATTGTGGTTTTTGCAACATAAGCTCGCTTGATGTCTGCAGAAGTTTTCCAGAAGGTTTGTTGCTTTTTACTGCTGACCTAGGCTAGTTCTCCGTGGTCATTTTAATCTTTCAAATAGACTTTTGCTCTTTCAATATCTCTGGCTGCTCGTCTCACATTCACATCATTATGCTCACTCAGGTCATCTACCTAGTAATTGCAAGATATTTTATTCCGATTTCAATTTACTGGAGACACTTCTGGCCTCTTGCTTCTATTTCTACCTATGAAAATCTACCACGGGTTTCACAGGTGAATCCCACCCGCCACTCCAATGACACGTGACATGGAGCAGGTGATGCAACTCCCCTGAGCCCTGGGCTTTTTGGCTGAAGACAGACAAACTAACCTCAAGGTGCTGTTGGGATTGGTAGGTAGGATGAAAGACAGACTGACCAGCTCAGACCAGGCCTCCGCTGAGTGGCGGTACCGGGAGCTTCTTCGGGGCTTATACTGGAAGACCCACCTCTTCTGCTGATGCCCTCGTGTCTTCGTCTGAAAATCCTTGTATCCATCGCCTCGCTCACTTTTCTCATAAAACGTCTCTCAGGAAATGGTTGCTCCAGGTCCTAAGAAAATAAGGGAGGTGGAAAATAGATGTTTTTCTAAACCAAAAAAAAAAAAAAAAAATGAAATTACAAAAACAAAATGGCGTCTCCTGTGGTCACGTGATTTGGGGAGGGACTATTTCAATGTCAGGAAAGTGGTGCTGTGGTTAATTAATTGTGTCTGCTACTAGTGACAACCCCAGAAATGCATTGCCAATGATGGAATAAACTGTAGTCCTAGAGGATATGATTAACAGCCTGTGAGTATGTGACTGTCCGTCACGTAGTCCAAGGGCCTCACATTGTAGATAAAGACATTGCGATGTATACTAGGTGTATAGGCATGGGAGCTTGGCTTGCTTAATTTTTATTTGACTACTTCTCTTTGTTTGAATTTGGGGCATTTCTTGTTATTATGGGGAGATTTTGTTTCATTTTTGCCTTCCAAAACAAGATCTGTGCAGCTCAGTTTATCCTTGGATTCCTGGCAATCTTGCCTCAGTTTCCCAAGCACTGGGATTACAGGTGAGGTCCACCATGCCTTTGTTCATTGACTATCTGTTTAAGTACTCGTGGCTTTTCCATGGGTCTAGAATGCGGTAAGTTACAGACTTCTTGTGAATTGGTTTTGCAGTGAGGGAAAAAGTTCTGAGACAATCAGTTTATAAAGAGGAAAAGATTATTTTGGCTCATGGGTCTGGATGTTTCCATCTACGGCCAGTTGGTCTTGATTTTTTTCTTCCTAAGGCACCAAGTCATGTGGTCGAATGTGGTGGAGCAACACTACCTGCTTGCCTCATCTAGGAAGGAGAAAAGGAAAGGTAAGGGTAGGTTCTCACAGGTCCCTGTCAGGCACACTTAATGGCCCAAAGACCTCTGACAGCCCGGCCTCCTCCCATTCCACTAATTCTTTACAGCACTGCTCTTGAATACCAAGCCTGAGGGGAATATTCCAAAATCCAAACCGTAACAATTCTCCACTGCACAGTTCCTTTCTATACCTTGCTTCATCAAAAAGGACATCCGAGAAGCTTGGACCTTAAAAAGAAACATGTCCCAGAATAAAACCACTATTTACTATGCACTCAAGAAAGACAAATTTGTCTGGGATAATAGCTCAGTTGGTTCAAAACAAAACAAAACATAACAACTGGTCATTGTAAGTTTAAGGACCTGAGTTCAAACCTTTCCAGCCCAAGTAAAGCTGAGCACAGCAGCACACATCTGCAATTCTGGTGCCCTAGGAAAGATGGCAGCAGAGACAGGGGAATCACTGGAAGGTCAGGACCAGCTAGTCTCTTGTACACAGTAGCTACTAATTCTTTTTTTAAGATTTCTTTATTTATTATCTATACACACAACAGAAGAGGGCACCAGTTCTCAATATAGATGGTTGTGAGCCACCATGTGGTTGCTGGGAATTGGACTCAGAACCTCTGGAAGAGCAGCCAGTGCTCTTAACCATTGAGCCATCTCCCCAGCCCCTAGAGCTACCAACTCATAAAGGAGTATGCCTCCAATGTAGAAGGTGAAGGTTGATGCCCGAAGTTACTTTCTGACCTCCACAAACGGTGCTGTGTGGCACACACATGTCCATACTCACTCACACACACACACTAACACACATATCCTATACACACAAAGAAGAAAAGAAGGCCTAGTTAGTGTGAAAATCCATGAAACAAACAAAGCATATGTGGTACTCCTACAGAAGAATCGAGAGATGACAGATAAGGGCCCCTGGCCTACTCAGAAAGTAAAGCCTCCAACACTGTAGCCCAGAAGTCTAGAACCCAGGTACTTCAGCAAGAGATTAGCATCCCTGATGGCTCTTTATCATGGGAGGGGTGGGGAACCTTAGCAGAGAACATCATTGTCTCTAGATTTAGTTCTGTACTGGCTGGTTTTATGTGTTAACTTGACACAAGCCAAAATCATCAGAGGAGGGAGCCTCAGTTGAGGAAAGGCCTCCATGAGATCCAGCTCTAAGGCATTTTCTCAGTTAGTGATCAATGGGGGAGGGCCCAACCCATAGTGGGTGGTGCCATCCCTAGGCTAGTGGTCCTGGGTTCTATAAGAAGGTGGGCTGAGCAAGCCATGGGAAGAATGCCAGAAAGCAGCACTCTTCCATGGCCTCCGAATTAGCTCCTGACTCCAGGATCCTCCTGTGGTGATGGACAGCAGTATGAAAGGTTAAGCCAAAATAAACCTTTTCCTCCTCAACTTGCTTTTGGTCCCGGTGTCCACTGAGGCAATAGAAACCCTAAGACAGTTCCCTTATGAGTTCAAGAGCCTCCAGAGACTGCTACAAGAAGGTCACCCATACTCGCCTCCCTCTAAGCACCATCAGACCACCCTAATGCAGAGCTGCTGATCATCACAGTTTTCCTTCTGAGCTAGAGAACAATTTCCATTTTCCCCACATAGCTGAAGTTTCATTACACTGAGTGCACAGGACAACACAGACAAGTTACAGAGCCCGGACACGTTCTAGGGCTTCTGACTCCAAATCACCACATAATACCACACTATTTGATACACTGGGTCACTCCACATGTGGCACAGAGTAATTTGAACAAAATCACGCTCCAATTCTGCGAACTGAGTAGCCGTCACCATGAGGACAGATACTCTTTGATCTCCAAGGGTTTTCTTTCTGAGATTTGCCTGTGAAGAAGATTCAAAATCTGACAGTTTCTCACCATGTGGAAGGAGCTTTACTCTTTAAGGGAGGTGTCCTGGGAATATGAATGCCTCATCCATAGCCAGACCTCCATGGCTCTGGGAACCTGGAGACCCACCCACAAGGAGAAAGGAGCCCTGTGATACCTCTGACTGGCCAGCTCTCACTTGGGACATGCCTATCAGTGTGCAGCTTCTGCAGGGCCCAGCCATATTGAACTGCTTCAAGCATCCTCTAAAATAAAGATGGTTGCAATGCCATGAGGGATAGCCTATCTCCAACCATAAATAAATTAGGACTCTTAACTCCATCAAGGCCTGTGGATGACATCACACACCGTGAGAGCTCGGCTTAGAAAGGGCTGTTCACAGCACCACAGGTCTGAGATGGAATTACCATCGTAATCTTCTAATGACCGGATCACTGTGACAGAGGATTCCCAAAGACTCTGGTCCCTCCAGATTAGGACCACATATTCTGCGCTCTCTCCCCTCTCCCATCCTTTTTACTGTGGCTCTCCTTGGCAGACTCTTGCATTTTCTTAATTTCCTAATTTTCTAATTTCGGTGTATCTTGTTTTCTCCGTGGTACTGGAAGAGAATGGAAGGTGGAGAATTCCCAGCACTGAAAAGAGCCAGTAAAAATGCAGCCAGCGAGGACTGGTCTCTGAGAGATGGGGGTGGTACCAAAGAATAAAGCTTTCCAACATCGTGATTTGTTGCCACTGCCCCAGGCCATTCAGCCAGGACTTCTCTGGGGGCATATAGCTTTTCCTTGCTTAAAATTTCAATTTAATTAAATCCAATAGGTGTGTTCTTGGATGTCAACCATGTCCTGGGCAACACGAGGCAGTCAGAACCATATGGAACCGTGAAATGTTAGAGGCAGCCAGGTCTTTGGCAATCTTGGATTGGTTCAGCTCTGTTTTACAAATGAGGGAACCCACAGCCCAGAGAAGTGAATTAGTTTTTGATTTTTGTTTGTTTGTTTGTTTGTTTTTTGGATCACATAGCTAATTCACGGCAAAGCCAAGTGCAGACCGCACAAATTGTGGAAAATGTTGATATGGTCTGCCAGAGCTTAGAGCTTATAGAAACAAGACAAATCCCTTCCAAAGACCTAAGAGTATGGCAGTGCTGTTGTGGGTTTCAGGAGAAACAATCTGGCTGGCAAGTCTAGCAGCTCTCAGAGACAGCACAGGGTGGAGCTGGATGCTGAAGAAAACTTGGCATCTTGCTTGGCAGGAATTCCTAGGAAAGTACCACAGTCAAAGAAACATTTCCAGCAAAGGGCTGAGAGCTGGACTAAGCATGCCCTGGTCACAGCAGGTTACTGGACTCCAGCAGGAAGGAGGGACCTCTGTCTAAGTGGCAATAACTTGTGGAGTCAGAAGACTCTCGACTTCATACTGAGATTAACCGAAGGTCCTAATTTTTTTTTTTAATATAAAGCAATAAATGAAAACACATTTTCAAGCTTGATTTTATGAAGTTGGAACTGGGAGAGATTGGTACAGCCTTAGCTGAGACTCACCGTATCTGCAGGGATTTCCAGAAAGCTCATGGTGGTATTTGAGAAGTCTTGCTTTAAGAAACCTGGCCTAGTATGAACGTCACTCAAGGGTGCATTCATAGGGGATGTTCATTTTTATTTTTGTTTTTCTGGCCAACCACTGTTACACTTAGTAATTCTTGCAAAGTGAGCTAAAACAATAGTTTTCCAACAGGATGAAGTGTTCAAAAATGTTGAAAATTAATAGACTTTGTGAACACAATTAAAGGTTTCCACATTTCCATTTGAGGAGTTACTTGCTCAATTTTGGAGCCTGTGACCTTTTTTCCTCCCGATTACCAGGTCACTAATAATGAAACAGGCTAGGTTACACCTCTCAGAATCAGACCATCCCTGCTTAGCTGAGAAGTTGTGTGTGGAGACAGTAAAACTTCATCAGGGGAAGGTGAGCCCCTTTCTTACACAGTTCCTATTCAGAACCTGGAGTTTGACCCACTTGGGTGGGCAGCACTTACTCTTCTCTGTCCTCCAAGTAAACCTCCTTGGTTCTGCTCGTGTCTGTGGCCAGCTCTGACCAGGACCAGAAAGTGCTAAATTTCCCAGAATGTATCTGAGGGCTTAAGGTGAGAGTTAAGTTGATTTAAAGAAAGCACATAAAGTGGTGTGCGAATGTGTAATGCTTGGTGTTCTCAAATAAGCAACGTCAAAAAACAAACAAACAACAAACAATAACAACCTTTTAAAAAATATATGGTCATTTTGTTACTTCAAAACACCTATTTTTTACTGTATTCAGATTTAGAAGTAGTTGCTCGCAGAAAAGACAGACTATGTCTCTTGGCGATCTATCTGCCTGGCATCTTGGCTTCCTTCATTCTCTTGGCCAAAGTTTAGCATATACTGCAGCCTTCTATTTGTTTTGCTTAGTGTGTTGTTTCTTTGGAGCTGTGATCCGCCAGGACACATGGAGTAACAGGATGCTGGATCTTGGGGGCTTTGGTTCCTACTTTCTCACCTTCTTCTGACTGCATATTGCTAGGCATCATCTTCTTTGGAGGGATTGAAATGTTCTGAGCTTCTGATAGACAGTGGCTGGGAAGGAGATATTTAGCTTCATTTTGATTCAGCTGATGGCCCAGTGATAAGAACAGACAGAGGAGAGAGAGGGCTCAGCACTAGGAGCACTGGCTGCTCTTCCAGAGAACCTGGGTTCAGTTCCCAGCACCTATGTGGCAGCTCACAATCATCTGCAACTCTAACTCCAGGAAATCTGTCACCCTTTTCTGGGCACCAGGCTCACAGACAAGTACTGAGCACTTACACATAGGCAAAACCCCTATACACATTATATATGTGTGTTTTGTTCTGATTTTTAAAACAGGGGTCTCTGTATAGCCCTGGTTGTCCTGGAACTCACTCTGTAGACCAGGCTGGCCTCAAACTCAGAGATCTACCTGCCTCTGCCTCTTGAGTGCTGGGATTAAAAGGGCAAGCTACCACTGCCTGGCAGTAAATTTTTAAAGAAGGAAAAAAAGTAAGGAAAAAAAAGAAAAAGAAAGAAAGAAAGATAATAAGGAAAAAGAAAGAAGAGAATATTTTACAATATTTTCTAAAGACAATACTGTTAGGGCTAGTGAGATAGCTCAGCAGTTAAAGGTGCCTGCCACCCAGCCTAATGACCCGAGCTTGACCTTGGGACCCACTCAGTGGAAGGAGAGAACTAATGTCCACAAGTTGTCCTTTGCCCTTCACCTGTGTGCTCTGGCATGTTCATGCCCTTCCCTCTCACCAAATCAAGGGTCACTTAAAAATACCCTTTCATGCACACCAAGAGAAGGTCTAATAGTGCAGAAAAGATCTGAAATTCACTTGAATTTGCAGAGAGAGAGAGAGGAAGGGTCCATGGCATGCTCAGTTTTTTCTAATTCATTCTCACATCCTACCCTACAATTATTCTTAATTGCATCAATTGCCATTTTATTAGGTTCTCATCTTAGCATCCCGAGGGCCTGGCTTGGGTATCAAATTTTCTGCTCCTTCCATCTTCTTCCTCTCTCTATGTGCTCTTCCCCCAGGGAGACTGGTGTTCCCACTTGTAAAACTCACAGCCTTTCTTCACATTAGTATCAAAACTGTTTCATCTGCTCATTTCCTTGCAACTTCTCTGTCTGCGTACTTATTTCCCCTGACAGGAAGTGATCCTGGTCTGGTGAGGATGCCTGTTTGGGGGGTGGGGGGGGGCAACAGGAGAGGTCTAAAGTTCCAGCTACAGCTACGAGGTGCTTTCATCTGACCAGTCCTGCATTTGGTTCCACATCCAGTGGCAAGCCTCTCCAGAAGACAGATTGGGCCAGATGAAGACATCTGAATCAAGAGAAGAACATCTGAAAGATAAAATGTGTACACCAGATTTTCTTGTTGAAGCATTGGAATCTCAATGAAGGATATTATCAGCAATAAGGCGAGGACAAGAAGCCTGCGAAGTGAATAAAACTGAGACAGTCAGAGGCCAATACACAGTGACAACAGGAGATGAAGCCCTGAGCCCTTAGCCCACCACACATTCAAAGCACGCGTGTGCTTTCTTCTCCCTCCATCTCTTTATGCTCACAATAGCATTGTCATAAAACACCAGATTAAACTGCAAGGCCAGAATGTTTACAGATCAGGCTAAAACTAGTCAGTTCTGAGATAGTTACAGAAATCAAGAAAAGTCCTCATGAAGTGCCCCTGATAAGCCCTCAGCATCCAAGTAGGCCCCAGACAATCTGTCAGAGCAGAGGACCCAGTCTCACTAGTTTTACTATGAGATAATATTTCTGGCGTGTGGGTTTCATCGACAACGGCATAAATGTCTTTTTGCAGAAATGTAAAACTCATTTTTGCTAGAAACTCTGAGCCTTGGCCTCCGGAGATGGTTCAGCAGATAAAAATACTAGCCTAGTGGGGTGTTTTGCGTGAGAAATAGCCCTTCATAGGCTTGTGTATTTATGTATCACTTGGTCCTGATGGAGGAAATAATGGAGTCTTTAAGAGGTAGAGACCTTCGGCTTTGAGAGTCCATAGCCTAACTCTACATTTGTTTCCTCTCCATTGTTGTTGAAGATGTGATGTCTCAGCTTCCTGAACCATGAATTCCTTGTCATTATGGACTCTCCTGTAGTCAGAAGTTTCTCTGTCCCGCCCAGCCAGTCCCAGTCATTTAGTCCCAAATTATCATACAGAGGCTTGTATTATAAACTGTTTGGTCTAAGGCTCAGGCTTACTCCTTGCTAACTCTTGCTCTTAAATTAACCCGTGTGGCTTGGTACCTTTTTCTCAGTGTAGCAATCTCATCTTCCCCTGAGTCTGGCTAGCATCTGCTCCACTCCTTCCCAGAATTCTCCTTGTCTGGTTGCCCTGCCTGATCTTCCTGACCGCCTAGCTTTCGGCCAATCAGCACTTTACTAAACCAATATCACAGTGACAGATATTTACAGTGTACAAAAGCATAGTCCCCCACCACTCTCCCTCTGGGGCTATAAGCCAAAATAAACTCTTCCTTCTATAATCTGCTGTATTAATCTATAATCTGCTTCCTTTTAAGTGGGCTGGCCCATACTTAGGGTGAGCTGTCCCACCTCAAATGATCCAATCAAGAAAGTCCCTCATAGTCATGCCCAGGGTGGGGTTTTATTTGATTCCAGATGTAATCAAGTTGGCTATCAAGATCAGCCAGCACAGTTGAATTTGGCCATAGTGTTTTATCACAGCAGCAAAAGGCAGTTAAAAATACTGAACAAGTTTTGTAACCCAAGTCAGATCTCCAAAAGCCACATGAAAAACCAGTCCCAACACTACCACAGTAATGGGGGTAGGGGCAGAGAAAATAGAGTTGCCTGAAAGCTCATTGGCCAGCTAGCCTAGAGTACAAAGCACGGTGATTTGAACAAAAAACAAGTGAGATCCCAGCTCAATAAAGTGGAAGCCAAAACCAACTCCCCAAGTTGAGTTTTCCTCTGATCTTTAGACATATGACATGTTTAAAGGTGCATGCACCAGCCCACCAGACACAGACAGACAGGCAGACAGACAGACACACACATACACACACACACACCAAGCACCTACAAAATACTACCAAAAATTAAATAAATCTGAGTTTCTCTGAAGTTTATGGATGACTAAAAGCTTGGCATCTCTCCCTTTATGTCTGTCTCCTTTGTTTACCAACTTTTGAGTCTGTCCTTAGCTTTGAATATAGATATGCAGTTCATTTGAGAAACGTTCATCCAATATTACAATCTGTGTGAGTGGGTATGTGTTTCTTTTCCTCCACCTTGGTGCTCCAGCTCTGTCACAAATCCGGGGACATTTATACATGATGAAGACACCAGCAATAAGGAAGATTCAATGCCTGACCAGTTGCCCTGGGAACCCTTAGACAACATGATGCATCCATCAAAGGGAGGGACTTGGCAGTTCCTGGATTAAGCCATCATCCTTTTCATCAAGTGTAAGTCTAAGATGGCTACATACAAGGAAAAGAACCATGCCTGTGACTAATGATCAATCACTGAACTTCAGTCTGCCCTTCAAAACAACACAAGCCTGCTGCCCACTTTAAATAAGAAGCCTGCTCTGGACTGACTACGTGTGATACAAGTTGGCCAGCCTGAGTTTGATGTCCCAATACAGAATCCTTGCCAGAAGTGTTTGTAATATGTGGCTTGGTCTTATTTCTACTATTTCCATGCCATAAAATCCCACTGTACAGTATTAAAACCAAAGAAGCCCTGAGACTCCTATGTAAGCCAAAATTACATGGGAACGGGAATTAGAAGTAAACAGAAGCCAGAAATATCAGGAGAATGGAAAACACACAGGAAGAGAATACGCAATGATGCAAAGAGACAGGCCACCCGTGGGAGAAAGTGATGAGCCAGATTTCTGGGTTCTAGACCACATATTCTGTTCCAAACTATTACCCGTCAGCTGGCTGGCATTGTTTTCCTTGACTCAGATTGAAATCATCTAGACAAGCAGTAGCTCCTCCTGGAAGTCGTGGGCCCTCTGAATGCCAAAGGCTATGAATTTAGCATGCAGAGCTGTGTAATTCCCCAGTCTTGAACTAGAGGCTGTGATTCCTGTATCTAGAGACTGTAGACACACTCAGGTTAAGAGCTACTTCTCTGAGCCTTGGTTTCCAGTGACCTGACATCTTATAGCCTTGATTCTCAGCAGTGGCTAGTCTTAGCAAGTTAGCTAAGTGTCTAAGTTAGCTAAGACACAGAGCAATGCTGAGGCCCCAACAAAGGCTAGCATTACAGCTCTCAGACCTAGGGTGTTGGGACCCCTGGTTGTTAAGGCTTGACATCCCTCTTAGACTCATCTCTGGCCCTTCACAATCTTCTGCCTTCGACAATCTTGACTTTCTCCTCTTTTTGCCCTTCTTCATTGACTTGGCTGTCTTTTCTTCACGTGCTTTCTTCCCATGCCCTCTCTAAGCCTCTTCAGCTGCTTTCTCACATCTCTAGCTATAATGCTGATGCTTATGAACTGCTGCTGCCATGCCCACCTGTCTTAGTTAGGGCTTCTACGGTTGCCACAAAACACTGTGACCAAAAGCAAGTTGAGGAGGAAAGGGTTTATTTGGCCTACACTTCCAGATCGTAGTGGAGCATACCTTTAATCCAGCACTGGAGGCAGAAGTAGGCAAATCTCTGAGTTCAAGGCCAGCCTGGTCTACAGAGCAAGTTCCAGGACAGCCAGGGCTATACAGGGAAACCCTGTCTTGAAGATGGGGAGAGAAAAAATAAAAATTGTTTCAATTTGTCTTATTTATTATTAGTGAGACTAAGCATTGTTTTATGTTCTAACCATTTGTTTACCATCTGTATAATATTTTCCTTCATTTCTCTAGTAAGTTGATATATGTTTTTTTTCCTACTTATAAAAAGATAGCAATTGACTAGTGTGATGGTTCAGATTGTAAGGGAATCAGCTCCAAACCTGATGAGCTTTGATCCCTTGGACTCATATGATGTAAGGAGAGATCCAATTCTTACAAGTTGTATTTCAACCTCCACATGCATGCCTCCACACACACACACACAGTAATGGTAATAATAAAATATAATGTAAAATGTTTAAAGAAGACAGCGGCTGGAAATGTATACAATAAAAGTCTATTGATATGCATAAGTCAGAAGTTTCATAGATGGTGTATTTGTCTCTCCTGTTGTGTCAATATGGGTTTTTTCAATCTGTTGCTGTTCTTATAAAAGCTCAAGAATTGAGAAAAATGGTACATGCTTTTGAACCCAATACTCAGAAGACAGAAACAGGCAGATCTCTGTGAGTTCAAGATCTGCCTGGTCTACAGAGTGAGTTTCAGGCCAGCCAGGTATACATAGTGAGATCCTGTCTCAAAAATAAATAAATAAATAAAACAATAAAACTCTTTCATGTTTTATTGAGTGCCAGGAGCAAAAATATGTATGTGATTCAGGAGGTGAGCAGGAAGAGGAATAGGGTGGGAATGAAGAGGACAGTCAGCCTTCGGCGTCATCATTTGATGTTCATGGTCACCCAAACCCATAGGTGCCCACCATTATCCACACAAGCAGAGGGAGGGATCCAGTTCTAAATCAAACACTTCCCAGACATTCGGTAACAATTTGATCGATGGTATTTTCTTTGCTGCTTTCTTTTTTTCCGTTTTGTAAATAACTATAACACACCACATCAGTTTTGCCCATGTCAGACTTCCGACCTTGGGTGTCTCCATCAGAAATGTGGGTCTCCAGGGCCACCTCTAATGTAATGGCATCCCAAGCCAATTTCCTGCTGAGCTTCCTTTCCTAAGCCTCTATTCCCAGGATACATGCTTGCATATAATAGATACATGCTTGCATATAATAGATACATGGTTGCATATAATAGATACATAGTTGCATATAATAGATACATGGTTGCATATAATAGATACATGGTTGCATATAATAGATACATGGTTGCATATAATAGATACATGCTTCTATACAATTCTCACAACAGAAGAACCTTGGTTCTTTGTTCCTGTCCAAACATAAGTAGGCTAACAGCAACAAGTGCTCTCCACTAACCACAACAACAGAGTTGTGAAAAGTGATGGTATATGCTCCTTCAGGGAAGGAAAACGGCGCCAATTTAAACCAAAATCTAAAACTTGAGCAAGCCCTGAGGCTCCGAGCAAACAAATGTATCCACTGTTAGGCAAAGTTTCATGTTGTTGTTTGTTTGGGTTTTTTTTTTCTTCCACTGATTTTCACTCTTGCCTTCACCCAAGGCACACTGGCTTCTCTCCCCACTCTGGGCTGCAGGAGGCCAAGGGGATGCTCACAGCTGCTCGGCAGGAGCTCTCCCCGGCAGCTGATTAGTCCCTGAGCTCTGCCTGCTGGTCCTGCAGCGTTCTCCAGTACAAATGCCTGAAAACATGCCTTTGCCAACGAGGGAAACATGTGAGATTGAGTTCCCAAGTCATGTTTCATGTTTACAACGGTCTTCTCATCAGCACTAGTTGGATTAAATTTAGTGATTACAGAGATTTTTGTTTTTATCAATAATACCCTTGATCTTGAAAACAAGAGCAATTTAAACAGCCCCAGATGTTCTAAACCTCGCCACATGTGTGGGGTAGGTTTTTTTTTTTTTTTTTTTTTTTTTTTTTTAATAGCATTGTATTTGAGGTTGTCCCTTAAACCAATTAAAATATGAACAATATTCCTATGGCTGCATTTCTCAGCTTCTTGAGCCAAATATTCATTGTTTTTTTGGTTATTTAACTGCAAAACTTTATGAGGAAGATACTTAATATTAATTGCTCTATTATCCCTTTCTCGGGCAACATGGGTGTGCATCCCCACCCCCCACCCCACCCCTGCATCCTCACTCTCCCACATGTCCCAAAACTCATGGAGAAGCCAGAATAGGGTAGGAAAAAAATCTTTGAACCTGCAGAGTTGTTGGAGTTTAATTCACTGCTGTCTGTGTATTTCTTTTCAGGAAAACAACAACAAAAAACGTCATTTTGTTACATTTTTACTTTCTTACTGCAATAATCACCTTCAGCTTTTTCTGTCAGTGCTGATTCAACCAGCTCTTATTGTGTACCCAATGACTTTCTGGAAACGGCTTCTCCCTCTCTAAATGGAAGAAAAAACTTTAGTGACTTCGGTCATGCAAGCAGGGCATTCTGGGACAAGAGAGGACAGGAATAGGGGAGGAAGGTATCAAGCAATGAAGTAGCAGGTATATATTTAAAGAAGACAATGAACTACATCCTGATATTAGCATCTATCAGAGACCTGGACATTGAACTTTGCTGGAATTTGTTTTCTCATGAATAAGCATGCACCTAACATCTTGAGCAAAAACATCTGTCTAGAGGCTTTAAGGCAGTGGTTCTCAACCCTCCTAAGGCTGTGACCCTTTAATATGGTTCCTCATGGTGAGGTCACACCCCCAACGATAAAATTATTTACATTGCTACTTCATAACTGTAATTTTGCTACTGCTATGAATTGTAAAGTAAAATACCTGTGTTTTCCGACAGTCTTAGTGACTCCGATGAAAAGGTTGTTTGACTCCAAAGGAGTCATGACCTACAGGTTGAGAACTAGAGGTTTACACTTGAAAAATAGCTCCCTTCATGGCAGACTTTCACAGGGCTAGAGCTGCTTCCTCATCTTAGGAGATGAAGCCTTCTCCGTTGAGATACAATAAAGCTGGGATCAAGCGGGACTTTGTGATTAATGGAGCTGCACTAGAAATTCTGAGTCCAGAAACTCAGCGCATTTATTATTATATGCAGTGGGGTTAGTTACCTGTCAAGAGGCATGGGGGGAAGGGAACCTCTGAAGACAGGGGAGTTTGTCTAGGGCATAATCATCAGAGGAGGGAGCTGCCATCCATACTCTCTAAACCAGCCTTGGAGGTGGGTGATGCTTGAGGCTTTTTCTTTCTTTTCTTAGACTTCCCAAAGGTTTCCTGTATTGCACAAATTCTATTCTATTATCATAAAACACAGAGCCAGATATTGGGGGAAAGCTGAAATATCAGAGAGACAAGGAACAAACCATAGCCAGTTCTCACCCAGTGAACCCCTCAGGCTGAACAGGGTAGGCCCTGTCTCCACCAGTCTTCACACTGATTGGGCTCAAAAGGGGTGGGGGAAAGGGGAGGAGGTTTCAGAACTTCTGCCTTCTCCTGCCTATGTTTCTGTCCCCACCCACCTGTTTTACTTTCTGGTTGAACTTTCCTAGAGCTAGAATTATAGGTGGGTGCCATCCTCACCTGGCTGTTTGGCCTTGAACTTACAGAGATTGGAAGGATCTCTGCCCCCTAAGTGTTGAAATTAAAGGTGCGGATCTCTGGCCTCTGATATTTCAAACTATTTTTACTAAATATACTGCCATGTTCCTGAAGACACTGGAGAAACCCCAACTGTCATAGCTGAACTAATAAAGAGGGATTGTGTTCCACTGGGCCAGGACATTAAAAGAGCAGCCAACCCCAGACACACAGGCTAGCAAGACAATGGGCATCAAAGGATGGCTCACACCTGTGTACCAGGACCACTCAATTCTGATCATTTCTCTTACCTTAATATACTTGGAGTTTGATTTTAGCATGAAAGGCAAAGTTCTCCCACATGCCTTCCAAGTCTCATTCACTAAATACTCTACAACCTGACATCCCAGGGTACCAAACCCTGCCTCCCACTCAGCTGGAGCTAGGCACTCTGAACCTCTAGCAATGGAGATGGGTTGTATAGAGCCACCCACACCCTCCCCCAGGCCACTGGAGTTCCAACTGCACACTCTGATGAAATAGAATGAAATGATGCAGCTGTCAGCCTAGGAAAGTATTCCTCCACCATCTCTGCTCAGATAGCAATGTCACCATCTTAAGATTTGCTTTCTCCAATCAATTGCCAACCAGCACACACGTGACTCCCCTTTGTGATGTAAAGAGCTGGATAATCCTGAATGGACTCCAAGCCATTGTAGAAATCAGCTTGCTGTTAGGGGTCAAGTGTTTTCCATTAAATGTCAAAAGGCCACTTCAAGATCAGAATGACCTTCTTTGTTTGTTATCTGTGTGCTACACCAAGTGTGGTAAATGGGAGGCTGTAATTTCTGGCCGGCCGCTTGCTTCTAGCTAGATTTGAATTTAAAGACTCCAAGACCTAATCATAACAATGATTTTTTTTTCAAGATGCAATTTTTGCCAGGCATAGATTAGCTCACAAATCAAGACAATAACCCTTGCATTTGGTTTTATTTTTCTTATTTTGATATAGAAATTAACCCCCAGAGAAAGTTCAAATGCAAGCTAGGCTTCTTCAGCACACTTGAATACTTCCTGTGTTTCAGTTACAATGTAGACTAGACAACAAAAATAGCTAAACAAGCTAGTGAGCAAGTCCAGGCTATGGAGAAGGATTCCAGAAGAGCTAGCAGAACCTAGAAGAAGGCTTCCCCAAGGCAGGAAGACATCAAAGTCTGTGGGGCTTGAACAGAAAGATTTTCGGACCACCTACCTGGCCAGGATACATGGTGCCAACTCTCCCCAGTGACTCAAAGGTCCAGAACTCATAGGAACAATACCACCATCTAGAGAATAACCAGAAGTCGAGTTAGACCAGCCTGACCATGTGTTCATACAACACTACTCAACCTTGACCAGCGGGGACAGGCTCAGGGGCATGCTGAGAAGAATGCAAGGTCAGGAGTTTCCTGGGAATCAGGGCACTGTAACCCTGCTGGAAACTGCTCCTCTGCCTTGGAGAAGACTAACAGTACTGTGAGAAGCACACCCTCCCACCTAGGGACCATGGAACCTTCCTCCCTAGAGAGATTCAGAAATCCCGTGGATTCTTGCCTGACTCCCAGCTGATACCTGGGCTCAGGAACCAATCTGAATGAGCTAGCTGGTCCATCATCAACAGATAGGTTTCCATAGCCTCAGTTCTTTCTCTATGAGAGAACTACCAGGGCTATGCCTTTGCTCAGTTCATTTTACCACTTCACCTCACCCCCTCTCCATCACCCAAATCACTTTCCTCTTTCAGTGTATATCCAGCATCATCTGGGAAGCCTTTCTTGGTTCTTCCGAAGTCTTTTTCTCTATTAAACGCCTTCAACTATTAACCCCACTTGACTTGGAACTCTATTCTGTACCATCCCTGTTACAATAGTTCAGAAACATTTTCTACCCCTTGGCCTTCTAGTCTGCCAACTAGAATTAAATTGGAGATTTTTTTTTTCCCTTCATGTTTTTGTTTTCTTTACATAAATGAGCATATGACTGGACATGGGTGGAAAAAAGACCCACAAATATAATAACTACCTTTATATAGCCTTATCAAAGGGCTCCTTTGTGCATTCTTTCATTTCTTCCTCCCAGCAGCCAGCCCTGTGGGGGTATTACACTCTGACCTTGCTGCATGAGGTCCTGCCTGAGGCCCTCACTGGAGGACAGAGTCATCTAGTGGCTGGTACTGGTGCCAGCTGGAACTTCTGGAGCTGATAGCCAGAGCACCTACCTGTATGCTGCGTGGGCTTCCTCATAACATGGCAGCCTGGAGGTCATCCAACTTCTTTTGGTGACTCAAGACTCCATCTCAAGACTCCATGAGTGAATGATTCACACAGGAGAGCCAGGCAAAAATCGGGCTGCCTCTTCCGATGCTGTGTAAGTCACGTCGTACCACTTTCTGATGTATTTTATTGTCGCTAGACTTGAGTCTGATTCATAAGGGGTAAGAAACAGGGACACCACTCAATGATGAGGATGTCAAAGAATTTGTCTAAAGTGGTTTTCAATTATCACAAGTCCACATTCAACTGACTTTTTTTTTTTTTTAAATGAAGAGCCTAAGCGGGAGGTGAGGAGTGTGCTCAGTGAGTGAAAGGCTTACCACACATGTGGGAGAATCTGAGTTGGATTCCCCAGAACCCATGAACACCGGATACAGTAATGCTCACCTATAATTCCAACACCCTTACAGTGATAGAGGAGACAGACACTCAGAAAAATGTCCTGAAGCTCAGGGAGCAGATTGCCTGCCTATGCAGGAGGAAAAAGCAAGAGACCCTGTATTAGACAAGGTAGAAGGCAGAGCCTGACACCAAAGGCTGTCTTCTGACCTCCACATAGGTGCTATGGTATTGTGGAATATTTGTTTAACCAGGCAAGGATTGTTACATTTGTCTATGCTGCATTTGTTAACTATCTAAAGATGTGTTACATTCTTGTTAATTAAATAAAATTAACCTGGGTTCAGAGAGGCGGGGTTAGCAACTGGTTGACAGGAAGTGGGGGGGGAGCATAGTGAGGGTTTATTAAATCGCTGTGGAAGGGTGGGGCTTCTGGGACACCAGCTAAGAAAGTCAGCCATTTGCTACTCTCTGAACTCACAGGATTTCACCCTAGCCTTTGAGTCTCGAGTTTTATTGAAAAGACAGAGATTTAGTTAGAACTACCTCTAGCAAGAGCAACAGAACCATTGTCTGGGGAACAGAACCTCCCCCCCCCCCACCCCCAGGCTACAACCTTAGAGACCTGGCTGTTAAAGTGAAGCCGTTGTAACCAACGTAGAACAATATGGTAGCCTGCCTGTTCTCTCTCTCTCTCTCTCTCTCTCTCTCTCTCTCTCTCTCTCTCTCTCTCTCTCTCTCTCTCACACACACACACACACACACACACACCATACACATATGGGGTAAGGATGGGGCTAAGTGGCTTATACTTGTAATCCCAGCACTCAGAAAGTGGAGACAGAAGAGTAGCAATTCATGGCCGTTATTGACTATGTAGCAAGTTCGAGACAAGCCTGGACAACATGAGATTCTTTCTGAAAGAAAACAACATGCGAGAAACACAGAGACAGAGAGATAGACACAGAGAGAGAGAGAGAGTGGTTTGATGTGGGAATGCCTTTCTGTATGCTGTGAATCTCAATCTTTAAATAAAGGAGCTGTTTTGAGCCATGACAGGCACCATAGAAGAAGTAGGAAGAGAAATCAGAGTAGGTAGGAAAGGAAGGGTGGAGTCAGAGGCAGACCGAGCTGAAGCCCAAAGGAGCAACATGTAAGGAGCACAGGTGAGCCACGGGCCATGTGGCAGACAGATTAATAGAAATGGGTTGATTTAAGATGTAAGAGCTAGCTAGCAATGTGCCTGAGCCTTAGGCCAAACAGCATAAAGTTAAAATAAGTGTCTGAGTCATTTCTGGGGGCCTGAGTGGCAGCAGGTGGCTAAGCGGTCTTGGGCGGCAGGTCTGTGGGTCTCAGATCTCTGGCCGCCCGGGACCTAGAAACCCCCACTACTACAGTGGTTCTTACCTAAATCATGCGACTGACTAGAAACCAGCCCTGAGAAGTCCCTTGTGTTCCCTGTGTTCTCGCCCTATGGTCATGTGCAGTGGTGCTCAAAACAGACGGAGGAGTCAAGGCCAGCCACTCTCTATGCCTCTTCCCAGCATCAGTAAGTACCTGGGAGTCCCCCCCCCACCCCCCCCCCCGTGCCTGCCCTCACTCTAAGTGCAATATGACAGGTATCTACTCTTTGTTACCTAGAAACCTAGAAACAGAGTATAAGCACTGATGTTAGATGTGCTATAGGACCCAGATATGGCCCCGTCTACAACCACACAAAAGGACTGAGACTGGTGGATGGGCTTAGGGCCAGGAGCTAAATGTAAGGGTGTGGCTAAGGCTAGACCTTAACTCTGGAGTTGGAGCTTAAAGGTGAGAGGCTATGGCTGAGACTGGTAGCTAGAGCTTAGGTTGGAAGTTGGAACAGGAGGCTAAAGGCTGGGTATGAGAGATTGGGTTTTATTTCTCTGTTCAAGTGGGAGAGTGTTTGGAGGACCTCAGGACTAACATTGGAGCTAAAGAATACAGGCTCAGGTTGGGGCTGAAGGCTGGAAGCTACAGTATAGTTTAAATGGTAAGACCAGAGAGAGGCTAGTAGGGTCTGGTACTCAATCCAGGACCAGCATGCCTGCCCCCACATCTGATCAGCACTTTCTAGGGATCTATCAGTTAGGTTTTGCTGTTGGGCTTATTCATAGGACTGTATGTTTAAACCAATTGTAATTCTAAATTCCTTTTAAATCCTTTGGTTTTAGTTTTGTAAATATTATTTATCTAACTAAAATTAAAAAAAAAAACAAGTTTATGCTATAGCTCCATCATAGAGTAATTAACATGTGAAGCTCTAGGTACATGAAAAAATTAATTAAAAAAAAACAAAACACTAAGAGCCAGGGTGGTGTGCTCAGTTGGTAGAAGTCTTATCTGACATGTACAAAGCTCCACCTTGGATTTCCAGCTCCTCAAAAACTGGACCATGGTGTCACATACCTATAATCCTACTGCTCAAGAGTCAGAGACAAGAAGCTAAGAAGTTCAAGGCCATTCATGGTTATATCATGGGTTCAAGGACAGCCTGGAATATGTGAGACTCTCTCACAAATAATAAATTAGTAAATAAATAAATAGATAAACAGAGGCAATCGTGTAGCCACAGGCATGCTTTCCTTTTTCTTCAAGTCAAAGTTGAGGGTTCTGTGCAATGCATAAAATGTATAAGTTAATATTTCACAATTAAAGTCAATTTCCCATCAGAAAGACAGGATAATGAACTCATTGTCATCTGTAATCTACTGACATATTTCTATTAGGAACAAAAACCTGCATGCATCTTGTGATCTGGATGCCCAGAAGCCATGCAAGCCTACAAACCCAAACTGAGACCTCTGGCCAAAGCCAAGGTAACAGCTGTGTCATGTCAAGCTGTTAAGGCTACACTGTGAAAAGCCTGCATACTCACCAAACACAGTGATAGGACTAATGGAGATCAGAGGCTGAACCCACTGGCCAAAGAACAACCCCCCAAATCTCAACTATGCTGTGAGCAATCTCTGTGTACAATATGAATAGGCTTTAATCTCATTAGTTAATAAAGAGCTGATTTGCTGATAGCTATGCAGAATTTGGGGGGTGGGGTGCAGAAGAATGCTGGAGGGGGGGGAGAGTCAGAAGAAAGGACACCATGAGATGCAGAGTGAACAGGATGGGAAGTATGCATGTGAGATAAACAAGCCTCCGGGCAGCACATAAATTAATAGAAATGGATTAACTTTGTTATAAGAGCTAGCTAAAAATGAGCCTAATCTATTGACTGAGCATTTATAATTAATAATAAGTCTCTGTGTGGTTATTGGGAGTGGCTGCTGGGACACAGAGAAACTCCTCCTACACAACCCCCTAAATCTTATTGGTCCATTAGTTTCTAAGATAGTGTCTTACCACGCAGCCCAGGCCTCTTGGAACAGGAGATCCCCCTATCTCAGCCAGCTGAGTTCTCACCCCCTTTGACAGGCTTACTTTTACATCCCACCTGCAGACACCTTCATCCTAAACCCTAGAGGATAGCTCTGAGGCTGCTGAATAACCCTAAGCAATAAACCCAAACCAACCTCTGAAGACCCATTTTTCAGGAGTCATCTGACAAGGTGACTGGATATGTCTATGTGGCAAAACAAGGGGTGGGAACCTGGCTCTCACTCAGGTTAATTGGCCTCACCTTAAACCGAATTATCTCAGTGTCTCTCATTCTATTTTCCTAAGTAAACAGGACTGGTTAGAGGATCTTAACATCTCTATATTATAGGCAACTTTCTTTTTATTTCTTGTGTCCTCCAGAATATTTTATTTCATAGAGTCATGGGCATGGGAGGGGTGTTTGACCTTGTTTTTAGGAAAAAGAGATGTATCATAATAGGCAGGGTTTTGAGATGTGACCCCAGCTTCTCTCCTTGACCCTCCTTTTTGAGTCCCTTCTCTGTGAGATTCTCTCTGTGAAGTTCAGTGCTCAGAGAGGCCCTGTGGGGAAAGCGGCAAAGAAGTAATTGGGTCCACATGTTGCTCGTTGGCCAGGCCCAGCCAAGAAAGCTAACAGAGACATGGAAGAGAATGAGGTCTGTCCTGGTGAGGTTGCCAGGCTAACAGCAACTCCCAGCATAAGATCAGAGGTGTGATCTCATCACCTTACCATCACTTGTCAAGGAAGACAGTAGGACCTCTCATGTGGGAATGTCTTTCTGTATGCTGTGCGTATCCATCTTTAAATAGAGGAGCTGTTTTGGTCCCTGACAGGCACCATAGAAGTAGGTGGGGAATCAGAATAGATAGGAAAGGAAGGGTGGAGTCAGAGACAGATTGACCCAGCCACTATAGAAGAAACATGTAAGGATGACAGGTAAGCCACCAGCCACGTGGCAGACAGATTAATGAAAATGGGTTGAGTTAAGATGAAAGAACTGGCTAGCAATGTGCCTAAGCCATGGGCCAAACAGCATGAACTTAAAATAAGCATCTGAGTCATTTTGGGGAGGAAAAGCAGCGGCTGGTGGCTAGGTGCTCTGGAGTGGCAGGTCTGTGGGTCTGGACCTCTGGCATCCGGGACCCATATTGTAACAGATCTCTGGTCTGGACCTTTTTCCAAAGCATTTTTATCTCTGTGCCATCAGGGGAGAGCAATGCAACTGTGGTCATCTGAATTCTCTTATTACACAGGGAGTTCCTGTCTATCACGCTGGTCACACCACACTCCCCTCCCAGGACTCTGCCCTCTCACTCTCCTGCCTGACCCAGCATCTGCTGATGCTCAGTAGGACAGCAGAAGAGCACCAAGGATGTTCTCTCTGACACCATCCCTGGAATGTATCTTCATGAGATCCCCAAAAACCAGTTAGGTACAAACTCCCTGGACCCAACGAGTTGTGAGCCACTGGGGATTTGTCAGGGAAGATCCAGGACTATGGGAAAAGGAGCTCTTGACTGCAGTCTATCCAGGCACTTAGCTCTAAGTATCAGGCTCCAGAAGGGAGTACTGTTATAGAGACCATATTCTAAAAGAGAGGGCATATGGAAGGGAGGAAGCACTGGTGGGGTGTCTAAGATCATAGGTGGCCTCGAGAATGTGATATCAGAGGAAAGACGTGGGTGTGACCTCCCAGAACCAGCTTGTACTGGCTTCCTGGGTAAGCTTGGAAAAGTCACTTCCCTACTTTTGTTTGTTCTGGTTTTTTGCTTTTGAAGATAAAATAAGCAGGACTGATTGCAATAAGTAATTTTCAAACATGTTTTCCTCTAGAGCAGACTACTTCAATAAAATGAGGAATTATCCAGAACCTCATAGGTTAGATATCCCAGATATAAGGTATATAAGATATAAGGGTGTAGAGGATATCCAGGTAATTGGAATTTAAAACCAGTTAATAAATGTTAAAGCATAGCTATGTTTAAATAATTCATGGTTCCATGTAAGTGGTTGTTGTTTTTCTCTTTTATTATTTTGTGGGGGGGGGTCCCCACTACCCAGCTTCCAAATAATCACACACAGACTTATTCTTATAAATGATGGGCCTTAGCTTGGCTTGTTGCTTGCCATCTTAAATTATCCTGTTTTGTAGTATGAGGTTTCTGGCCTGGACTTTCGGGCCTAACCTCAAGGTCTAGGACCCACAGACCTGCAGACCGGCAGTCCCACAGTCCTACAGAGACACACAGATGCTTTCATTAGTTTTTGGCTGATCAGCCTCAGACCCAGGCATATCACTTGCTAGCTCTCTACCCTTCATCTAACCCATGTCTCTTGTTCAACCATGCGGCTCGGTACCTTTCTTTAGAGCAGCATAGTTGTCCTCGGCTTCCTCTCTTCTCTCTGGTGCTCCTCTGGCACTCTGCTCTCAGAGATTTTCTTAGTCTGGTAGCCCCGCCTACACTTCCTGCCTGCCTTTGGCCAATCAGCGCTTTTTATTAAACCAGTGGGTGGGACAATTATTTACCATGAAACAACACAATACCCCTACAATCCTGTCTACCTTTTGTCTCTGGGATTTTACCTTTCTCTGCTTCTGTACATTTTTCTTTACTTCTTTTTTCATGGTTTTCTGGGTGGCTAGGTGGCTGGGTGGCTGGCCCCTGGACTCTTCTCCTCTCTTCCTCTTTTTCCATCTTTGATCTCTCTTGCTTCTTTCTATTTATCCTCTCTGCCTGCCAGCCCCTCCTACCCTTTTTCCTGCCTCACTATTAGCCATTCAGCTCTTTATTAGACCAATCAGGTGTTTTAGGCAGGCAAAGTAACACAGCTTCACAGAGTTAAACAAATGCAACATAAAAAAAAAGTAACACATCTTTGCACCATTAAACAGATGTTCCACAGCAGAAACAAATGTAACACATCTTGAAATAACATTCCACAACAGTTCTACCTTTACTAACAGTGTTTGTTACTTACCTCAAATTTATCTTGAACTGAATGTTCTGTGTTTTCATTTGTTAAATTGAACAGCCTACTATAGGTGGTAAATAATGGGAATGAGGACGCAAACCTTGGGCCCAGGAGCCCCATAGCCAGGCTTTGGCTTCCCTGGGCCTGAGTTTCCCTGCTGTCAGAGCAAAAAGCCATCTCCAAGAGATCATGATGAATAATCCCCATTGGAAGAGTTGGAAACCCCTGAATCCTAGAGCTCAAACTGAGGCAAACCTAGGATCTCTACCAAATGCCTAAGAAAGGCATGCAACACAGCACTTGGCCATGGTGGTTACAGAGAAAAGTGCTTTGTCTGGGGCTCATTTTCTAGAAAACCTTAGACTTCTTGCCTCTTGAGCAGCTCTGTCTCCTTAAATTCTAGATTTCTGTCTATGCACCTTTGCTATCTGTGGTAGTTTGAAAGAAAACGCCCCCAAAGGGAGGCACTATTAGGAGGTATAGCCTTGTTGCAAGAAGTGTGTCACTGTGGGGGTGGGCTTTGAGGTCTCTTTTGCTCAAGCTTCCCTCATTGTGACTATCAGTCAACTTTCTGTTGCCTCTGAGTCAAGATGTAAGGATTCTCAACTCCAGCCCCACATCTGCCTGCATGCTCTCCCTGATGATAATGGACCAAAACTCTGAAACTGTAAGCAAGCAACCCACCCCAATTAAATGTTTCCTTTATAAGAGTTGCTGTGGTCACGGTGTCTCTTCACAGCAATGAAAATCCTAACTAAGACACTATTCTTCTTAAAGGTGAGCCTGAAGCATTTGTTGGGCAATCATGAAGACTGGAGTCTGGAACCCGGCACCCACATAACAAGCCAATCAATCACCTTGCACATACCTACCTGTAACCCCAGCTTTGAAGAGGGGCAGAGACTGAACAGTAAGTGGGTCTTGCTGGCTTCCAGGCCAAGACACCAAGACAAAGCAAAACAATCAAATAAAATGGTTCAAGGAGAGACTCTGCCTCAAAGAAATAGTTGGAGGGTGATAGAGAAGGATGTCTGAGACCTTCTTCCGGCCTCTGACGGTGCACACCAGAGTGTGTACCCACACATATGTGTATGCACACACTAACACAGATACATACACAAATACTATAAGCAAATAAGATCTTATAAAAAATGTAAATGAGGCATTTGGAGGCTAAGGATAATGTTCAGTATCTTGCTGAGTATGTGCAAGTAGGCACAATTCCCAACACCATACACATACACAAAAATTAATTCAAAAATTAGAACTCAAAAACATTTTAAAATGTTTTAAAAAGGTAAAGAGACTCATATTTGTAATCCCAACATTTGAGAGACTGATGCAGGATTGCTGTCAGTTCAAGGCTAACCTGGGATACATAGTGAATATGTTCCAGGCCATCCTGAGCTACAGTGCGAGACCCTGTAATTGAAAAACAAACAAACATACAAAATATCCAATGTGGTTGGCTACAAACTTAATTTCTTTTCCCTTCCGCTCCTTGTCCTTGTGCCTTTGGTGACCCCATCAGCCCAGGAAGAGGTTGGTCAAACAAGTTCCAGCGTCTGAACAAAGTCCCCAGATAACCAAATGGCTTTTTCCCCAAGCTGTTCTCTTACCTGGTTTAGGGAGATGAGTTTGGCCTCAAAGTTCTGTCTCCACTAGTCTTAGAAGTGCTGGCTCTGGGGTTGCCCACCCACTGAGAAATTAATTGGCAAAAACACGGTAACACTTTTTAATATGAAAAAAAAATTGGAAAGCTAAATTCAAAGCAGAAATGGGCAACAAAATGACCAAAAGCTCTTAGCAGCCTTTGGAAATGGGTATTTAATGACGTGAATCCTGAGCAGTTCCTCATTACCTCCAGCAGCCCCAGCTTTGAGGCAAGGACTTTGGTAGTCAAGACAGTCTGCTCTCACTTGCCTGCCCTGTGGCTTATCTAAGCTGTGACAACTTCGGGGTAAGAAATAAGAGGAAATCAAGAAGGGACGAAGGGACCCAGACAAGAGGCAGAGAGGAGCTGAGAAACCATGGCTGTGGCTACACCCACCCCAGCATTTACAGCAGTGCGGCCATCACAGTCAAAACCAAGCAGCCGCAATAACCGCTTATTTCAATTTCTTATGAATCTGTGGGTTGACCTGGTTGGCTAGGCAGTGCTCACTTTGGGGCTGTGCAACCATCTGAAGCCTTGGCTAGAGAGAGTACTCCAAAAGACCCTTTCATGCATGTCTGGACTTGGCAGAGACTGTAGGTAAACTGGATGGTAATGTATTCACATTATGTGGCCAGTCTGAGCTTCTTCATAGTGTGGATTGCTCACAGACTGGTGGCTTACCTCTAAATGTGGTGTATATCTGGAGTCCATGATAGAACCTGCAGAGTTATTTCTATGGCTTGGTCTCAGAAGTCACTCAGTATAACACCTTGCACATACTGGCAGCATGGCTTGGACACAGCAGGTGAAGGAAGGAAGGAGAAAGAGAAAGAAAAGAAGAGGGAAGGAGGGAGAGGGAAGGAAGAGGGAGGGAGGACATATATAATTGGGAGGAAGATATAATGGCATCCTGGGGGAGGAGAGGATGTGGTCAAGATATATAAATGCTATATAAAATTTTATTTTTTAAAGATTTATTTATTTAATTGTGTCTCTGCATGTGGATATGTACACACGTATGTGGGTATCCTTTAAGCGCAAAAGGACCCAACGCCCCTGGAGCTTGAATTACTGGCAGCTGAAAGCTGCCTCACTGATGTTAAGAGCTGTACTGAACACCAGTCTTCTGTAAAAGCAGTGTATGCTCTTAACCGCTGAGCCATCTCTCCAGCTCATTCATATAAAATGTTCAAAGAACAAATTTAAACATACACACACACACAAAGTGAGTTCCTTACTTACCTCTGGTATATTCTAACAACTAAACGTACCAGGCCAGATTCAGAGCTGGGGGACTTCAGGGAGCATCCCTAGCTACTACAGTGTCCTTGAAATGTCACTAGGGCTATGCCCTGAAAGCTCCCAGAGAGTGAAAGCCACTCTGGTCAGTGACACAAAGGTGACCCTCTAGACCTCAGAGCAGGTGTGTGTTCTTGCCATACTTTAGATGGTGACGGTCCCCCAAAGGCTTGGTGCCAGATACTGGTGGAACCTTTAAAGATGGGCATCATAGGAGGTCTTTGGTACCTGGAGGCATGCCTTTATGGGGAGTTATGGGACTCTGCTCCTTTTTCTTCCTCTTTTGTTAGCAGGCTTTACCTTTTCCGAAGGAAAAAAAAAATTCAGGTGGCTCAGTGGGTGTATCCTCTTCCTGCCTGCAAGTGTGTGTGCAGTACTAGTACGTGCATTTGAGAGCATGTAAATGTGCCCCATGCACATCTGACTCTGCTCCAGAGAAGACTGCCAAATGGGTAGTTTATTCTGGAAACAACCAGGAATGTCTGACTACTTATATAGCTATGCGTTGTATGGTCTCTTAATTTAGCCTTCATTCCAAATGCATGACACGTCCCTTTGACACCTTGAAGAAACGTTTCTCAGATGGCAGGCTGGGCACCACAGCTCCAGGCTGCCAAAGGAAAACACACAGCTCTGAAAATTAAAAGTGATTTAGAGCCTCCTAGGAAAAGCCTCGCTTCAGGCCACTTGATGTGGTCATTTATTAAGTGGCTTAATCAGTCTCAGAGCAATTAAGTTCCTTTCTGGGCACTCCCAGGTCCCCTGACGATGGGTGGAGAATGTGTTCATGATATATTCTCTCCAGAAGAGAATTGATCCCTGAGTTGGACGAGGATTCGGCTGCTTAGCCAGAGAGACTGTTGCCTAGGAACACACCTAAATCCCCTAGTTTGGGGATGTTCCCTTTGAAGGAAGCCAAGATGTCTTTTTGACATGGTTTCATTTGCCCTTCAGTGGAAAGGTTAGAGTCACAGACTGGCAGAATGGGAGGCATCACGCTCTTTCTGGCCCAAGCCTGCCTTCCTTCTGCCAAGGAAACAGAGAATGTCAGTACTTGAGGCCACACACTTCGACTTTGGAGTAACACCCAAGACTCCTTTCTCAAAATGCCTGACTCTTGACTAAACTAGAAAGAAAAAAGGATTCCCCAGGGCTCTATTGGGATACTGAAGGAACATTCTGGAAACCTACCCGTCCACCAAAGGAGTAGATATGGATCCAGGAAAGGAAGAAGACGAAATGGACTCCATATTCCTGTGCCATTGTGAAAGCTGAATATTCACAGTTTATTCAGAAAAATTTATTCAGGGCCCACCACCTACAGGCTTTATGTAAGAAGATGGGAGAGAACAGAGCCTCTATAATGAAGGAAGATAAAGCATGAGAAAATGTGTGCACGGATAAGTAGACATGTAGACATGAATGGATAGGTGGGGAACAGATGGCAGGGAAGAGTGTAGAAGGGAAGGTTACCACTGTTCTGTAAGCCCACGAGCAGCTAAAATCAACTCTAAGTAGAAACTCTGCTCAAAAAACTATTAAATGCATAGGCAGTCGGTCACGATCTGCACCCTGTTCTACCACTGTCTTAATTTCCATACCATTACTGAGATGAAATACTCTGAGCAAAAACAACATACGGAAGGAAAAGGTTTATTTAGTCTTACAGGTTTCATAACTGAAGGAAATCAAGGTGGGAACTCAAGAATTTGGGGCAGAAGCCATGAAGGAACTCTGCTTGCTGGCTTGCTCATCCAGAGCCTCCTGACTATCTGTCTTATATAACCCAGGACCACCTGCCTAGAGATGGTGCCACCCACAGTGGGCTGGTCCTTGCTGTCTCAATCTTCAAGACAATATCCAACCAACATGCCCAAAGGCCAGTCTAACCCAGACGATTCCCAAGCAAGGCTTTCACCTAAGATAACTCTAGATGATCAGTATTGACAGTTAAACCTAACTAAGACTCATTGCTTTTTGCTTTTGTTTGGGTTATTCTTGTAACAGTGTCCCCAGCACTACCACTAATCAAAGCCATTCCTGTCAATCAAGCAAGGCTGACACCTCCTCCTAAAATGTCACCTGTCACCCACCCACTCCTGCACCCAGCACTCTCTGCCTCTTCTCCAGCCCCTGCTCTTCACAACACCTTTCTTGGCAGGCACATAAGCACTGGAATTAGACTGTGTCTTAATACCGCTAGATATGTCTCATCATCCTCATTAAATGGTCAGGTCATCAAGAATATACACTATCCCACCTTCCAGAATCCCTATAAACTAATGCATGCTGTTGGCACACCACAGATGATCAATAAAGACTTCAAAGCAACATAGTATCTGGAAGAAAGTGGTTAAGTGGGGTTCCCTAGGGCACATACCTGGCTGGGGCTCACCCTAGGAAACTGAAAGCCTTCCTTTCCTGTACTTCTCTACTCTGTCAGTTTATTGCCCTAAGAATTGACTTTGTGTGGAGGTTGGAGAACTGAACAGAGATAGCTAGGGCCGGAGCCTTGTGGAGTCCTTTACAGCAGTATTCTGAAGTATTAAACAACTCAGACAGACCAGCTATTCTCATGCTGGTACGGAGGGAGGACAGAGGGTCCAGCAAATGCTGTGATGTCATTGTGCCGGACTCAGTTCCCCAACAGTTGAAATCAGGGCACCTGAGGTGTGAACTTCCACCTAACCTAAGCAGTTCCAAATAGATGGAAATCTCTTAGAATTTCCAGGCTGCCTCTTTTTCTCTCTGATGTCTGTAGCCTTTCTCAACAGAGGAGAGGTGAGAAGTTAGCAGCTGCAAACCTGCCTGAAGGAAGGAAACATCTCTAAATAGACATTGACTCTTCCAGGGTCTGTGACCGAAGCTTGTACCTTTGCACCTATGGACTCTTATCAGAATAACACTTTTGAATTCATAAAATATTTATAATTGTAAGAAAATTATGTTGCAATCAATTTATAAAAATTGTCTTTAATTGTGTACCTATGGACTTACTTTTAGGTTTATTTGTTTGGTGTATCCCCGGCTGGCCTACAAGTTGTTATGTAGCCCAGGCTAAACTTGAACGTATTTTGTAGCATGGGATAACTTTGGACTCATTATATAGGCCAGGTTAGACTTCGACTCATTTAAAAAAGCTAAGGGTGGCCTTGAATTCAAGATCCTCTTGCCCTTCTGCTTCCTAAATACTGGGACCACAGGGGCTCCCCACTGTATTTGATCTATGCAGTACTGGGAACTGAATTTAGGACTTCGTGCATGTCAGCAGGCAACTCTACAAACTGAGCTGCATCCCCAGCCTGTGACTTCTTTAGTAACATTTTAAATTGTTTAAAACCTGGAGCTGGACTTGGAGTGATAGCTAGAGGTTAATAGCATTGACTGCTCTTCCACAGGGGACCAGGGTTCGATTCCCGGCACCCACATGGTAGTTCATAATTATCCATAACACCAGTTCAAGGGATCCAAACTTCTGGACTCCTAGGGTACCAGGATGCATATGGTGCACATGCATAAATGCAGACAAAAGACTCATATGCATAAAATAAATCTAAAAAAAAATTTAACTGAAAGAACTAGTAGCAAGTCTAGAAAGTATCAGGCTATCAAAGTGACAGGCATATGTCACAATACTTGCATTGAAAGATATGAAAATATTTCCACATGTCCCTTACTTTGTTATGACAGCTGCTTATATTCTTGGAGAGCCTCTTAAATATCATTTGGAGGTTACAGAAAACGAAGACGCTCTTTCCCCCTCCATACTCACAGATGCCTTGGATCCCTTGGTTACCATTTTCACAATGGTTACACCATGATGGTGTCACTGTCCATGCAAAGGCCTTGGCACCCTCAACCTCAAGTACTCTGCTTGCCAGAAACTCAAAAAATACTCAATGAATAGTATCTGATTCCTCTCCTACTGTGGGCAGTGGGAAGGCCTCCGCCTGCCTGCTGCAGACTGACTGGATCCTACATACAGAGGTCTCTAGAGAGGGGCAGGCCTCTGCTTCTCTCCTTGGACTATGGTTGGGAGTGGAGTCAAGTAGGAGGTAACAGGCAGGGTAACTACTAAAGGGAGGGAGACCTGGGTGGGCAGGACACATTTGAAAGCAGTTTGTCCTTGTGAAAACACCCTCCCTTTGACACCAGCCAGCTCTGAGATGGGAGAGGAAGGTGAATCTCCAAACTTCTGCCCTGATCGTTATAAAATAGGCAGGAAGGTGTGGCATCAGCTTCTCCTTGCATCCCAGCTGTCTGCCAAGCCCCCAGGACCAAACCAGGAGGAGAGGTGAAAGGCTTGGTTTTAAAGAGTTTTAGGAATTTGATCCATTCAGCCAAGGGTTCCCATCGCCCCTGAGCCGAAGGAGGACAGTGGCACTTGGATTAGCAACATCCGCTTTGTTCTGTGTTGGAAATGTACCTTGTTGGTCTCTTCTCCCTAATAAATTTTATCTAGCCCATTGGATTGAGGTTTCCCTTCAGATCTCTTCCCACAGTGATGAGCTTGCTCAAGACAAGCCAGGTCCTGGGTTCCCCTCTTTGTCTTTCTCCAAATCATGAACCTGTACAGTCAACTTCAACCAACAATCCCATTGCTGATAGCACACTGTGGGATAAGGGCCACATGTCAAGACTGTTGTTCAATTTTCTTCTCCATCTCTACACTAATAAACTCTACAATCTATAACATGAACCTAACAGTAGTCATTTCACAGAGTTTGCAGGGAGTCCATGAATTCCTTCTTCCAAGGCCCCTTACTTGGTCACTGCACATAGTAAGCATTCAGAAAAGCTACCTGTGATTCACACACAAAAGAATGATTTTTATTGAGCCTCAACAAAATATCAAAGCTCTATGTGATTGTAGTAGATGTTTTTCTGTCACTGTAATAAAACACCAAGGCCAGAAGCAACTTACAGAGACAAGGATTTATTTGTGCTCACAGTATCAAACAGGGACATGTCCATCATGGGCTGGGTGGTGGTGGTATATGCGTTTAATCCCAGCACTTGGGAGGCAGAGGCAAGTGATCTCTGTGAGTTCGAGGCCAACCTGATCTATAGAGTGAGTTCCAGGATAGCCAGGGTTATACAGAGAAACCTTGTCTTGAAAAACTAATAAATAAAATAAAACAAAACACATTTTTTTTTTTAAAAAAAAAAAAAGAGTCCATCAAGGCTGAGCGGCAGAGCAGCAAGTAGCAGGCCTCGTGGCCACGAACAGGAAGCTGAAGGCTCACATTTTCAATTACAAGCAGGAAGCAGAGAGCAGGTCAGAAGAGGAGTGGGGCTATGCACTCCCAAAGCGCTCCCCCACCCCCCCACCCCCCAGCCCCCAGCCTCTCTACCCCCCCACCCTCCCACCCCCGTAACATGCTTCTTCCAGGAAGGCTGCACTTCTTAATGCCACACTGAGTGTTTAAATATCACAGGAGCCATTTCTCATTCAATCTACCACAATTAGACCTTTTCTACATTTATTAAGGATAGAGATGAGGAGTAAACTGTCTAGCCCAGTCCATTATGAAGAGTCACAGAAAAAGAAAGCAGATTTGATGTCTGAGGAAAAGGACAGTATGAACTAACGGCTAGAATGATGTCTGCTCTTGATGAGAAGGGAGACCCTTGGGGCAGGAGGCTGGGATGAATAAGCAGAGACTCTTCCATGCACCCTCGTGCTATGAAGACAGATGAAAGCCTGGTTCTAGATACAAAAGATGCTGAGAGTCCCTAGCAGGCAAGAGCCGCCACACTGCAGCCTCTCTGCACCAATGAGCTGGGGATACATTTGCATGTATGTCCACACAAGCACATTTGTGGGGTGACAGTTTTATTCAGATGCTGGACAGGATCTCTGACCCCATCTAAACTAAGAACCACACGGGGTGCTATATAAGGAACCCACGCCTCTCCCTGCAACAGAACTGACTTTATAGCTGTCCTTCCTTATTTTCCCATTTGAGAAATCTGAAGGCGCCTGCCCTAGGCCTTCTCAGGCACAATGCTTGCTCTTCTCCTGGCCTTGTTGGAAAATGGAACTGCAACCCGTGGTCCTTGGCATCCCTCATTGTGACCTGCAACATTGTCATTCACCCTTCACTTCAAGGAGCATTTACTGATGACCTACTATACCCCAGACACTGTTTCCCATGTCAGGGATCGGTGAGGTATATCTTTATATATATCTTTTAGGAGGTATACCGGCAACAAGAAATCAGACAGGCAGGGTGATGCCATCACATGGTGGTAAGAGCTATGAAGAAATTAGAATTACAGTGTAGAGATGAGAAGAACAGGGTACACGTGGTGAGGGGCTTTGTATGTTTGAAGGGCGGGGAGAGAGCAGAGAGGACAGTGTGGTGTGAGAGCCAGGCAGGGGTCACACTAGCCCTTGAGACCTTGCTTAGGAGTTGTGCTGGGTGCAATAGGAAACCACTGGGGAATTCTAGTGGCACATTTGCAAAACTGCTGGAGCTGCTGAGAAAAGCTGTGGGGAGGAACAGAGGCTGGGAAGTCACATGGCAGGCACCAAGCCAGGCCCAGTAATCCCAAAATGAACAAGACAGCCTCAGACCCAGATCTCATGGTGTTTTGGGTCTTAAATCAGGGGCTTTAGTGTTTCCTCCCCAAAGCTGAAGCACTGATGCTCTCCAGGCTCAGAAAGAAATAACAGCAAAGCTTCCTCTTGTTCTCCCCAGTCACTTCAGGGGCTTGTCTTCACCCTTTGGCCTTCCATACTGTCTCCTCTCCCCTACTTATCCCTTTTATCCAAAGTCCTCGTTAAGGCCACCTTTCTCCAAGAAGCTTTTCTTGCTCATAGGCCATGTTCCCTCCTCACATTAGGCTTCAGTCTGACAGTAACAATTGGCTGTCCTGTTCTCTTCTAAATGGTTTGTCATCCTTACGGTGGTGGTGCAGCTCAGTGGCTAAGGCATTTGCCAAGCATGCATGAAGCCTTGGGTTCAGTTCCTAACACTGAGTAAACCCAACATGGTGACACACGCCTACAATCCTAAAAAGGATAAGAATTCCAAAGACACCTTTTGCTTTGTAGTGGATTAGAAGCCACCGAGGTCTATATGGCACCCCTTTCTAAAAGAGAAACAGTTATCACCATGGGCATTGCCTATTTCCTTGCCTGTCACTTTGTTTGCACTGATCTGAACGTAGAATCAAAGCACCTTAAATGACCTTGGGTTTGCATTGCAGCTGAGGAGTATGTACCTTTCAATGACTAGAACACATTGAGATTAGGTTGAGGTGAATGGCTGATGAACACTGTCAGTACTCATGTGATATGTGACCTTCTGTCACATCTCAGATGAAACACAGGCTAGGAAAAAAAAAAAAAAAGCTACAGATTCCTCTTGGATGCTCTCAGCCACAGCCACGTGTCATAGTAGCCACAGAGATTTTAACACATTGAGGGCACAAATTTTTCCAATTAAGATGCATGCTATTCAGTAACTGAATTTATTACATTCTACTTTCAACTTCCCCTCTTACCACGTGAGACTCCCTCCCCCTAAGCCGTGGCTATGCATCATGACTGAAGCCCCTTCTGAAGGACAGACTCAAGGGAACCAGAGACATGGAATGCATTGACGGTGAACTTGCCACTGTTGTGGCCTCAGGAATTACTTCTACATGTGAATATATGTACTCATATGTTTGCTTATCATTCCTCTTAACTATAAGCATGATACATTAATATGTATCCACATGCGTATATGTAGGGATACATAGTTGTCTATATACATGTTACTCATATGTGTAAACATGATGCTCCTATTTAGTCTCATGTACATGTATATACGTCCCTCCATGCACCTTTGGATGTCTTTCAGGGCCACCAAATGTATTGCTGTATCATAATCCATTTTCTGGGGCTATAACAAAAATACTTGAAGCTGGGAAATTTATAAAGAAATGAGGTTTTGTTTAGACTGATGGTTGGGGGGGCAAATGAGTAAGCAAAGATGAAACCTGAAGGCCAGCCTCCTTTGCAAAAACCCACTTTTAAGATAACTAATCTAGTCCTGCAGCTCCATGAGTCCCAGGAGAAAGGTGTACTGAGTTCTGCTCCTGCCCAGCTTCCAATGTCCTTTACCTTCTGTTCATCCACCCATACCTCATTGGTCAAAGCCAGTCACATAGGCAAACTCAAAGTCAATGATGCAGGAAATTGTGGATCTCCTACAGCAGCATAAGTAGGTGATGAAAGACGTTTAGCAGAAGGATGAGATGTAGACATGGGCTATAAACTTCAGGGTGGCTGTAGGTTTGCGTGGACAGCATGGAGAGACTATCTGGACGCACACTCAAAGTTCAATGGGAAATACACCATGCTAGAGTCCATATGTCACCCTGGAGCTGCTGTTGGATGAACCATGCTAAGTCTTATCTGTGTCTAATGACCCTGGACACTTAGTAATGGATGGAGTGGACATTATAGAGTAGGAAGAAGAGAAAAGGCAGCAAACAAATATTTAGTTAATGCCTCTTGTATACCAGGCAGTGCACACTATCAGCAGGGATAGAGCAGTAACCCTGCAGTCTCTTGGCCTCACAGTGCTTGTGGACTAGGCAGTTGATCACATGGAACTTCCCATCCTCCTGTCCATCTGAGCATGCAGTGGGAATCACCTAATCCAAAATGAGCCCATAAGTGTTCTCTGGTTCTCTCTCTCTCCCCCCCTCCCCCCCTCTATACATCCCACCTCCATTCTCTCAAGAATTTGGAACAGGAGCAGATGTTTCAGAGTTCTCTAACCAAAAGAATGGTCTACTGGGTAGATGACTCTTCAGAGAACAGCCCAGGGGGCTCGGAGACAGGAGGCCATTCCAATAGATTGTGGGGGAAAGTAGTTGCCTTGATTTTCAGCTATTTCCCAAGTCGTGTACCACCCCTCCTAAAGACAATGGTGCTCCCTCCACTTAAACCTAGGCTAGTGCCTCGCCTTCCCCAGTTCTTGCACGATTATTCTCTTGTTTCTTCTATAATAAGAATGAATTTCTGCAAACTGTGCCCCAGACTCACGTTAACATAACAGATAAAAGTACACCAGGGCCATGAGCAAAGCCAGGGTCGGCAAATGCGAAGCTGAGGATACTCCCTACAGCTTAGCTGGGCCAATAGGGACTGGAGGGCATAAAACTCAGGAAATCACAGGGATTGGGGACTGAGACTCAAGAAAGACAAGGGATGACTTTTCCTAAATAATTCTCAAGTACCAAGAAGCCTCTGGACGCCAGGAATGCAGAGGAGCATGATGGGAAAACTTACCTGGTAGTTCTCTGCAACCTGGGTTGGGGTTTTAGAGTGCACTGGTGTAGCTATGTGATTGACACCCAGCCTCATAGTTGGGCCCTCCTCACAGAGGTATCTGAGTGCATGTGAAATAATGCCAGCACCTGGAAGGCTGTTAGCAGGCTCTCCTGTTATTACTACTTTTGTTACAGAGGAGCTAAGGTTAGCAAAGCTTGGGGTTTACTGTGCAAGTTTGTGATATCAGAGATGACATCTGTGCAAGATCTGCATGATAAAGTTGATTAACCTGAGTCCATTTTCTCATCTGTAAATACTAAGTATACCAATTAAATGTTAGCATGTTATACTACACATACAAAATATACTATTAATAGGAACACATTTTTTTTTTCATTCTAATGGGTATCTTTGGGTTTATTTGAAGGCACAGGGACTGATAAAACAAAGAGCTAGGGGAGAAAAGTGGGGTGCATTTAGGTTATTTTGGTCCCCCTCACACGACTACAGAACGTTTAGTGTATCTGCTTTGTGCTCATTCCTGAGAGGCACACAACCGAAGGAGCAACATTGTCTCAAGCCCATAGGAATATGCAATGTCACGCTTTCATGCAGCTGTCTTTTGCATTCTGCAAACTGTTCTAATGAGACCTAAATCCTGGAAACACCATCAGATAATGCAAAACATTTTGGCAGCTGAGTCTCCCATTTGTCTCAGAACAGGGATCCAGTCGTTTTGACTGTATTAGCTCACTTCCTCTTCCCAGACTCCCAGGGGTAAGATGCTCCCTTCATGCCCTCCTCCCCCAGACAGGGAAACTGACTCCAGAAGATTAAGTTGCTTGCTCTTGGTTAAAATACTACTGAGCAGCAGAGAAAGATCTAACCTAATTAGCTCCCTCCAAAGCCCACACTCTTTCCAAAGTTGCGTAAGATGACAAACCTCAGAAACACAAGTATTGCATGAATTCTATTTGGTAATATTAATAAAAATCTGGAGCCAGATTCTGGGAAAAAGCTGAAATATCAGAGAGATAGAGAAACAAGCCACTCTTACCTAGCCAATTCCTCAGGCCGAAAGGGCAAGTCCTGTCTCCAGGAGTCCTCATACTCAAAATTCTGAGTCCTCAGGGCAAAGGAAATCAGTCAAAGGGAAGAACCTCTGCCTTCTCCTGCCTTATCTTTCTTTCCCCACCCAGTTATCTCAATTGCTGGAACTTTCCTAGTACTAGGATTAAAGGTGTGAGCCACCACTGCCTGGCTCTGTTTGCCCTTGAACTCACAGAAACCCAGAGGATCTCTGCCTCCTAATGGCTGGGATTAAAGGCATGGATCACCACTCCCTGACATTCATGGCTTGGCTCTGTGGGTGGCTTCTGTCCTCTGAGATTTCAGGCTATTTTTATTAAATATACAATTTATCACCACATACAGGTAGTCTCCTAAGACACCCCTAAAAACCTCTAGTCAGATATCTCAGCATCCCCAGATTCTTGGATATATAATACAGGTTTGGCATTGTTTGAAAAAAAATCTTTTTGACAATCAGAAAGTTTTCTGAACTACCATATTCCCCACTATGTCTACAAGGGGCATTATTCAAGACACCAAGTGCATGTGTGCTGCCTGAAATCACAGCTAGTACTGAACTCTCTACATATACTATTTTTTCCTATGCATATATATTTTGATAAAGTTTAATTGATTTATGTATAATAAGAGGTTAACAATGATAACTTATAACAGCATGAAACAAGAATAAGAATGTTTGGTAAATGGCTATCTGTGGGATGTATAGGCCCTAGAGGCTTCTAAGGGCCTGGGGGCCAGCCTGGCCTCAGCCAGTTCAAACTGGTTATAACTGGTGTCTTAAGACATGTGCTCATAGCCATGAAGGCCCCTTGAGTGGGCACTTCCTCAAAAGCTAACCTGGGGTCTGCCTGGGGGCCTTGGCAACAGAGGCAGAGTCCTGGTATGAGATGACCTGGACCAGTGAGAGATGTCCATGCTGCAACAGCAGATACCAGCAAAGCAAAGCCCTTCCCCCAGACTGGGAGGAGGGTATGAAAGGCTTGCCCCTTCCTCAATAAACTAGACTTGTTTGTTTCAACTGGTCTCCCATGACTGTGTTGTTCTCTGTGCCTTAATGCCCCCTCCCCTGAAAGGGAACTATCACAGCCCTGAGAATAGACAACCCCAATAGCTGTCATGATTATTTTCATGCTTCAGGGTGCAAGTAAGGGTTACTTAGGCCAAAGCTCTACAATATCACAACAGAAGAGCTGGGGAAAGAGAGTTACTGGGTGACTTGGGGCTGCAGAGTGTAAGCCATGGCTGTATTAAACAAAGAGGTGATTTACCCCAGGTAGGGTCACAATCGGACAGTTGCAGATTTTATTACGATGTGTAGAAGGGTGTGCACAATAAAACTGGGGAGTTCTTTATTTCTAAAAATATCTATGTGGGGCTAGAAAGATGACTCCATAGTTATAAGCAATAGCTGTTCTTGCTGAGAATCAGGGTCCAATACCCAGCACCCACAACTTGTCTGACAAACATCCATGACTCCATTTCCAGAGTATCTGACTCCCTCTTCTGGTCTCCAGAGGCACTGCATGCATTCCATGGTATGTATGTCAGGTAAAATACTCACATGTTTAAAAGTTCATCTTTAAAAAATAAAGATCTCTATGTAATATTTTCAAAGTTTAGTTGTCATTACTGGCCACTGAAACTAAGACTATTCGGGGACTCAGTAACATTAATTATAAGCAATTCTGAACACATACAATTATAGCCTCAGTTATAAAGCACCTATTATGAACTAGATGTTTGCTGAGCTTAATCTAAAATCTCCCACCTAATTGCATTCAGTTTAACAAACAACCATTGAATTGCTGTTGGGTTTATAAACCCATCTTACAAATGAGCAAAAGAAAGTTCCAAGCTTAAGTAGTTAACTACAGTGATACCCGTGAGACAAGGGGGCCATGTTCCCTGATGCCAAAGCCCCCACCCTCTCCTCCATACCCCTTGCATTCTCCATGTGTGAGTACATGCTGACGGAGCAACTCTATTAGAATGATTGGAACAGAGACAGTTACAGCAAAAGGACCAGCCATGCCCATCACCACAAACCGGAGTGCCACCATGCTAATTGAAGACACTTATTTAGGGCTGGTTTTGACCAGTTCCCTCTGCAGCAGCCTCATCCACTGGGGTGTCCCTGTCCCATCTGTTTCCCCATATCTGGTTTCTACCTGCTTCATTAAAGTGTTCTTACAGCACTGTGCATAAATCAATTAGTGCACATCGTTCTATAAGAATTGGCCTGGGGATTTTAGTCTTAATTCAAAATGACAACAAGGTATTGGATTTCCAAGGTAAGAACAATGTTGGCTTTTTCCAGGTTCCCTTCAAAGTGTGGAGCTTAGTGGGAAGCCCTGAGTGGTTGCCTCTGATACCAGCTGGGAGTGGATTCTCAATCCAGGTGCAACCCAAATTGAAATTGTCAACAGGAGTCACTAACTTGGGGGTGGGGGTTGTCATCAGTGGGGCTGACGCATTGTAATTATTTGTAATAGTTAAAAAAAAAAATAGATACCACATAAGAGAAAAGTGCCAAACAAGGATTCCCTACCACCCCAGATAGATTTTCTCACAGGTAATGGAAAGATGAAGAAAAAATAATAATAAAATAGGAAGGGAAAAAACCTCACTTCTTCAAGGAAATTGATCTACTCTTGGTCTATGGAGAATATTTGTAAAGTAACTCAGGAAATGCAACAGCAGCAGCCCCAGAAAGATTAGAAAAACTTAGAAAACTTTTCTGTGGCCCACCGGAACTTGGTGACACTGCAGGTGATGATCAAATTTTAGAGCACACATCCAGTCTGTGGCTTCTTGGGCCATAAGGAGACTCCAACTCCCAATTCTTCAAATTGAAGGAAGGCACCCAGTTCTGTAGGGCCCCTCTATAAACTAGAGGAGAATTTTAAAGCACATAGGACTGAAGAGCAAGAGGGGGAAAGAGGAAGGAAGTCCTTGAGTGGCTTGATGACGTCCCAGTTGTGGCTGTCAGTCAAACCCCTGTGGTCGTTTAGACATCTATTTAAACATGCCCCTCCCAGATCCTTCAGAGAGAGCACTCAGGGTAAAAAGCTCCAGTGATCCTGGGACTACATCTACTGGTAACCGGTGTGTGTGTGTGTGTGTGTGTGTGTGTGTGTGTGTGTGTGTGTGTGTGTGTGTGTGTGTGTGTGTGTGTCACTCCTTGCCTATGTGTACCGTACCATTTTTTCTTGCTTTCTCTGCCCCAGTTAGGTGGTGCTATGCTGCCCTGTAGGCCCGGGAGGAGCTAGCGATCTGTCAGGGCACCTTGTCCCCTCTATTCTAGAGACCTGGGAGAAACTGAGTAAATCCGCCCTTAGACCTGAACTTGAGGACCTGTCGCGGGGAGGCGCTAGCGCGTAGTGTCGGCAACAGACCGCCCAGGGACGCACAGTTACTCTACTGTCTCGCGCAAAAATCACCCTGGGGCCGATTTCAGCAGCTTCCTGAAAATTCCATGAACGGGGCCCCTGGCCGGATGCGGGGCCCCCCAGCACCGGCACCCCCTCCCTTCACTCAGAGAGGCCCGGGCGCAGTGTGAGGCGCCCTTGGAAGGCACACCAGGCCGGAGCGGGGACTCAGCCAGGAGTCGCAGGAAAGTGGCCAGTCCTTCGTAGCCTCAAACCCCGCCCGCGGCTGGCACCTCCTAGGCGGATCCTCAGCCTTGCGGGCCTCCAAACGCGCCTCGGGCCCCGGAGCCTTCTCATTTCGTTTGCATAAGATCCCGGGTGGGGCCGCAGTCCCCAAACCGTTTTCGAAAGCCGGGGGTCTCCTCCAGATTGCTGCCTGGGTCGCAAGCTAAAAGCTCTCGAGTCAGAAAGACCGAGTGGCCCACTGGGATCCATACTTTTGAACCCTTGGGGCCTGTTATAGTCTCAGCCACGTGTGGCGCAGGCGACAACACGTTTTATGCTCTCTCCAGAGTGCAGCCACCGGAGCTCAGAGGCCTGCAATCTTGCCTGCGCTTGGGGTGCGGTGTGGTGAGAACCATTCACCAAACGGGGTAGAGGGCAACCCAGAAACCTCGAGGTGTCGGAGTTTGCAAAAACCAGCAGAGCTTTCGGAGACACAGCCGACCTGGCAGCTGCCAGAGGCAGGTGGGGAGGTGCAGAGGGCCGCAGCGCAAACCCGTTCCAACTGCTGGCCCGCTTTCAACAAAACGCACGGCTCAGGCCCAAGAGGGTTCTTGGTGGAGAGAGAACAGAGTCACTGTCCAACTCCGCACCCGGACCTGCGGAAGAGCGGAGGTTCCCACCTCTGAGTTTCGCAGAGGATTCCTGATCGATCTTGCGTTTTTATCTGCCAGCGACAGAGTCAGTCCGAGGGTTTTCTATAGCTTTAATAAAGGTTAAGATGAATAAAGATTAAGCGCGCGCGCGCACGCACGCACGCACGCACACACACACACACACACACACACACACACACACACACACACACACGAACTCTGCTTCTCTCTGATTTCTCACGAAGAACCCACTTCCTTTCTTCTTCTTTTGAGTCACAAGGGTTTACCCAGAACGAAGGTCTTCTGGTCCTCTGGCCTGGGAAACAGTCAGCAAGTTCTTTCTCCTAGCTGGATCATCCGATTCACTTCGAAAGGCCCCAACCGAAACCGAGAAAGCCCTCAGGACACCCATTCGGCCAGCCTCCCGTTGGGTCTTGTGTGCCAGAGGTCCGCTGGTCAATGGGCGCGGGTCAGCGGTGGCCTTCGGGCTCCATTCTGCGAGTTTCCGGCCAATCTCCAGACACAAAGGCCTTAGACCATCCCTGTCCAAAAGTCTCGAGCAAAGAAATCCTGTCGGCGTGAACTCACGGCTCATGGGGCGCACCCAAATTCTGCCTTCCAGACAGTCCGATGCTCCCAGAGAATTTTCCAGCGCAGCTGGGAATGTAGAGAGACATTTCAATGAAACTCAAATTCCCAAACGTTTACAAAACTTTCCTCCGTCCTGGCCATAAAGTACCCTGCCTGCTCTTGCTGAAACAAACTTTTAATGCAAGCGGGTTTTTTTTTTTTTTTTTTGAGTGTAACAACTGGGTAGAGGAAAACGCACAAGGCTGAAAACTTAGGTCAAGTAGAGACCCAAGGCTTGGCAGTACAGGCCTCTCAAGCAGCTGCTCACTGCTGGGACTGAGGGCGAGCTTGCCTGAGAGTCATGCTGGTGTCTAGCACATCCCCACCCAGACAGCCTATGTTCTGTCCTGTAGCAAATTCTGTGAAGGAGGGGCCAGCCAGAGACTGCCGAATATTGAAGAGACCCTAGCTGAGATTCTAACCTTTTTAGGGTAGGCATACTGCCAGCCCCCAGCTGCCAAAGGTTCTGTCCCAAACCTGCTAGAACCGGTTTGTGACAGCCAGTGGAAAGAGGGGATAGCTAGTATCATATCACACTCACGCACTGGGTAATGGGGTTACAGTTTTTCCTATGCTTGCTAGGTAATGACTTTTTATCTGGCACCCTGGGTGGCAGGTCTGCTCTCTGCTCTGCCTACTCCAGAGTATTGCCTGGAGGCTCCAGGCAGGGTTGGTGGTTGAGCTGTGGCATGGGGACCATAAGAAGGCAGAATTGTGGATCTCCAGAAGGACAGAAAACCTGCCTTGTGAGTTTTGAGCCTGGTCCTGGAAGAAGCTCCTTCAACTGAACGCTTCAAAGGCTCCAAAAGGAGCAAGTTTGGGGTCAGGCCAGGGCCTGGGTGGCTTGACCATTTTCCCTTGCTGCCAGCACTGGAAGGGATTACGGAGGTCACTGAGGCCCCAGCTAACTAAAGGTGGGGTGAAATGGGTCTCTTACACTAGTAACTGACTGATCTATCACCCAACTAGAATGTTTCTTTCCCTCTCTCTGGCTTTCTTTAACAAAAATAAAAATGAAAAATCTTTGAATAATTTTAACTATGTAGCAGAGGAGAGACCCTTGGAAAAGGTAGGTCAGCCTATGTACAAAGTATGCTCTGAGCCTTATTGCAATCTGGGTAATATATTTTTCAGGTCTCCCAGGATCCTCAAGGGCAAGTCCCACACCATGGGTCTTCAGAAAAAGCAACCTGGATACATTAAGACCTGCCATCCCCACAGAGGATGCCTACAAAGCTGACATCTGGATTACTGCAGGAACTGTTCTCTTTGTACTGGCTTAGGACCTAGTAGTCCAGTGTCCTCAACTCAAGGGGACAGTCAGTCCTCCAGCAACTAAAGTCTTAGGGGATGTCTGAGCTCCACTTTCCATGCTTGCATCATCACCAAAGGCCTTTAGGCATTCTAGAGCAGAGGTGAAGTTTAGGAAATCATGCTGGATCCTTAAATAAATATGTACCTTACCCATAAGCAACCGGCAAACCCCACATCAAAGCTGAGGGTCTAGACTCTCCCATTTTCAGTAAAGCTCTCAATCCCCCTTAGAACGCTTAACAGGGGAGATACTAAAAATGAGGCCTAGAAGTTACTCTGAATACAGAGTTTTTGATCTGTGCGGCCTCAAGTCTAGGCATTGAGAATGTCACTAGGTGCGGTGCAGCCCGAAACTGGGTGGGAAAAGGGGGGACGAGGGAACGGATATGCAAAGGGGCAAGTTGGGCAAGGAAATTAGCAGGGACACCTCCTCCCCGGGACGCGCAGGGCTCCCTTGTCCTTCTCTCTCTCCAACTCCACAAGTTTTCTCGAGGTGTTCTGACAAAAAAGCAGAAACACCTCCTGCTCCCTTTTCTAAGGTCCCTGCTTCCGGAACTCAGCGCTGAGTTTCTAGGAGCCCTCGCCCCGAAACGGAGAGGCTGGAAGCTGGTAGATCCTGCTGCCCATACTCTAGCGCACTAGCCACAGGGGAAGCCCCACAATCATCCTACACTGGCTGCCCTGGGCTCCCCGAGAACAGTTTGCCGATCTGTGCAGCTCCTTGCTTTTGCAGCGTCGTCCCGCAGAGGCCACACGGGCCTGCCGGGAGTTTCTCGGGCCCTGGGCCCCGTGGGGTTAAAGTCTGAGCCTCAGCCTAACGAAGAGCAAAAACGCGCCGAGTGGGGGCGGTACCCGCCGCGAGTCAGCCAGCCCGCTCGGAAAGGAAGGAAAGGCGGGATCCTCCGGGAAGTTGATTCTCAGGCGTCCAGCTGCGGCCACTGCCAAAATCCTGACTCCTCTCCCCACCTCCTCCCCCTTTCCCTGGAGGACAGCTCGGGTCCCGGCTTCCTAGCTTGGGGGTGGGGCATTGTCAGCTGGAAAAGCCAAGGCTTTCAGAGGCCCCCTAAGAGAATCCAAACTCTCCATCCCACTGACCTCCTCCTGGGTTACAGTATCTCTGCCTGACAGCTGCGACCTTCCGAGCGACGCGGTGACCTCGCCAGGGCTGGAGCACCTGGTGAGGCCTGGGCGAGGCTGTTACATTGCCCTTGTTTAAAAATATAATAATAATAAAAAAAAAGTCCTACACTTCTTCCCCTTGGAGACTCCTTCTGTCCCCTCTCTTTCTTCTTTCTGCAAGGCACCCCCTTAAACGGTCCTCTGCTTTCCCTTCTACTCTCTTCCTTCCCTTCCCACCTCGGTCCTCCTCTTTTCTTGGGGGGGGGGGATACTCAGCCCCCCTCCTTAGGGGTCCTCCTCCTCCTTTGCTCTTTGGGCGTCCGCCCCGTCAATCACCGCCGTCTCGGTCCCCAGCCCGGCCCCTCTCCGCCTCCCAGGCTCTGGGAGTGCCTGGGGCTCCTGTCTCGGCCGCCCTTCGTTATGTGCAGAGCCGGGGCGATCTGTCAGCGGAGCCGGCCAGGGGGGAGCAGCCCCGGCCGCCGGGGCTCGGGTTACCGGTGACTGACAGCGTCTCCATGGCGAATAATTTGACTCGACTATTGTCTGGCGCGGGCAGGCCCCGGGTCAGATAACCCGACCAATCAGGGCGCGGGCCGCCGCGCCTCATGCCCGCTTAGAATAATATTATTAAAAAAGCTGCGAGCGAGCTAGACGGGAGGGAGAGCGAACGAGGAAGGAGCGAAGGAGCGGCGGGCGGGCGCGGAGCATGCGGAGCGGCGCCCCGGGCGGCCCCCGGGCTTGGGCGCGGGCGAGGCGCGCAGGAGGAGGCGGGGGCGCAGAGCCGCGCGGGGCAGACGGCGGGAGCGAGGACGGACCGCAGTGACTCAGGAGCCGCCGGGGAGCCAGCGCCTGGCCAGGGGGCCCCGCCCGCCTGTCGGCCGGGCCAGGCCGGCGGGGAGGCGCCCATGCGGGGCCTCGAGGCTCGGTGAGGGCGCGCGCGGGCGGGCGGGCGCGCAGCCGGCACCATGTCCATGCTGCCCACCTTCGGCTTCACGCAGGAGCAAGTGGCGTGCGTGTGCGAGGTGCTGCAGCAGGGCGGCAACATCGAGCGGCTGGGTCGCTTCCTGTGGTCGCTGCCCGCCTGCGAGCACCTCCATAAGAATGAAAGCGTGCTCAAGGCCAAGGCCGTGGTGGCCTTCCACCGGGGCAACTTCCGAGAGCTCTACAAAATCCTGGAGAGTCACCAGTTCTCGCCGCACAACCACGCCAAGCTGCAGCAGCTCTGGCTCAAAGCTCACTACATCGAGGCGGAGAAACTGCGCGGCCGGCCCCTGGGCGCCGTGGGCAAGTACCGCGTGCGACGCAAGTTCCCGTTGCCGCGCTCCATCTGGGACGGCGAGGAAACCAGCTACTGCTTCAAGGAGAAGAGCCGCAGCGTGCTGCGCGAGTGGTACGCGCACAACCCTTACCCGTCGCCACGGGAGAAGCGCGAGCTGGCCGAGGCCACCGGCCTCACCACCACGCAAGTCAGCAACTGGTTCAAAAACCGGCGGCAGCGCGACCGGGCGGCCGAGGCCAAGGAAAGGTACGAGTAAGTAGAACTTCCGCGCCAGCTTCCCTGGTCCCGAGGGTCGGGGGATGGTGTCGATTAAGCTGGACCCGGGTCCAGGTTACGCCCCGGGCTGCAGCCCAGCCAGGCTCAAAGCAGCGCTTAGATCTTGCTGGAGACTGAGCGGCCAGGGATTTGTCTAAAGCGGGCAAAGTAGTGAGTTAATTCTCAACTAATTCCCCAGTCGCTTGTAGACTAGATAGGAAAGACAGTTTCCGAGAGGGCAAGGCTGTGGGCCTGGATCCCCCTGCAAGGTAGGCATAGGCTCAGGGCCTGTTCTTCCTCTGAACAACTAAGGGCATTGGGGGACCAGAGACAGTTTCGGACTTCACCTCTAGGTCAAAGTGGTTTTGTTTTGTTTTTAGGGGTCAGAGCTGGGATTGGAACTTCCCTATTATTGTTCGGGCAATGAAGTCAATATCTGGGCAAGGACATTCCTTGTCTAGACATAAGAACTGAGGGCAAGGGAGTTGGGAGTTATCCCGCGTAGAAAGGACCGATGAGATGGGGGGCCCCAGGGAGGAAATGACAGCTGTAGGAGAGAATACAAACATATACCTCTTTTTTGGCCTGCCGAATCCAGCAAGCCTTCCAGAACTTGCCAGGCCCTCGACATCTCTATCCTGGGTTCCTACTTTCTTTGATGTGTAAATCAGGTGTGTTAGATAAACTGAGATCTGCTGGGAGGGGTCTGAGCCTGGGAGACTAGAGCTGTATTTCCTCTCGGAATCCAAGATATGCCTAACTAACCAAAGCTCTGTGACCGCCTGCAACCCTCTCTGAACTTTACTTTAATCTCGTCGAGGGAAACGGGTAGGGGAAAAGAATCTCTCCTTCGGTAACGGCAAAACAAGACACCTGGGTTAGGATGTGTTCAGCACAGAGTTTGAATGATTCTAGTCCAGAGTAAGGGTGCTGAACAGCGGGAAAGATGAGCAGGCTGCAGACTGGATCTGGGTATTTGAAACCTTGAAGTTGGTCTATTCGTGGCGATGAAGTTTCACTCGCTCAGATGCAAGCCCTATAGATTATCTCTCAAGACATCAAAAAGAACAGCCGCCACGAATCCACAAAGATATTTTACCCAGGATTTCAAATACACACACCCCGACAGGGACTGTTCACAAACGCAGGACAGGAGGCGGGCTCCACCGTTGGAAGGCTCTAGTTCAGCTAGGGTTTCTGACCAGGCCCCAGGTGAGAGCTGCAGAGAGCGTCCCTGGGTCTCTAGTTATGACAGAAAGATCCAGGCCAGCACTAACCATCCCGACCTTCTTTCTACCTTTCTCCAGAAACTGCTCTCCATACCGAGCTTCCAGTTCCTTGGCTAAACATTTTAGCAGATAGCTAGGGAGAAGCCTTCCATTCTCAAAGTCTCGTCCTTATTCCAAATCAAATAGAGTTCACAGAGCCTGTTCAGTTTGGAATCAGGGAATGGATTCTCAAAAGCCCTCATCTGCCTGCTCAAGTCAATCTGTAATTAGGAGTTTCCCTGGGGCAGAGAAAGGCAACTGGAAAAGGGGCCTCTGCTTTCCCAACTCCGAGTGGGTCCCTCAGCCTGGGATCGTCCTACCTGGAGTTTCTTCTGCCTACTTCTATCCTCAAACTTAATTTGTCCGGCCTAAGTGACTTGAAAATCCAGGCTCTACCTCCTCATTCCCCCAATATCAGGCACCCCGCTTTAGTGCCACTGCTCCAGGGAAGAAATGGGGTGAGGGACTGGGGCATATACATAGAGTAGGAAAGATAGACATGATTAAGAACATGGGCTGATCCCCGGAGGACAAGAGAAAACTGGAGGGTCGAGGGGTTACGAACGCCACAGCGAACCAAACGCGGAGTGTCAAAAATGGTAGAAACCGAAAACGTCTTTAGCGACCGCAGTGGCACTGAGTCCTGAGAGGGCCCGGGCGCTGGCGTCGTAAGGGGTGGCTCTGAGTGGCCTCGGTTTCCCACTGACCCCACTGCTTTGCTCCTGCGCTTGCAGAGAGAACAGCGAGAACTCCAATTCCAGCAGCCACAACCCGCTGGCTTCCTCGCTCAACGGCAGCAAGTCCGTGCTAGGTAGCTCCGAGGATGAGAAGACACCGTCGGGGACGCCGGACCACTCGTCATCCAGCCCCGCACTGCTGCTCAGCCCGCCGCCGCCCCCTGGGCTGCCCTCCCTGCACAGCCTGGGCCACCCTCCGGGCCCCAGCGCCGTCCCCGTGCCAGTGCCCGGTGGAGGCGCCACGGACCCACTGCAACATCACCACAGCTTGCAGGACTCCATACTCAACCCCATGTCCGCCAACCTTGTGGACCTGGGCTCCTAGAACTCTGCTCCCGAGCTTGGTGCGGGGACTTGAGAGGCCGTGCGGGAGGGCGGTACGTGCTGGAGTCCGTGCGGGCTACTAGAAGAGGGCCACGCCATGCAGGAGCAGCCGCAGAACTGGCGGCGGGACAAAGTGGACTACTGTCTGCTGGGGCCCTTTGGGGGATTCCTTTTCAACAAGTTGCTTTTGAGCTCTTTTGGAGGCCAGAGACTCGGTTCTGAACCAGGCAAAGGAATAAATTATAAACCGCCACCATCACCCCGATTTTTTTTCTCATTTCCTCTCCTTTCTTCCCTCCCACTTTCCTTTCGGATTTTTTTTTTCAGTGTCTTTCCGTTTCTTTTCTCTTTTTCCCTCCTCCCCCCTCCTTCTAATTTCTAGAGCAAACTTTCTCCTCACACTCTCTCTCCCTCTCCTCCCTCCCCCCTCTCTCTCCTAATTTTTCTTACACCATACTTTCTTCCTTCAGTTATCTTTATTAGTTTCTTCTTTCTAACTTTCTGGGAGTCATATGAAGGACGGTGGACACCCTGGGCCTTTGGTCCTCACCCCCCACCCCCCAGTGTGAGCCGAAGGTGGCAGCTTTTTAACTAATAAACAAGAAAGGGCTGCACCCCAGAAGCCCCATATATATATTCTCTCTCTTCTCTCTCTCTCTCTCTCTCTCTCTCTCTCTCTCTCTCTCTCTCTCTCTCTCTCTCTCTCTCTCTCTCTCTCTCTCTCTCTTCTTTCCTCTCCCTCCTTCTATCTTTCTCCCTCCCTCGTCCTTCCTTCCCACCACGCCTCCTCTTCCTCCTGGGACTGTGGCTCTCAGCCCAGAGTGCCTCCCCAGCCGCAGACTTGCCTTTCTCCTTTTATGCCCTCATGTGAATGTTCGTCGGGAGATATTTCTGCTTTTATTTTCTAATAAAATTAGAAATCATAAATATACGTATATACGCCCCAAGGTCCGGCGACGTGTAACAGTATCTGATTTTCCAACAAGGACTGGATACCCCCGGGTGGGCAATTCTGGGCAGTGATACTTGGGCGGGGCCCTGGAAACGTAGACCGGCCTTCCCTCGTAGAGTCTCTGACAAGGAGATGGGAAAGGCTGAACACTCTGAAACTTCCTCTCATTAAGACAAGACCTTGGTCCCTTTTCTCCGCAGAATGCTCTGCAGAAACAAGGACCAAACTTCCGGTTTCCACCGCAGCCACCACAACGGAGCGCCCCCCGCCCCGCCTGACACCAATCCACTCCATCCCACCCCCACCACCCCCGACACACCTTTAGGGTTATAGAAGGAGTTGAGAGCCTGCGTGCAGAGTTTGGAGTTGTGAGGTTTGGGAGGAAGGTTGGACTGGGTGTCTCGAGTAGGAATTCCTTCTCAGCACTGTCGAAGTCGCTAGAACTGGAGATGACAGTCTGGACAGATTCGCCCGACCAGGAGCAAGGGCTGAGACCTCCACTTCCAAAGCACGCCCTTGGCTAACCGTGGCGGAAACGTCTCTGAATTCGGCACCTTGCATTGGGTACAGTGGAGAAGGAGCGTGAAAGATCAGCAGAGGGTCAGTGTTGTGGATGCTAGCAAGTGGGTGCAGGGCTCCTGAGTATAGAGCGCTGCGATTGCTCTAGTTGTAGGAACCTACAGTATTGTTTCCAGATTAGAGTTCTAACCCCCTTTTATCTAACAAGTCCAGGCCAGTCCAGACAGATCCAAATCAGGAGGAAGTCATGGCTTTTCAGTATTGCTTCGCAGTGGCAATGACGATGTGGTTATGGAACAGGACCAGAAAGTTAGTGCCTGCCATCCCTGGGCTGGAAGAGATAGAGGAAAGAGGCATTTCTGGGCTGGAAGAGATGGAGGAAAACGGCATGTACTGGGCCCTAGGACCTCTTGGGACTTTCCTTTCTAATAATCCAGTACTTCCTGTTTCGACCATAAACTCATCAGAACTCTTCTCTCGATTTTTTTTTTTTTTTTTAATCAAGAGTTTCTTCACACATGACTCAGGCAGTTGAATGGAATAATGGGCACCGGAGGCTACACTGTTGTGTGGGCCTGGAGTTCAAGGAGAATACACAAACCTGGAAACTTGTGGAGGCTGGATTCCTTTACCTGGCCCCACCCCCAGGGCCCCTTCACTTTAGCTCTGAAGAGAAAGCCCAGCCCTGGTAGCGTCCTTGGCCTCCCTGGGTGTCCGGGCTTTCAGGAAACATCTCAAGTGCTCTCTGGAACTGGTTTGCTCTGGAACGGACTGAGCAGCCCAACCTCCTGTGACTTGAGGCATGTAGAGCTAGCAGCTACTGCCTAAAGGTCTGTCTGGAGAGTTCCAAACGGATCTGCCTGTGTCAGCCACTTGGCCAGACTGCTTGGTGATGTCAAAAGGCCACACTTCTGCACAATTACTTCGCTGGACGAAGAAAATCCAGTAGCCTCGTGTTCCAAGTCATCCCTAGTCCCATGCTCACAGGCAAACAGACTATTAATTATCATATGGAAAAAAAGAAACATGTTTAACTTTGATTCAGGTCACAATTATTTGGAGCATGCTATAATCTGAAACCTATTGTGATAGTAACCTCCCGGAGAAATAGTCTTCATCATCCATGCTAAAACCTATTTGGTAGTAACAGATTGCAGCAGCATCCATGTTAATTCTTACACTCAAGTACAGAAGCAAGCACACCCCCCCCCACTACATTGTCATATAAGCACTCTCCCTGTGGATGTATGTGTAAGGTAGAATACAAGTGAATGTGCCCAGCCTGTGTGAACTCAAACACACAATACACATACACATCAAGCTTTCTCCTCACCAGGCTTCTCTCCAAAAACAGTAAAGTCCACAACTGTCCTCAGCTACTCCTGCCCACTACCAAACCCTGCAAGATGACCTGATGGCATCACAGCAAAGCCTTGTAGAGGGGCTTTCTGGAAAGGCTATTTGGTCCCAGAGACAGAAATTATCCCCGTGATAGCTGATCAGGGATCCATCGGTGACACCCTCTCTAGTGTCTGCCAGGTTGCAACTCTAGTTCCAAGCTCATGAGTGCCAGTAGGGGTGGAGGGTGGGGCAGTTCCAAGGCTGTGTTCCTTAAAGTGATTTCAGAGCAGTTCAACTTGCTGAAGCTTCTTTCTTGCATTCTTCCCCAGCCAGTAGCCAGGAAAATATGTATTTAAATACGAGAGGAGGGGGAAGATGCAGAAGTCCACCGAGTCTACCAGTATAAGCTACTCCCAGCTGTGACTCCCATCAGATCATGAGAACTGGACATAATATACACATACTGACTTTAAAAAAAAAAAAAAGTCTTGTCAGACTCTGTGAAACAAGATTCTTGGGGACTTTCTTCTATCCACCTCTTATAGACAGCCCTCATCTCCATTCTGACTCTCCTGAGAGTCTGCAAAAGGATGTCCTTTAACTTATGCACAAGCAGGTGTGTGTGTGTGTGTGTGTGTGTGTGTGTGTGTGTGTGTGTGTGTGTGTACCCATACAGCCCTGTAGCGGGAACACATCTGAAGACATGAGGATCCAGTCACAAGGGCCAGATGACCTGAAGAAAGAAACTCTGCTTTGGAGCTTTAAAAAACAAAACAAAACAAACAAACAAACAAACAAACAAACAAACAAAAACCTCAGAACCACAGGGGGTCCAGAGAGGCAAGCCCTCTCCTCCTGCGCTGGTGGTCTTCTGGGGTACTTAATCTTCGAAGGGGCATCTTAAGGGAGTGCCATCTGTTGCTGTCTGCAGAGCAGTTGGTGATTCCAGTATCCGTAGCCAGAAAAGAGTAGCAAGAACCAGGAAGATAGGGGGAAGAAAACACTGGGCTTCTCAGAGAACAACAGAGCCTGAGTGTCTACGGCAGAGCAAAAGAATTGGGAATTGCCTCTGAGGCTCTCAAAATGTGCTCTGAGAAAACTCTGTAAGAAAGATACCAAGGTTTTTGTATTGAAAGATGTGTCAGGAAGGACCACATTGAAGATGTCTCCATTCTATCCCTCTGACTTCAGTCTTCTGAACTGGGGTGACGGAGACCTCGTGAGGGTATTGACATATGTGAGAAGGGCAACGGTGTACAAGTTGATAGTGAGACATGCCTACTGTGGAGTGCCAGTTCGAGAGCAGGTCCCAGAGAGCTTTTGAGGGAAGGGGGTGAATCTGAAATGGGCAAAATGGGCGAGCCTCCACCAAAGAGCAATGTGCCTGTGCTGGCCCAGACTAGCATCTTTTTTTCTTATGGACTGATCCCAACCCCTTGCAAGTTAGTCCTCACTGGACATGTTCCTCCTGGCCATCTCTCGGTCTGGGAGGGGGGTGATTCAGAGGGAAGGAAGAATTCTGTCCCTGCATCTAGGGATTGGAGTTGCAAGCCAAGCATAGATCTCACCCTAGTGCGTTCTGGTACCAAGGCTAAGACCTCTGTATGCTGCTCCAGCAGGTTCTTGTGGAAATCCTGCCGCTGTCTGTGAGATTGGAGTTGAGGGTGGAGGGTGAAATCCGAATGTAAAAGAGCAGATTGGGCGCCCTCCAATGGAGTCTCAGCAAGACTGCGTCCCTGCCTTTCTTAGATGGTTATGATGAGCAAAGGCCACCGGACACAACGAAGGACCTTTCAGGAGAGACCCTCGCCCCTGCCAGGGCTAAGATGAAATCTAACACAGGCCCCGCTGTACCCGGAGCACCTGAGTTCCAAGAACTGCCTCTCCGACAGAGACACTATGACAAGTGGCCGGAGCAGGGCCTTGGCCCACTTATGTCCCGCAGTCACCTTTCTAGGGACCCCTTGCCCGCCCAAAATAAACTGAATCTTTAGGGCTAGGGCAGTGGGGTACCACGGACTGCGAAGAAGCTTCCTTCTTCTGGGAAGACAGAGGCCTTGACGTTTTGGACCGGCAGTAGAAATTCATCTACAAGCTGGCCATCCCGGAAAGCCCGCTGGGTGGGGAGGATGTTTCCCTCGCTTTCCCATGGTACTGGGTCCCGACAGACCAGTGCCTGCCTGGGATTCGCTTGCTTTCACCAGGATCCGGATCTTCCCCTCCGGGGCATTTGGGTTTGACCGCCAGAGGGCCAGAAAGGAGAGGGTAGTTTGTCCTGCGAGTCTCTGCAGTATGAAGGCTCTTTATTCTGTTTCACCCGGGCTTTAAGCCGGGGCAGAAATGATTATCCAGGCAGGGCTCTCTCGCCCAGAAGTTCGTTGTTGGCAGAATTAGCGAGTAACTTGAGGAGATGCTGTTTCTTGGTGACTTGTATCTGCTTCATTCTTGCTGCAGCAGTACCAACACAGTCTCCCAGGTTGGAGAATTTCCCTAAGTGGGACAGGTTCCCCGGGCGGGTAGGACACTTGAAATAGATCTTTGGGATCGCAGCTCACCGTTTTCCCGAATTGTGAGCTGCCTTCGAGGGAACACGGTACTCAGCCCCTGATCCTGCAGCTCTGAGTGACGGGGATGGCGCTGATTCTGTCGCTGGAGAACTTAGAGCTAGCTGCAGGCCGATCTGTACGCAGCAGCGGGGTTTGCACGCCATGGCAGGTTTAAGTCAAGGGAAAGAACTAAGCACTGTATCAATTTGGTAATTGCCAGTTTCTCCCGGAGCTCTCCAGCAGGCTGGGCTGCACTGGATATTCCATCCACTGTTGGTTATCCGGAGTAAAAATAAAACCTTAAACCCAGAGGCGAGCCTACTGATCACCACCACCCCCAAACCTTTTGTGTCCCACCTCACCTACTCTGGGAAGAGGGGTGAGGCTAACCCGTCAACCCAAGGGCTGCAATAGGAGTTGTTTGGATTGATTCTCCTCTGTGCTACTCTGGTCCTGGTCAGAGACAGGGCTGTCTTCCAGCAGGCAATACATTAAAGTTGCCTGTCATTCCATTCACAGTTTTCCGCTGGGACATGAGGAAGGCCAGGATACAGCTGGCCCATTCTGGTGAACTCCTCAGGGGCGGCTCTGAAAGCCCCTCCCCTTCTTAGCCAGCAGGAGCTTTAGTGGTTCTGGCTCTCCCAACTGATTCTGTAGGTTTCTTATTTTTCTGTAGAACACCCATTAGAGTCTCCAGAAAGCCAGCAGGGACCACTTGAACCGATGAAGGAGATCCCTAGTCCACAAGGAAAAGAATAAATGGAAAGAAGGTAAAATGGTTAGGGAATGGGGCCAGGAAGTACGGCTGACAGCTTCCTTTTCCTGAAGAGGTATCTCCTTAGGGGGCGGAGGCAGGACAGCTCTCTACAACAAGGGGACCTTAATGGAGTAGAGGAGGCGACCAGAGGACTTGGAAAAACAAAAGAAGATGCAACATAGTATACACAACTTCCAGAAATTATATGGAGACTTATAGTCGGTCAGTCTCTTCCTGAGAATCCTATTGTGTAGCATTTGAAATTATATTGATGTCTTAGTTAGGGTTACCACTGCTTTGATGAAACAAGAGGAGCTTGGGGAGGAAAGGGTTATTTGGCTTACATTTCCACAACACTGTTCAGCACAGAAGGACATCAGGACAGGAACCCAGACAGGCTAGGAACCTGGAGGCAGGAGCTGTTGCAGAGGCCATGGTGGGAAGCTTCTCACTAGCTTGCTCCACATGGCTTACTCAGTCTGCTTTCTTATAGACCCCAGGACCACCAGCCCAAGGATGGCACCACCCACAATGGGCTGGGTCCTCCCCCATCAATTACTAATTAAGAAAATGCCTCATAGCTGGATCTTATGGAGACATTTTCTCAACTGAGGCTCCCTCTCTTGAGATGACTCTAGCTTATGTCAAATTGACAGAAAACTATTCAGCACAACTGGAAAGGCAGATGATTCTGACCTTTATTTAGCAAAAGGCTCAGAGAATTATGTGTGTTTCTCCCGAGGCAAAAGGCTATTGAAGACTCTTTATATTCTGTTTTTGAGGTGAGTTTTGGGGAACTACCAGATCCCAAACCATCCCAAAGGATAAAATGTGTCCCCTTTGGGGTTGGGGCCAAGAGATGGCTGCCATCTTGGAGGTCTATCTGGATAACACTATAAAGGCTATAAATTAATGCCTCTTAAATCAGAACAACGAACACATAACACAACTAAAAGGGCCACCAAAGGGACACTTGGGAAATAAAAGGAACTGAGAATAAGAATCTGGCTTTAAGGCATCTTTTAAGGTTCTCAGCAATGAGTTGGAAACCAAGAATTTGCTTAGAGAATTTTTTTCATTTTTTAAATTTATTTTAAAATGTTTTTTTTCTATGTATGCCACTGCTTTCCCTCTTCCCAGTCCTTCCCAGTCCTTCCCAGTCCTTCCCAGTCCTCCCTCAGCCTCCCCCAACTTCATCTCCCTGTCCATTCCCTAAGGAGGGTAAGGAGTCCCAAGGTGGGTCAGTTCAGTCTGGTGTATCCCACTGAGGTAGGTCTGAGTCTCTCATCCCATCATTGAGGCTGGGTTAGGTGTTCCTCTGTGGGGAATGGGCTCTAAGATACCAGTTTATGCACCAGGAGCATAGTTTGATCCTACCGCAAGAGGCTCCACAAACTGCCCACGCCATATGACAGTCGGCTACCTTTGGAGGGTTTAGTTCTTTGTTTGGAAAAATTCTTTAAAAAGCAAAACAAAAATTCAGTGAGTGATATCCAAAGGGCTATGGGTTTTGTTGTAATTTTTAAAAATAGTGATTTTGTGTGAGAGTGAGTGAGTGAGTGTGTGTGTGTGTGTGTGTGTGTGTGTGTGTGTGTGTGTGTGTGTGTGATGGAGAGAGAGAGAGAGATCAGAGAGAACTGCAGGAGTTGGTTCTCTCCTACTATGTGAGTTCCAAGGACTGAACTCAGGGCTTCAGGCCTGGAGGTAGGCACTTTTGTCCCCTGAGACATCCTGCCACCTCTAAGCTGTCCCAGCTGGAGACAGTGTGCAGAGAGATGTAAGGCTTCCGTTTACACTGACTTAACCCTAATGCCACTATGGAGGCTTATGTGTAGAAATCAAGCTTCACTTTATCACTTATTCATCAGTCCTTCACATAGTGGTTCTCAGCCCGTGGGTCGTGACCCCTTTGGGGTCAACTGGCCCTTCCATAGGGGTCACCTAAGACCATCAGAAAACACAGATGTTTACATTATAATTCATAGCAGCTGCAGAATTATAGTTACGAAGTAGCAATGAAAATAATTTTATGGTTGGGGGGGGTCACCACAACGTGAGGGACTGTGGTAAAGGATTGTAGAATTAGGAAGGCTGAGTATCACTGCTTTAAAAGGAATAGATAAAGCAGTAACTCTGAAAGTAGATACTAAATAATAGGAAGCGATCTGGAGGAGGGTTCGACTAGGTAGAAGCAAGGCTCTTGGGACAGGAAGTGATGATATCTGGCCAAGATGGAGCCAAGACACATCTACAGAGTTAGGCAAGGCTCAGTGAGGCAGCAGCTGTTCCCCATCCCAAGGAACAAGGACTTGGGGCCACAAATAGCGCCACACTGCCCACAGACAATTCTGATGCTTTAGGCACCAAACCAGACACCAAGAAACTGAAAATCTGTTGAGTCCATTATCTGTGTTCTTTTTTACACAGACGATGCTCTCTGCTTGCCCCAAAGAGACTCAACACTCTGCAGGATGCTGTGTTGTTAATCTAGGCTATCTGATAGGTTGCATGTAGAAGAAACCTTCACTTTATAATATGTCATCTTGCAATGACCTTACTGGGATGTGAGACCACTGTAAACACCGCAGCATCTGTGCTGCTTCTACCTTCCATGGCTTGGGTGGCAATGGCCAGAGTCACCAACTAAGTCATTTATTAAAGATGGAAGTGTATTCACCTGGGTTCCTACATGACTGCACGGACTATTGCACCACCCCACCCTAGAATTTCTGCTCCAGATTAAAGAAGACATGAACTTCGATTGTGTTTTATCCAACATGATTTTGGAACCTATTCGTTACAACAGATCAGATAGTTCGGTTCCCAGCATCACTGACCCAGCAGGCACCATTCACACTGGGGCACAGCTGTGTGGTGAAGGGCATGCATGCCAGGTAGACAAACTCCAATGTGGGCGTTTGATGGTCTCTGAATCAGCTTTGTGATGTGGACACCCCATTCAGCTCCTGTGATATCATTCAATGACACAGATTACACCAAGCAGCCAAGAACTCTAAGAGGTAAGGCTTTGAATGAGATTATGCTGTCCCTGGGAATCAGCCTGCTCAAGTACCTTAAATCTCTCCTTTTCCTGGTGGAGGGAGGAGGAAAGAGGAAGAACAGGTAGAGGAGATAAGGGGAAACCCACGTTTCAAACAAGAGCTGGAATTCCGGCTTACCCCATGCACAGAGCCTGCACACACCTCTACAGCTGTAATGTATTTTTATCTCTCTCCTCATCTCCACGTGGGACCTTGAACAAGTCAGAAAGACTCTCCAAACTTCAGAGATGCTAGAGAGGGTACTGTCCATCACCTCACATTCCACAGATGTGAGAGAGGAGAGCAGCCTGAAGTCTTTATTAGAAAGACCTTGAGGGGCTGAAGAGATGGTTCAGTGGTTAAAAGTACTGGATATTCTTTCCAGAGGACTCAGGTTCAATTCAGAGTATCCATATACAACTATCTATCTGTAATTCCAGTTTCAGGGTATCCAACACCCTTATACAGACATACATGTTGGTGGAGGGCACCAATGCACATTAAATAAATCTTTTTTTTTCCAAGGTAGATGCTGAGAATGAGGGCATGATGAAGGCCTTGTTCCCCCAGAAAGAGAACAGAGATAGTACTCTGCTAGACTCAAGTTTGCCTTGGAAGACACTTCTTTAAACCTACTGTCTTTGAGCTGCTGAGACTTTAAAATGCATTTGGAAAACAAAACAAAATAAACAACAAAAACCTCTCTAGAGCCAGTTACATGTCTCAGTGGATAATGAGTTCGCTCTGCAGCCCCAACAACCTGAGTTCAATCCTCAGAAACTCAGAAAGTGGAAGGAGAGAACCACCTCTCCAAATTGACCTCTGACCTCCACAGGTCCATGGGCTGTGCAAGCTCCCACACATCTCTACCATAACACCAATTAATAAATAACTTGTCAAAACACTACCAAAAAGGGCATAATTGATAACTCAAAAACCCGGTCTCTGGAAACACACTGAAAATTATTTCTCAGAACTTCTTAATGCTAAAAGCACATAGCAAGGCCAGGAACAGGAATTCCTAGTAAGAAGAGCAGGCTTTCCTAAAAGTAATCTTATTCCAGTCCTATCTGCCACTTGGCCTAGGAGGAGTAAACCTGAAAATGCCCAACAGACCTTTGAAGTCAAAGTGCAAGAGGGAGCAGACCGCACCTCCATAGCAAAGTGATATGTCGGCCTCCTCCTGGAACTCAGTTCTAAAGACTTGTCTTTTGGGTGCCTGCATGACTGGAACTTGTGTGTGTCACAGCATTTGTCAAAAACATCCCTAGGCAAATTGTTTTAGTTTCAGCTGCCTGAGGCCCTTGGATAACAACTGGGCAAACATTTGAAGAACCAAAAAAAAAAAACAAAACAAAACAAAACAAAACAAAAAAAAAAACCCTTGGAGGAAAGGCTGGAGTACTATGCTTTGGGTAATAAGGGTTTTGTAAAGCAACAACATGTTCTTAGTACCCTAGAAAGGCTGTGTTCATGCCTAAGGCTGTAGGTGTGTATGCCCAGAAAGCACCTGGAGGATTTGGGCTCTCTGCTTTGCTTGACTTCAAGGTTCTGCAAAAGAACAATTTGAAGGCTGAAACAGGGTTATCAGATTTCTGAGTGTTGGAGACACACCCCCCCCCAGCCACTCAGAATTTCTCTTCAAAGACACAGCCTCTTGGTTCCAAGTGTCTAAGGAAATACCCGTCTCTTCCTTAGCTGACTTGTAATCTTAATGGAGCAGATTTTAATGACAAGAGTATAGACTTCACTAAATTAGCTTCAGCTCAGAAAGGTCACACAAACCACAACTGTAACAGACAGAAAAGCCTGTGGTCAGATTGCCACAGTGTAATACTGTTCCATTTCAATACACACACACACACACACACACACACACACACACACACACACACACACACACACACACAAACTATGAAGCATACAAATAAACAGTGTATATTCCTGTCCTGACTAGTTTTATGTCAACTTGAGACGTGTGAGAAGATCCTCAGTTGAAAATTTGAGCTGTAGGCAAGCCTATAGGACATTTTCTTAACTAGTGATTGATGGAGTAGGGCCGTCCATTGTGGGAGGTGCCATTCCTTAGGCTGGTGGTCTTGGGTTCTATAATAAAGCAGGCTGACCAAGCCTTAGGGAACAAGCTGGTAAGTAGTACCCTTCCATGGTCTACTCCTGCCATCAGGATCCTCCCTGCTTGAATTCCTGTCCTGACCTCCTTCAGCAATATGTAAATGTAAGCCCAAGCCTGTTCTTCCTAACTTGCTGTTGGGTCCTGATGTTTCACCATAGACAGTCCCATAAACGAGAAAATAGGATGCACAGAAACTGTCCCTGACGAGAACCAGACACTGAACCCAGTAGACAAAGACTTTGAGGCCAGCTCAAATAACCAAATAAAATGATAGGAAGCATTAAAATGATATCTTACTGAACAGAAAACATCAGTAAAGAAACAGAAACTCATGCAAAGTTTACTAGAGGAACATTACAGAAGATCTGAACTGGCATTTTAAAAAAATCAACGAGATTGAGGATTAAGCCAATTGCTGACACAAACAAACAAGAGGAAACTAAACAGAACTTAGAAGAAGTTTGAGAAACTCTCAAAAACACAAAAAGTCTTCGATAATTCTACATGAAGAGGCTATGTGCTTGCCACTCCAGAGACGCAAGCTGAAACATCATAGCCAAAGCCACAGGAGATGTCAGGAGAGGAGGTGAATTGTCTCAATCAAAGGACCACCAAGAAGGATTAATAGGAAGGTGGTACTTGAGCTGAAAGAAAGAGAATGGATGTTGCCCCACTGAGATTCTGAATTGGACAACATCTCCTTCAAAACCACAGAAGAAACCAAGACGTTCCCACAGTGAATTTTGATAGCACAAAGAACTCTAGTTTTAAAGTGGAGTGTTCTTCAAAGCCATGACTATCTTCTCAGCATTTGTAGAGGGTCAGAGGTACTATCCATAGCAACCAGTTAGCACTCAGTCCGCTTTTCTAAACAACTCATATTTAAATAAGACAAAAACAGGCCAAAATTGGGAGAGACTGACTTCCAGACTCTTTCTCTGAGCCTCGAAGCATCCCCCCAAAATCCATATTATTCACCTCCTCGTTTTCCAGTTGAGAACGCTATTTCAGCTAACTGAGGTATCTTCTGAGCCTATTTTGGGGGATGATTGTCCTGGATATTCTGGATTTGCAAACCTTCTTTTTGGTTCATACTTGATAATCACTAATTTTTATCAAGATCAAATGTGTATGGAAAGAGAAGTTCAAATGATTTTTATTTAGTAATTAAATAATCTCAGTCAGTTTTGAATTTTGTTTATGAAGACACACATCAAATACCAAAAGAAAAGAAAATAATGAAAACAGAGGAGGAAAAGAGAGTATAAGGACTTATAGGGACTAGAGCAAAGATGAGAAGTTGAGAGCCAATGGGAAGAGGAAGATAGAAGACCAGCCAATGGAATAAAAGGAAAGAGGGAATGCGAGAAGCCAGGGTGCACACTGGGGGTTTGGAAGCCCAGGGAAGCCTGTATCCATCTCCAAGCTGCTCTAGAGTGCCACATTTCCTACACCTCGTAGAAATTGCAAAGAAATGGCATTTCCTTTTGCACTATGACGTGTGGAGTTCAACATTAGAGGTCTACTCTTATAGTGGAGTGAGGTCCTGGCCTTCAGAGCCCCAACTCCTTACCTCTGCACTCTTCCTTACTGATAACACTATCCTGAGAGGTTCAGAGGAAAACTAATTGGCTTCAAAATAGACACTACCCTTGTTCTCATAACATAGTTAAACCTCCATTAGAACTTCTAAAAGGCTTTTACTCAAATATATTCCTTCTAATGTCTCTGCTCTGTTTCTTTGGTTCTGTGCCCATCTGTGCTGCAGAATTATGTTGTTACATTATAAATATTTGTCCCTCCTACTGGTTCAATAAAATGCTGATTGGCCAAAGGCAGACAGGAAGTGTGGGTGGGGCTACCAGACTAGGAAAACTCTGGGAAGAAGAGTCAGGGAGAGTCATCAGTAGACACAGAGGAAAGAAGTTGAAATGCTGCTTTGAGACAAGGTACCAAGCCGTATGGCTAAACAAGATAAGAATCATGAGTTAGTTTAAGAGTCATGAGTTAGCAAGTTGTATGCCTGGGCTGTAGGCCAACCAGCATGAAATTAATATAAGCCTTTGTGTAATGATTTGGGATAAAGTAGCAGCAGGGCTTCAAGAAGGTCTGAACCTCAGGGCAAGGCCAGAAAGTCCAGGCTAGAAACTTCTTATTACACATCTGGTTCCATCACTTAATCTGGATCCTTGTAACCATCATGTCTTGGATTAATTGTTAATTCCTATTGAAGTCCCTTGATTAGGAAGAAGCCAGGTCCAATATCCTGCCAGGAGTATTTACAGCAAACACTGTCTGTGTTATCTTTCTCTCCTCAGGAAAGCCTAGATTTTCTTTTGAGAGCAGTGATGTTACCAGCTTCACTACATCCCAGATTTTAGGACTGCCATCAATGCACTCACACCTCTCCTGTCATAGTTACAGTTAAAATGATGATTTTGTAACCACACTTTACATCTATGGGGTTTGTTGACTCACAGAGAAAGTGTGGGACTAAAATACGCAAGTCCAGCAAAGGAAGACATTGTGGCTATTTCCCTCTGCTTTGACTGAGTAATAAGGCTATGATCTGGACATGCTATGACCACTAGCTACTTTGCCATCATGTGGGAGGATATCCTGGGGGTGGGGACAGCAGGAAACACATTGGAGAATCCCAGAGAAACTGAGCTTGAGGCTTGATCCACTGTTCTCAAAGGTTGCCCTAAATATTTTATTTCTGTGACAAAGAATTTCTTCATTGTTGGAAATTGTGTTGCCTGGGATCAAAGGCACCTATGAACACCCCATCCCACTGGCTTTCAGTCTTGTGGGAATTTTGTCATGCTTTGAACATGAAACATACTCCCACAGCCTCATGGACTTAAGAACCTGATCCTTAGCTGTTGTCACTGTTTGGGAAGGCATGAACTTTTGTCTATCACACCCCCACTTAGCAGGGATGAGTTTCTGGGGGAGGGCTTTCAAAGGATTTAGCTGTTCCTGGTCTGTCTGGGGTTCTCTGCTTCCTGGTCCAGTCCATGTAAAGTACCATGTAAAGTCATTGGTACAAGTTAAAGCCACCTCTTACCAAGTCACCCCATCACCAATCTTTCTGGCCTGTACCCAAACTATGAACCAAAAATCAAGCTTCCCTTCCTTAAGTTGTCACTTTTTGGTGTTGTGGTCCGGCAATGAGAAAGTCACTACTACAGACCCTACAGGCCATCGACACATGCCCCTTTCCATTGCAGAGAGGTGCTCCTTGGACCCAGTGGACTTAGACTGCCCATTTGCAGAGCTCCAGGCATGATGCTCTGCACAGATCCCAACGGCAAGCAGGGGGTAACGTCTTAGAATAAATGCATTTCCAGGTCTGATCCCTGTCAGTTTCCCAAGACTGAAACGCTCCTACTGAGTGCTGCAGCCCATAGCCACTATTTATAAAAAATGTCTCTGGCTTCTGGAATGTGCCGTCCTCGGACACTATATGACAAGTAATCCAACCAGGGAGAAGTGGGGCCGATGCTTCCCAGTGAAGACTTAGACAGCCTGAACATGTATGTGTTTTGTTTCTTAATAACTAAATGGAAAGAGTGGGCGATTTTCTGAATTAGCGGGGTGTGACCAGGTGTCTGGAGAGATACATGGGGGTAGACAGGAAGGGCTCCACAACGCAGCTGGTGTGAGCAGCTGTCAGACTCATGCCCTTCAAGTCTAAGCTGGGAAAGATGGCCTTCATTCTCAGTACAGCATGATGACTGACAGCTGGGACTCAAGGCTGAGGGGAAGAATAATTAATGCTTTGAACGTAAACAAGATAAAGAGGTCTATAGTAACTGGGAAGGAAGAGAATAAAAGAAATAAATCCACTGGGCATGGTGACACACACCTTTTATCCCAGCATAGCAGCAGAGTTCAGGGCCAGCCTGGTCTACAGAGCGAGTTCCAGGACACTCAGGGTTATATAGAGAAACCCCGTCTGAAAAACAAAACAAAGCAACTACATATCCACATTCAAAGAACATAGTCTTTCCTCCTGGAAGCCTGCAGCCCCTTTACGTTTGTGATTTGCTTTGCCTTTCTTAATATTTACCTGGCCTGTACCATTAAGTCTGAGTATTTCTTTTTCACAAAAGTACTAAAAACTTAGATTTCTGAGTTCAAAGTATCACTTAAACTTAGCTGAAAACAATGTCTCTCCTAGCTCCCTGGACTGGCTAGTTTTATGTCAATATGATACAAGCTGGAGTCATCAGAGAGTCTCAGTTAAGAAAATGCCTCCATGAGACCAAGCTGTAAGGCATTTCTCAATTAGTGATTAATGGGGAGGGCCCCGCCTATGGTGGATGGTCCCTAGGCTAGTGGTTCCGGGTTCTATAGCAAGGCAGGGGAATCAAGCTAGTAAGCAGCACCCCGCCATGGCCTCTACATCAGCTCCTGCCTCCAGGATCCTGCCCTGTCTCAACTTGTTTTAATGATGAACAGTGATCTGGAAGTGTAAGCCAAATAAACCCTTTCCTCCCCAACTGGCTTTTCAGTAATGGTGTTCTGTCGCAGCAATAAAAACCCTAAGACATGCTCCATAAGACTTTATCAGCATAGCCTGTGCAAGGAAAAGAGTATTGCTTCCAATCACACAAAGGCCTTGATGGAGGCTTTCAGATCTATTCCCATTTTTAGCTCAGACCTTTTTGTGGCCGAGCTACCGGAAGCAGAGTGACTTCATCCCCTTTCCAGCTGGTAGACTCTGTCCAGAACTATTGTGTCTAATTTTCAGGAGTGGCCTGGAAATCGGCGATTGGATCACTAGATGGAATTCTGCTCTTCTAGGAGGATCAAGAGAATGATGCAAGCCAGGCCTTGTAACACATGAAAGAAATTCTAATATCCAGAAGGCTGAGAGTTCAAGACCAGCCTGGTCTGCATAGCAAGAACCAGGTTAAACTGGACTACACATCAAGACTCTCTCCATTACCCCCCGAAAAAAAGCAGATGGTGACAAATTCAGGAAGCTCTTCCCACAGCCCATGACCACAAATTCAGAGAAATGACTAGCTGCCTGGGGTGGATGGTAACCTATGTTACTGGGCTTGAAGTGAATCATGAAGGCTTATAGTAATTGCTCTTTGAAGACACTGCCTAGTCAAGACACTCAGTTATCAAGACACTCAGTATGATTCAACTACACTAAATTAATAGAGTCTATCAAGTCCAATGCTACTTTGCAAGTACATGTGTGTGTGTGTGTGTGTGTGTGTGTGTGTGTGTGTGTGTGTGTGTGTACGTATGTGTATGATGTGTGTGTATGATGTGTGTGATATGAGTCTGGCCTGAATAACAGGAAGAGCTTTGGAAAGGGTCTCCTTATCTGTACTGTGGGACATTGTAGGCTAAAGGGAGCATCATGCCTGAAGAATAGACCAGAGAAAGTCCAAGCCACAGGGAATAAGAGGGGACATGTGTGCCCTTGTGCATAGGTTTCATGCTGACACTGGTTCAAATGTCAGGATGAAACCCTGATTGGCTCTAGGGAAAACTGGAGTGTTCTTCCTTTTAAAGATGTCTATCATTCCTACAATACATGAAGTAAAATATCTTATTTGTTGTTTATATCTTTCGTGTTAAGCATAACATATTCATACAAATAGCACATACTCAATAAATATTAGAAAGACATTTATAGATGTCATTGGTCTCCAAAGCTTTTTGTTCATATGCTGCATTAGAGAAAGTTTTTACTATATTCCATATGCTTATTTTTGCCATAAAAATCTCTCTGTGTGAGCACTCAGACAAATTTGCATGCTTGTGTGCAGGCATGCACATGCCATGTGTCTGTGTGAGGTTAGAGAACAGCCTCTAATGTCAGTCCCCACTGCCGTGGGATTATGTTCTTGTACACTGTAAATATTTGGCCCTCCTACTGGTTTAGTAAAACACTGATTGGCCAGAAGGCAGACAGGAAGTGTAGGCAGGGCTACCAGACTAAGAAAACTCTGGGAAGAGGAAGAGCAGAGCAGAGAGGTTAGCAGATGCAGAGGAAAGAAGACAGCCAGGCTGCTCTGAGAAAAGGTACTAAACCACTAATCATGGGGTAGTTTACGAAGTAAGAGTCAGCAAGTTATATACCTGAGCCATAGGCCAATCAGCATGAAATTAAGTAAGCTTCTGTGGGTTTCTTTGGGACTTTGGGAATGCTGGTCCAGATCTTGGAGCTAGTCCAGGCCAGAAACATCTTATTACACTCCACCTTCTACTTTATTTGCAATAATATCTTTGCAGCTTGAAGCTATTTATATGTGTACACCATGATAGCTGGCCCACAAGCTTCTGAAGACCTTCATGTCTCTGCCTCCCACCCGGCTACAGGGCTGCTGAGGTTACAAATGAATACTAACCGTGTCACCTTTACATGGGTTCCTAATATGGGTCCTGGAATCCAAATCCAAATTTTCAGACTTTGAATAGCAAGTACCTTACTCTCTGAACCACCTCAGCCCTGTAGTTTCTCCTCTTGAGATAGGATCTCACCGTGAAGCTGGGCAGTGATCACGAATGTCTTTAATCCCAGCATTCAGGAGACAGAGGCAGGCCCTCTCTGAGACCAAGGCCAGCATGAGCTACAGAGCTAGTTTCAGGACAGCCAGAAGAACCCTGCTTTAAAAATCAATCAAACAAAAAACCAATTTATCAGAGTTGGAGCGATGGCCTAGTGGTTAAGAGTATTTACTATTTTCCTAAAAGACCTCCATTCAGTTCCACGTACCCACCTCACGTGATTCTCACCTGTTTTTAACTCCAGCTCCAGGAGATCTGACACCCTCTGAAATAAAGCTACCCAGGCATACATATATGCATTAATAAAAATAGATACATACATATTTTTAATTTCTAAGGTAAAATTTAAACAGACATGGAAGATATTTTATTTTTGTTGCTGTTGTGGTTTGATGAGTCACACCTCACTTTGTAGCCCAGCCACTCGTTACCCCAAAGTCTGTTTTGTAGCTCGGGTCTTAGCTCTAGGTATTCAGTGAGGCTGCCGGTGAGCTTAATGAAAAGTGTAGTTTCCTTTCGTCTTGTGGCCACACTGGTGATGGAGCCCAGGGTCTCACGTGGCTTATAAAATTCAGACTGAGAGATTTGAGCAGGTAAGAGAAACTAGGTGTAGTGAATGTACAGCTTCAAGCAGATAGGGAAAATATAACTTCGATTAAATAGCACAGCTTCAGAACATAGTGGCAGGTTGTCTGCCTTGTCCCATCAGGAGATGGAATTAATTTCCTTCCCCTCCAGACTAGGCAGGGCTCTGAGTATTTGGACAAATAAGTTACAGTGACAATGATGCTACAAAGCTTCTAAGAGTAGATCGTAAAGGGCCATGTGGCTCTCATTTATTTGCTGGTATGCTTGTTCAAGGAACTGAGCCATCCCATAAGACGCCAGGCTACCCTGAAGTCTCAATGCTGGAAAGGCCAAGTGGAACTGATCTCGTGTCCTCTCTGACTTTCCAGCTCCTCACCAAGATGACAGACAAGCAAATGTAGGCAGACTTTTTTTTCCCACTCACCACTCCCCCAAATAACCACACAGAGACTTAATATTAATTACAAATGCTCGGCCAATAGCTTTGGCTTGTTTATTAACTAGCTCTTATAACTTAAATTAACTCATTTCTATTAATCTATGTGCTTCCCTGAAGTTCATTTACCTCATATATGAACTCCCCATGTTGCTTCTTCCATGTCTGTCCACTACTCCAAGACGTCTCCTCTCCCTTCTTCCCAGCATTCTCTTAGACTGGTTCTCCTGCCTAGATATAGGCCAGCTTCTTTATTACTCTAATCACAGTGATATATATATTCACACAGTATAAGGAAATATTCCACAAGCAAGAGACACATCTTGGACCCTCTGCTAGCTCACTAGCCAACGAAATGCTACCCTGGTGACCTTTGTTAGTGGTACACTGAACTGAAGATAGCTTGTTACTCAACTGTGGATAGACAAACAAAAGAAACACTTTTCTTCAAATCAGAGGTTGCAGAAAGGGGAACAGGCATCCTGGATCATGCCTGCAGCCTCACTTGGACTGCTAAGGCAAGAGGATTTCTAGGAATTCCAGACTGGCCTGAGCCACAGAGTGAGACCCTGTTTCAAACAACAGACAGGAATGATTGTATTCACCAAGTCATAGTTTTTTGGCTGATTGTGTTTTGGGGTGCTGGAGATCAAATCTGGGACCTTGGACTCATGTGTTCTACCACCGAGTTATATAGCCCCGATGCTTCATTGTGCCAATATTCAATAAAAATGGAATATGCACTCCTAAGAGTTGTTAGGAGGCACAGTGTGAGGTTAGAAGAGTCTGAGAGGCTAAGAGGGCAGCTCAGGGGTGGAGTGAGTGTCCAGCACAGACCAGTCCCTTCCTCAGCACCAGAAGGGAGAAGGAAGGAAAGAAGGGAGGGAGGGAAAGAGGGAGGGATGGGAAAAGAGGGAAGGAGGGAGGGAGGGATGGGGAAAGAGGGAAGGAGGGAGGGATGGGAAGGAGGGAGTGAAGGATGGGAAGGAGGGAGGGAGGGAAGAAGGAAAGAAGGGTCAGCCACTTTGAGACTCTCCAGTCTTTACCTGTGCGTCACATAGAGTTCCTATGACCATTAAAATGGATCTGAATGTCTGCAAGCTGGATGGGCAGTTGATTTGGGTGGATTATCTCTGTGAGTCTAGATAAAGAGGATTGTCCTACTCCACACAGCTAAGGCATGAATGATGTGTGTAGTAATGTTTGTTCCGGGTGTTATTAGGGGTTGTCTTCCCAAAGACTGTTCAGGGGTGCAGCCAGGAATCTTTGATGTTTCCTCAGGACTCTGATATTGAGAGTCAGCCAAATAAACCAATTCCATGAGATTTTAGAAGCCAGTGCAGATCATTGTAAAGAGATCTTCTGAATCGAGGATCAGGGATCCCTGACAACCATTGAGACCACAATTATTTATGACTTGCCTGAATTCTTTCTGTTTGGATCTAGAAAAGCAAATCAGTATTTCTGACAAGTTTGCAGGGGTTATTTGTGATGTTCGCCTGAAGATAGAAAAATAATGAGAGTCCGGGGGGAGTGGATGTGCGGAAAGATCTATGAGTTCCAGATAGCTGCCTCTCATCCCCGGTTTGCCAAGCAGTATCTCCCATTTCCCGCGAGGCAGCACGGAAGGTAAAGTGATGGCGCCACCTGCTGGACAAACAGAGGCTTGGAGGTGCTGTTCCTAAAACAGCCCATCAACTCAATCCTCCAAAATCATCTGCGGGAGGGCAGCGACCAGACCCAGTGAAAAACCACTGTCCTGCTTACCCATTTTCCTACAAATCTTGCAAGCCTGTGCTTTTTGCTTTGTCTTGGGCGGGGCGGGTCTCAGAACTGAAATCTCCAAGCCTAAGGATGGATCCCAGCAGACTGGGATCCCGTGAATATCCACCCTCCAAGTCCTTAACAGGCTGGAGGTGAGGAGAGGTGTTGTGCTTCCCCACGTCCCTTGTCCGCGACAGAGGCACGCGACAGAGATGGACCAATGTTTCTGTCCCATACCAACGCTGACAGTCCCTTACAGGCCCGCATTTGAAAGTCTCTGTAATGACCCAATAACGGAGTAGACACTCTAAAATGGCTCCCTCCTCTAGGGATCATTAGAGAGCTATTAAGGTGTCTAATTATTTCCTAGTGCTAATAAAGGTGCCAATAAGCAGACTAAGTTTTCTCATTTTTATGGAAGTAATTAGAAGGCCAATTATTTTTTATGTACACAAAGAAGGGAAATCTTAGCCGCTGACTCTGAAGCTGTATCCGACCCTGCACCTTTGACAGGAGTAACAGCCTAACAGTCCATTATTTAAGGAGGGTTGGGGCTGAACCACAGGCTACCTCAGATCTGGGAGCGGGCAGAGGGGAGAGGTAGGCATTCCTGGTAAGTGGTCAGGAACCCGACTGTAGAAATTGTATCCCATTTGGCTCTAAGTGAGCTATAGAGCACAATCCCAGGAAGCTTGCTCAGGTATACACTCCTGATCCACAGCCAGGGTTTCCTGGATTGGGTATTTGGGAGATGATTTTTCATTTCCGGTAGATGATGCTCACCCACCTGGTTCTGGGACCAGGCTTTGAGAAGCACTATTCTAAACCAGTACTGACTTTGAAGGTGCCAGCCACGTCTTTCCCCACTTAGAGAGTCTCTAGTAGAATTCCAAACGTGCTTTCCTTTGAATGCTAGCAACAGATCATAATAAAATTTAGCAGGGATAACAGATCTCTTAAAATCCTGCAACAGCTGTGGCAGGTATCTGCAATATTATCTATGCCCATCCTTGTTTCAAAACTCTGCTGGCTTAGTCCTGCCAAGGGATTTTATTCTTTAATCCACTAATGGGAGAGCACACATTATTATATCGCAACTTAAATATATATACATATATATTGTGATTACTGTATTTCAAAATGACTGGTTCCTTTGAAGTCCTGTGTATATTGCTTGATGCACTTGAAAACATTATTCAGACTTCCCAAGGAGGGAAGGAGGCCTGTGAAATAAAAAGGAGGGGGAGAGAGTAAACATTTTGCTTGTGTGTTTTAGGGCTGGGACAATGGTTCACTCCATAAAGCTCTTGCCCCACAAGCATAAGGATCCAAGTTCAACCCTTCTGGCATCTATTAAAAACCACGCTGATGAGGTGATATGTACCTGTAATCCTAGCACGTGAGTTAGAGACAGGACCATCCCCGGGACTTGTTGACCAGTCAGTCTAGACAAAGTGGTGAACTCCAGGTTCAGTGAGAGACCTTGTCCCAAAGGAGATGAGACAGAACAAACAGAATCCCACCAAACAACAATTAAACCCACCCCAAGCTGGGTGTGGTTGCTGGTGCACCCAGTATTTGGAGAAGAAGAGGCAAATGGACCTCTGTAGTTCCAGGCCAGCCTGGTCTATATAGCAAGTTCCAGGTTAGCCAGGCTATATAGTGTGGCCTTGTCTCCAAATGAATAAGTAAGGGAGATGGAGAGATGGCTCAGCAGTTATGAGCACTGGCTGCTCTTCCAGAGGACCCGAGTTCAATTCCCAGCATCCACATGGTAGCTCACAACCATTCATAGTGGGATCTAATGCTCTCTTCTGGCATAAAGGCTTACATGCAGATAGAACACCTATATACATAAAAAATCATCAATAAAACTTAAAATAAATAAATACATAGGTAGAATGCAAGATGATTGAGGAAGATACCTAATACGTACCTCTGGTCTCCACCCAGGCATTGTGTGTATGCACATCCACACACTTACTTTAATGGTGTGAAATTAATCAACAGGAATGTAAAAGTTCCTTTAAGGATAAGTTTGCAAGAAGTTATAATGCCTGCATGGGAGAGGAGATTGTGGGCCAGAAGCAACCCAGAGGCAAGGATGAACACAATAGCCAGTTGTTTGCACCCAGAATATAAAAGGAGAACTGGAAAAATAAAATCATTTGGGCTTTGGGATGCCGTCTCTGATATCCACACTGTGAAGGAGCACAGTACAGAGCCCTCCTCAAGAGAGGAAAATCAGCAGCCAAGTACGGGAACCACTGGCTTGCGAAGGACCATGGTACATGGTGCATGCATGTGTGCATGTGTGTGTGTGTGTGGGTGTGTGTGTGTGTGTGTGTGTGTGTGTGTGTGTGTGGAGGGGGTGTATCTTCTCTAAATACATAAGTCCAGTCACTGTGGATCCCTGGCTCAAGCCCAAGGTTCCTCTTTGTGTAACATAAAGAAAGAATGTGGGATCTGGGGACCAAGACCTTGGATTTGATGCTGGTGCTGCCACTGTGTCTACATAAGCACATGCCCATCTAGCATGCCTGGTGGCACACATTAGCTAAGTAATTAATAAGTTGCCAGAGCGCTGACATTGACCTTGCTCCTGTGTCTCCCACCCTTCTGCGCCCCTGCTGGTCCTTGTACCTGCATGGCCAGGCTTCTTCCACTGTTACCCTAACTTTGCCAACTCCTCCTACATCCCTCACATAGGCCTTCTGCATATGTCCCCCCTTAAAGATTGCAGAAGGTCTGGTCAGAGGGACAGAGGGCTCCACACACTTGCTGCTCAGGTCCCTCCGACACAGTTCTTGCTAGAACCCCCTTGGGACTTGCTAAAACCTGGGTGTCCCCCCCCTCCCCTTCCCCTCCCCCTCCTCTGCCTCCCCCTCTCCCTCTCTCCTTTCTCTCTTCCCCCACTTCCTCCCCCTCCTTCTCCTTCTATTCCCCCTCTTCTCCCTCCTCCTCCTCCTCCTCCTCCTCCTCTTCCTTCTTGTGTGAGTTGAGACAAGTCTCCCAAGACTGTGATCAGGTCCTAGAGCCCTGCACCCACTACCTCCACTCTCTCTGTCTACCTTCCCTTTTGGATGGAGCAGAAGTGCCTGGACACATGTGCAACAGGGAAGAACTGGCTGGGCCAGTTGGCAATGCCCTGGAGGGTTTGTATTCAGAGATACTAATCCTTTTGTTTGCTCTGTGTCCTAGGGCAAGTCCCCAACCTCTCTGGCTTTAGAGTAACATCCTGGTGTATGGGGTAAAATGGGGGGAGGGTGTGGTTTCCTAGGTGCCTAGAAGAAGTGAAGGACAATTTGTTGGTATCTAGGATTGGCTGTGGCCTCCATACCATGACAAGCTTTCTGACAGAAGCAGCTTAAGAGAGGAAGGTTCATTTCCAGCCACAGTTTGAGGCAATTGAACTCCATGTGGAGAAGAGCCTGTGGCAGCTAGTTACAGTGCATTCCCCATCATGAAGCTACCTCGTTTGTACTAGTACCCAGCAGTTCCAGATGCCAGCCCACAGCACTGGCTGCCCATATTCAGAGAGGGTCTCCGTATCTCAGTTAATTTGATCTGGATACAGAGGCTCACCTGTTTTGGCTACTCTAGATCCCTTCACATTGCCAATATTAACCATTATATGTTGTGTGATATTTTGTTTGTGTTCTGAGATCAGAGGTCATAGACAGCTTTAACCATAGAGGCCTGGTGGTGGTGGCGCTCCCTTTTAACCTCAGCACTCAGGAGATGGAAACAGAAAGTGATGAGGCCAGGGGACATGAGGGCCTACAGTCAGGCTGGCTCAGCTGTGGATTTTACTTATTTCTTATAAAATGGATGATTTCCCACCAAGTACAACACCAAGGCTCAGAGCCCATGTGAAAGGGGATCAACACAGCAGGGGAATTTCATCCAAGATGGTTTTTGTTCTTGTGACCACTACGAACTTAGACAAACCTCCTGTGAGGCCCCTTCTATCTCAGGCCCACCTTCCCTGACCATCACTGTGTAAGGTAAGAGGCAAAGGAGGAGGCTAGGAAGGAGGAGCTCTCTTTCAGAAGTGACCTGGCTTCTAATCTTACCAGGAGAGTCCATGCCCTTGCCCAGGATCCTGATCACTTATTGATCGGGATGAGAGGGGATGGGCTGCCAGGGTATGGGCCAGAGAGAGCCTCCAACATCCCTTCTTCTCTCTCTTCTACTAACGTACTGGACTTAATAGCCGAGCCTGTAGGCCAGCTTCCACCTCAAGAATTCTACAGTGTGTTCTTTGAGGGGCTCAGTCTTAGAAGTTGATCTCTGGGCTGGAGAGATGGCTCAGAGGTTAAGAGCACTGGCTGCTCTTCCAGAGGACCTGAGTTCAATTGCCAGCAACCACTTGGTGGCTCACAACCATCTGTAATGATATCTGGCGCCCTCTTCTGGCCTTCAGGTATATGTGCAGACCGAATACTGTATACATAATAAATAAATACATTTAAATTGATCTTACACATTACACCTCCCGTAATCTGAGGCTTCGGAGCCTGTTAAAACAGGTGACCGATAAGAGGTGTGTTTTGGGAGCTCTTCATACCAGATCTCTCTTCCATTCATACTAATAATGTGTGAGTAGTTTATATAGACTTGCTGCTTTGACTCAAGGCATTGACTCCCTGAGTGGAGGGAAAATGAAGATGGGGATACTCTGGGGAGACACTGGAGGGAAGTGTGGAAAAGGAAAGACAGTTCCTGTATGTTACTGATAGAGCTACCTTCTATTCTTAGCGCTCAGATCCCAGAGACTCAAGGACCCAAGAAAGTTGAATTAAACATTGGTCCAAGTGTGGCCCAGGCTTAATCACACTTCTTGAGGAGATTTGGGTTGTAGCAGGCTTACTGACATGCATCTGTGTTCTTGTACACAAATCTAAAAAAGCTGGGACCCTGGTCCTCAAGAGGCAGAGGAGAGAGTAAGGAACTACAGACTCCCATGCCAATAATCCCTGTGTGTGTGTGTGTGTGTGTGTGTGTGAGAGAGAGAGAGAGAGAGAGAGAGAGAGAGAGAGAGAGAGAGAGAGAGAGAGAGAGAGAGCATGTGTGTGTGTGTGCACGCTAAGTTCAATATCCTGAGAAAGATGGCGGTCAACCACAACAGTCATCAAGACTTCTCTTCAGTAGTCAGAACCATCTGGAAAAGTGGGCATTGTCTTCATGTTGCAAATGGCAGAACCTGTACTGAGTGAGATACAAGTGATGCAGAATGAAGAGCCACACCATGTTCTGTGTGATGTCTTAACAGTCATTTGGAGCAGCGGATCTCACATTGCCCAGCTTGGGACCCAGAGTCCTAGGGAACAAGGTCTTAAGTGGGTACCACCAAGTACTCACTATTGTGCTAGGCTCTGTTAAACTGGGGGACAAATACAAAGAGACCCAAGTCTGAGGTTTCCACTATGTCCTGGGGGAGGGGTTCTCTACCTGTGGGACACAACCCCTTTGGGACTCAAACAACCTTTCCATGGTGTAGTAAGAGGTTTCTGTTCTGGACTTTCCGGCCTTTAGGCTGATCTGCCTAAGGCCCAGGCATATAACTTGCTAACTATGACCCATGACTCTTATCCTGTTCAGCCATGCGGTTCGGTACCTTTTCTCAGAGCAGCATAGTTGTCCTCTGCTTCTTCTGGCTTCTCTCTGGCATTCTGCTCTGTTCTTCCAGTTCCCAGAGTTCTCCTAGTCTGGTAGCCCCGCCCACACTTCCTGTCTGCCTTTGACTAATCAGCACTTTTTATTAAACCAGTGGGTGGGACAATTATTTACAATGGAACAACATAATCCCCCTACACCACGGGGTTACATATCCATATGTATATCAGATATTTACATTGCAAGAGTAGCAAAATTACAGTTAGGAAGTAGCAAAGAAAATCATTTTATGGTTGGCATCACCCCAGCATGAGGAACTGTATTAAAGGGTCACAGCATTAGGAAGGTTGAGAACCGCTCTCCTAGATGAACTTTCTGACTGAGAGATATGGTGGTGTGGTACGGAAGAAGAATGAGAAACTATTTGAGCGACATGTAAATACACACTGTTGGGCAGACACTTTTTTACACACAGTCACGACAGCATCACACTCAATACTCATCATCCAAAAGGTGGAAACTTCGCAAGAGAAGTCCTCTGAATGCACACACTCCTAAGGTGAGTGAATACCGACACGGTGGCATCCTGAGGAGAGTGCTTCGGGAGGTGACTGGATCTAGAGGATGGAGCCATTGCGAATTGGATTGGTCCCCTCATGGAAGAAGCTTGAAGACATTCTTTGCCTCCTTTTGCCCTTCCTTTAAGAAGGTATCACCTATGAGAAGCAGGCCCTCCCCAGACACCAAAACACCGGATGCCCTGATCTTAGATCAGTTTTCTAGGCTACACAGATGAAATTAAGGATAGAGCATTAAGTGAAAAAAGCCAAATGCAAACATCCAAGTACTTTTAAAACTCCAACACCTGTGCATGAGGACCCTGAACTGATCAAATTTATGTAGACAGAACGGGGCTGAGAGGGAAGGGACATGGGATGCTGGTGTTCGATTAGTAGAAAGTTTTAGTTATGCAGATGGTTCTGGAGATGATGGATGCGTAGCCATATAAATGTTCTTAGTGCCACTCAAGTGTGTGCCTAAAAATTACTAGTATTAAAAACTTTATGCCTTCTGTGTTTCATCATGAGGAACAAATACACACTGGAGTCTGGGGGTTCATTGAGCCTTGATGATGGAGACTTTGGCATCAGTTTCCACATAAGAAGCCTACTAGTGTTTTGCAGTGGGTAGTACCTCCCTATGCACAGACCCCTAGTACTTCAAATATGACAACTGAGACCATGCCTTGAATTCATGAGGAAAGACCTACTAGGAATGTGTATTAGTTAATTTTCCTATTAATATGATCAAACACCTCAACAAAATGCAAGTTAAGGAAAGAGGGGCTTATTTGGGTTCACAGTTCAAGGGTACAGCCAGTTTGTAGTAGGAATGTCACTCTGGTAGGAGTTCAAGCAGCTGGCCATGTTGCACCCAAGATCAGAATGCACAGAATGTTGGTTATCAGCTAAGTTTCTCTCTTTTTTGTAGGACAGAGTCTCCGCCAAGGGTATAGTGTTATCCATCTCAATTAATTTAATGAGCATAATCCCTCACAGACGTTTCCAGAGGCTAGTCTAGTCTAGAAAATCCCTTACAATCATGCCCATAGGCTCTGTTCTTAGGGGCTTCTAGGTCCTGTCAAGTTGAAAGTCAGTAGAAACCCATCACAGAAAACTTAAGAGGACAAGTACTTATTGTGTGTGAGGTTTCAGAGACAACATCCAGCCTCTGGATTAGTAAAGAGTGGGGGGCAGAGCTTCTCGTATCTAGGGTAGAGTAATGGCTGAATGAATTGTGGAGCTTATGGGTCCTGAAGTCATGGGAGGAGCTTCAGAAACAGAAGAGGACACTAGGCAGTGCACAGTTTCCAAAGTATCTTCCCGTTAGGTAGGTGGCTGATCTTCATTGACCCAGGAGGTCTCACAGTGTCTCAGAAGGTTTCCAGGATCCTTATGGAAAAAGAACATGGAATGTGTACCCTCTTGGTACTTCAACAGTAGGATTTTGGAAGCCCAGTGTCCCAGAAAGTAGCATCAGGCTTTTCTCCAGGACAAAAAAGTCACAGCTAGAGAGAATATCCTAACACAACTAGAGATAGGTTGGGTGACCTAGGAAGGTAGCCAGTTCTTCATCCCAGATGCGCTCCAAGAAAAGGCTTTTCCCTGTGTGCTGGGATGCTGATCTAGAATCTGCAGCAGAGATGGCTGGAAGGGAAGGAATTGTGCATAAGAGCAGCTTTGGCTTTGTCATATGTCACTACTACTCAGATGGGCCTATCTGAGCCAGTCTCCAGATAACACCATCCTGGGACTTCCTGGGCTACAGAACCAATGTCTCCTGGCTTCCATGCCAGGCATGTGAAACAGTCTGGTTCCCAGAGCTTTTGCCCCAAATGGTAGGATGAGCAGGCAACAAGTGGAAGATGGGGGTGGAGAGGCGAGAAGAGAGAGGGAGATCAGTCTTTGCCCAATCAAAATACTCCTATAAAACCTAAAAGCAGATGGCCTAGGCTAGAAGGTAAGGACACTGGGATCCTAGAATAAGGTAAATACAGGGATGCTGTCCATAAAACAGGATCTTCTCTGGGCTCTGAGATGAGAAAAAAAGTTCTCTTAGCAGCCTCTAGAAAGGGAATCTCCAGAGCAGTGGCAGTTTAAGGGTCTCTAAAGGGGACAGGGCATGATCCGAAGGTGTGATGGAACTCCATGGTGTGATCTCAGTTAGGCAAAAGTGCTTAAAGATGGACGTTTTCACCCCAGCCTTCTGCTCGGCCCACAAACCAATACTTGGAAGTTCAAGTCATCACTTCACTGTGTGTACTGGAGGGTCCCAGATCTTGCAGAATTGTTCACAAGTCATGCTAAAATATAGACTCCTGTCAAGATCTTTTTCCTCAAAGGATCATCTGAGAGATGAAAAACACAGGGCTTCATAGCAGACGGATGGATCCAGGAATGAGAGCAGGAACAGGGGATTTCTTCCGTGGCTGGAGTCTTCATCTTGTGTGGTTAAGGATGAGGTGGCTATAGAAGACATGTGTTCACAGGTTCATAAGCATCTTTCATGGAATATTTACTGAACATGTGTTAGCTATGGAGGACACATGGATGGGAGACAGAGTTCAGCCACATGAGACAGCCAGCAAGCCTTGATTATTTATGCAATTATCTGGGTCCTAGCACTCAGGAGGCTAGCAGACAACTACACACCAGCCAATCTCTAGCAGCAGCTTTAGTTTTAAGTCAGTATTTCTCTAGGTGTCCTTTCCCAGGCTCTGCTGGAACCGTCACCATGCCTCATTTCAGCTGCTCTTTACATCCGTGTCAGGCTAGGTCACTTCAAGCTCACGAGTGTTTAGAGAACCCAGCAGGAGCTGTTTCTCCTGGTGACAGACTAAGACAAGCCAGGAGGTAAAGGGGGCAATTATGTCAAAGGATATGCAAGCCTGCTTCTGTGCATATGTCTGCAGGTCTGCCATGAGCTTGCCAGAGGATCTGATTCCTGGATCAAGCATTGGAGGTCCAAAGAGGTCCTTAGAGACCAAGGGGTCTTTAGAGAACCCACACTGGGGGGAGGGGCACACAAGCCCAACCTTATCAGAGCTATGTCCTGGCTACAGTCCCCCTGTGGAGAGTATCCAAAGCCTGGAAATCTATAGAATGACCCCTGTCCTTAGAACTGAGGCTGCTATGAAAGGTAGTGTTGCTTTACTCTAATGGTACATGCGTGATTGTGATTCGATTGTGATTAATTATATATTCTTATGCATGATGATCCAATAGCCAGAACCTCTTCTCTCTACCTTCCCTCTTTCTCCAGAGTTCACATGCCATTGCCTTAATAGTATTTTAGTTTTCTGACTATGACTATGATGAAATACTCAACTAAGGAGACATAAGAGAAAAGGTCTGACTAACAGTTGTAGACGGGTGGGCATAACAGGGGGAGAGGGTGGCCAGCCTGTCCTGCTTCATTGGCAGTCCAGAAGCAGGCAACAGGAAGTGAGGTCAGGTTATACAACCTCAAAGCCTGTCTCCAGAGATGCCCTTCTGGCAGGGTCCAGCCTTGGCTTGGGTTTGGGTCCTGAGGTAAAAAAGGGGTGTCGGCACAAGGAAAACTTCTGACCACCAAGTGGATTGCACTCAAGTGACCCCGAATAGCTTGAGACATCTTTATTTATACTTAGAGTTTTTCTTACCAGGGTTGCACGAAAAGTTTTACTATTGGCTCCTATTTTTGACATCAGAATTTAAAGGAATACATCATAGTCATTATGAAAGCCACTAATTCTCCTTTATGTTTCCCGAAACACACCTTCCCACCCCCTACATAACCTTATTTTAGACATAGAGCTCAGCACTTTTGCAGGCTTAACTAAATAAATACCAAGCCAGACACATCCTGCTCTCACAGTACTTACATCAGCTGGTGGCTACTTGTGGCTACAAAGTTAAAAGATAATAGACATGGGCACAATGCTGTAAAGGCAACCATATTCAACCCAGGCAATTCTTTCATGTCCACAAGACATGCTTTTATACAGTCCCCCTTTCTACGTGTAGGTCCCATGTCTCAATCTCTCTGTAAAGACAGATTTTGATAATGTATTCTTTTTCCATCCCCTTATACTATATTTTTGCATCAATATAAGCTCCTGTGTACTGTAAAGATGGGTCTATCTATTCCATATCTTGTGTTTCATTTTTTCCCATTGGCTCATACGAGATCCTGTCATTAATTTGTATGTTTGGCGTCCAGGGAACTTATTCTCAACAGATGGCACTATGTGTATTCCTGGGGCTTTTCCCTATTCTGTGTCTGCATGCCTCGCTCTCCTTTCCAGAACTGAGAGACAGGGATAATGTTCCAAGTGTTCTTTTCTTGTATGTACGTAACTGTCTCTATTAAGTCAGAAAAGCTCCCAAGATTAGGAATTGTAGTTAATAACTCCAGATAAGAGATTTGAGAAGCATTAGTCCCCTGCTGAAACTTAGAGGAAAATATTGGAGAATTCCCAGGGAAAATTACAGCTGTTCCATGTGTGACCTACAAAGTAAAGTTAAAAATTGTCCAAAGAATTAACAAAATAGTGAGCAAGGAAACAACCGTCAAGGTACATGAATTTTGCAAATTCCTACACTGCCTGTGGTCTTCTGGTCACTGTCAAGTGAGAATCCATTGTCACAGGTCTCTTGCCCTGAGGAAATCCATTGGACAGATAGTTATATGCTAATCCAAGACTAGGTTTCATGGTTCCCAAAACACTTCTTCCAGCAAAGCTCTACCTTCTAAAGGTTCCATAACCTTTGGAAACATTGCCACCAAGTGATTCACCCTATGATGAACCTCTGGGGGACATTTCACATTCAAACCATAATGAACAGTAATTCAGAAGTCTACCTTTTGCTGAGTTCTCCCAAGGTGAGTGTTGTTTGGAAGCACCACTGTGGGTCTTATTATAATCTGGATGTGAAATGTCCCCTGCGGGCTCTCAGGTCTGAACATTTGGTCCGCAGCTGATGGCACTATTTTGGGAAGATGTGGAGCATTTGTGACTATGGTCTAACAAGCAGGCATCAATCACTGCAGCAGGCCTTGAAGGAAATGCCTACTTCTGGTTGTAGCCTGAGCTCTCTGCTCCCTGAGCTGCCAGGATGTGAATAAGCCTTGCCACAAACTTGTATCTTCACGGCCATGGCATCACAGCCTCCATGCCTTCCCTGGTTCCCATGAATTTGTCATGCTTTCTTTTACAGTGTGAGGAAAGTTGCCATGACAGAGCCCTGCCTTGAGACGCATCTCTGACATCAGGATAGCCGTCCTTGGTGGTTCTTCCATGTGTGTGGTCATTCCTTAGCCTCTTACCTAGTCTGTCTGTTCTTGCTAGCATCTAAGTTGAAGTTCTCAGAGCCCCATCTTGTTGCTTTCCTTATTTCCATCTATCCCCCATCCCCAGTGATGTCATAGCAATGTATGACTTGAAATATTGCTAATAGATAGCAGGTCAACAACTCTAAAGCCCCCAGCTACCCTCTCTCTCTCAGATCTTTCCCAGGCTCCTACCTATGTATCCAGCTACCCATTAAACTTTTTGCCTGGTCTTTTACAGACATTCAAACTCAATATGTCCTAATTATTCTTGTTTTTACTCTATCCCCTAACACCCTTCATGTCAAGGCTTCCCAGCCCTGAGCACAGCAGCTCCAACCTTGCAGTCTCTCAGAAGGGCCAAGGGTTCTCACCTTCTTCCAGAGAAAAACAGCTGTTCACAAACATGAGTGCTTCTGTCACTTTGGAAACCTGGCACTCGGGCCCTACATCATATCCATACTGGCCTGCTCCTGAGCTCACACTGACCTCCTTGCTGGCTCTCAAACACAACAAGCACGTCTTCTTGTTGGAAGATGGAACTCCTTCTGGAACACAGGCTTCCTTTGAGACTTATACATCTCACTGTACCACTGAGGCACAAGCTGACAACTCTCTCTCCTGTGTGTGTGTGTGTGTGTGTGTGTGTTAGATGATATGTATTCCCACCACAATTTGCCTAACCATCACTCCTGTTCCCTTTCCCAATCTACTTTTTATTGTCAATATCTTTTTAATTATTATTTTATGTATCCTGAGCGTTGTGTTCAGGAGCCTACAGAGTTCAGAAGAGGGAATCAGATCCCATGAAACAGCCAGTTGTGAGCCACCGTGTAGGTGCTGGGAACCGAACCCAGGCCCTCTATAAAAGCAGCAATTTCTCTCAACATCTTAATCATCCTTGCAGCCTTTTTTTTATTATTCTTTATAATCTTCAAGCACACTATGTGTTTTGTATGTATATTACATTTCTCTCTTGACATAAAAACACAGATCCTTTACTGATTATGTCCACTAATATCGTACAAGTTCTTGGAACAAGGCCTAGTCATGGTAGATTCACAGTACACGGTGTTCAGTTGCCTGGCTGACTCTCCTTCAAGCCAATCTTAAGTACTTCAAAGGCTGCATACGGAACAAACATGTGTCAGTACATTAAATTTTCTGCTTAAAATTCCCTGTCTGTATAATCTTGACACATTTCATTTATGTGGTTTTGATGTCTTGATTACTGGACATATTTCAGGAATATTGAGAAACCTGAGTCTTTACCTCGAAATCTGATTTCAAATCACTTATGAATATTAAATCAATGACCTTTAGATATATTAGTAAAATATGTGTTTATTAACATCTTTGCAGTTGCCCTTTCAAATTTTGAATCCAAAATGAATTTGCAAGATCTTAAACATTTGTTACAGGCCCCGAGTCTGGTAACCCTGACCACTAAAAATAAAAATATTATGGGGATGTTAGTGGTGGAGCAGAAACATGGCTGAGTCACACCTATTAGGGAACAGCCAGATGACTGGAAAACGCCTTCAAACATGAATGACCAACCTCTTGATTTCTAAGCAATGTATCCCATCTCTGAAGCCTGCGCAGACAGCTTCCCCCAGTCCCCAGAAGTCAGCCTCGGGACTAAGACTTTGTTTTCATTTCCACATACAAGGAGGTTTGCTGAGGAAATGATACAACTCTTTCCTCTAAAAAGCTAAAGGAACTTGATTTTCTCTCCATTCTCAAGGAACTGCTTCCCACTCATTTCACAGGTGAGGCTGATGGATAGATGTTGATTCTCATTGTTTTATGATCTGGGCTCCTTGCTACCACAAGATATGTACACAGACATACACACACACACACACACACACACACACACACACACACACACACTCACACACACACACACACTCACACACACACATGCACACACTCACACACACATACACACACACTCACACACACACACACGCACACGCACACGCACACATGCACGCACGCACGCATGCACGCACGCACGCGCTGGCGTAGGCTCCTCAAACTTTGAGGAGTTTGTATTTCTTCTGTCTCCCAGCTGTGTACAGGTTGGCATCCTAACAGTGTTATCAGGTGTCAGAAGTAGGGAAACAACATCATCCCTACCCTCATAACGTGCTCCCATCCTTTGTCTACAATGACTGCGTCCGCTGAATCCCTGGAAGCCTGACTACCAATCAGTCCCCGACCCACATGACCATCTTTGGGCTTTGGCCCTGATCTTGCACCTTCAATGTCAGGATAGCCTACATCCATCCTTTACTTATCCTCTTGGGCAGCTGGCTGAAGCTCATGGTTTAAAGAGGTCATTTCTCCTACATGTACAGATTTGTCTAACTGTAGAGCAGCCATGTTAGGGCCCTTGTAAGAACAACACTGCCACATCATGAAGTCCCCTGCCAGTGGCTTCCAGAAAGTTCCACCCTATCTCTTCCTGGTCTTTTTCCTCACCCTGGTCCTTGACACCAGGATTACATGCTGCGTATGAGTTAAAAAAAAAAAAAAAAAAAAAAAAAAAAGAACACAAATCTTGGAGATATGTACCTTTAGATTCTGGTTATGAATGTGCTATTCGGTGACCATGGGTGTGTTATTTGGCATGTCACAGTCTGCCAGACTCTCAGCTTTCTTATAAGTTTGGTGGGTTTAATGATATCTATACATCAGGCTCTGGAAGAAATATTTTCTTGTGTGGAGTACCTTGGGCAGCTCTGGCTTCTGCTTGAGAACTGGTTTAGCTGTTTGTCCATTTCTGACAGCAAAGGCTCACTAATGAGAAGGCACTTGTCACCAAAGACTGTGGCAATTCTCCTCTAGTGGGCTTGAGATGAGGATGGCCCTGTGTGCAAGTGAGGGATGCTGAAGTAGATGTGTCTTCCACTTTCTGCAGCCCAGTCTTCTTTATTCTACCTCATTCACTCACTACAGGATACCACTAGAGCTGCCACAATGGAAATGCCTTTGTCAGAGGGCAAGGCACCACCAGCCTGGCCTCCAGCGTAAGGACCAGCATCAGGAATAATTCTTCAGTTGGTGCCAGAAATAACCTTAAGGCTTGCGAACCACCCACAGTGTCCTTCATCAGCAATGTGAATCCTGGGGCTTGAAGGGTCTGGAGTCCCTTCCTCATAGCCTGACTCCGGATAGGAATCAAATTCGGTTAAACGGCTTCAAAAGGAACAGTCACAAGGAGTCTGAGGGTAAAATTAAAAGCAGTTCCCCATCTGAATTAGGGACATGGATAAAAGAGAAGATGATATCATAGAGACCTACAACTCTCCATCCTTTGGGGGCCCACCTTGTGGAGACACTCAGAGGTCCCTAGACCTCTGAGATAACCTGCTTCAGGATCCTGACAGTCTTCTTTCCACGGTATAGAAACTTCTCAGCTCCCTAGACTGTGCCAATATGTTAATCAACATTTCCTGTCAATCAACCTTGTTTTATTCTGGGAGAAACAGAAGTGCAACAGGGTTTTGTGCTTTCTTTGTTTTTGTTTTCTTTTTTTAAACAACTTTTTAAAAAGATTCTTATTTATTTATTATGGATACAGTGTTCTGCCTGCATGTACCCCTGCGCACCAGAAGAGGGCACCAGATCCCATTACGGATGGTTATGAGCCACCGTTTGGTTGCTGGGAACTGAACTCAGCTCTCTTGAAGAGCAATCAGTGCTGTTAACCTCTGAGCCACCTCTCTAGCCCCGTTTTGTTTTCTTAACAGTCTTTACCTTGAGGTTTTACTCTTGGAATCGACTCGTTTCCTTCTAAAACTGGGGACTTGAACACAGGGCCTCACACAAGCACAGCAAGGTCTTATACTACTCTGCAGCCCTGGCTCTTTACTAATACTATTATAGTCTTGCCTTGAACTCTAGCTCAGGCAGACCATATGCTCTTCACTCTCTTCCAGCCTTGGGAAGAAGCAGAACTGGAAGCCGGACTGAGCCACACACCTGGCTTCATCCCAAGTCTTCCTGCAGAAGGGGCAGTCTGTAGGCACAGAGGCTACAGATGGAGTTCCCCAGCGCGCCAAGATGCAGATCTCCCTGGATCCTACTTTCAATCAGTCCCCCACCCAATCTACGGCAGAGGCACATGCTAACAAGAGGTTCATTGTTCACTCTACGAGGTGCCTTGGCTGATGAAGCCATCACCCCATGCAACGCAATTCCTTGGGCTTGGGCCCACAGGGTACGAACGATGGATGAGACGAAGTGAGAAGCAAGATGGACGAGAAGGGGAGGCAGGGGCTGAGGCCTGGCCGGCGGATATCGTTGCCTCAAAGGCAGCTGGGGAGGAGGTATTTCATTTCCTGAGCTGCGCTTGTCCCATTTCAGTTTGAACAGATGGAAATATAGTTCAATGTTTCAACATCATTTGCCTCTCTCGTGCTAAAATATTGATAAGTGCTGCCCGCGCTGATGCCCCCGCGGTTGCGAGCAGTAACTGGAGCATGATGTGTACTGAAGTGAGACACGGCAAAGCCTTTAACGAGTGTTTAAAATTCCTGGAATAATGCGCAACACTGGCTCCTGAAAACCTCCCTCCTGGGCGGCCGCCTAATCGGCGGGAGGAGGGTGAGCGCAGCACGGCCCCCCTGCTGGTGGCAATTAACGCGGCAGCTGCTCGTCTTCAGGACAGAACAATGCGGGAGGTGCTGCGTCCGCCTAGGCGGGGAGGCCGCCGCACTTGGGGGGGGGGGGCAGGACACCCAGTGTCGCCTCCTGCGCCCGCCAGGGGCCTGTCACTCCGTACCCCAGCCCCTTGAAAGAGGGAACGCTGCGCCCAGACTCTTTAGAAAAGCAATCAGCAGACAGAAAAGAACGGGAGAGGAGAAAAATTAAGAGGGTGGGACACAGAAGGGGGGGGGGGGGAGATTCGAAGTACTCCGGAACGGCAGATTCCCCCTAGGAAGGTCAGGAAGGTTGGATCATCTCACTCCCAAGCGGAGGGCCCTGCACCGTGGCTGGTGGCATAGCAGTCCTAAAGCACTGTCTCTCAATTGCAGCTGGGACAGAGGTTCCTAGGTCTCAGCTGAAAGAAAACCTACAGGGTGGACCTGAAATATCACTGCCAAGATTTACAGCAGCCCCATTTGCCCAGACAAGGATCTCCCCAGATAACAGCATCCTCACATAACTATCAGGTGGAGAGTTCTCACCATGCTTCATTGCTCGGCTTCTCTAAGCTCCTGGGTTAAGATTCGTGACTTTGGAAAATTCTTTATAGATCTTTGTGGAATCTGCCTAAGGACTGTTCCCCAAGAGGCCTGTTCACATCAGATTACATAAGATGAGGCGTGCATTTTCCAGGGGTGACCTGGAAAAAAGTACTCATGTAGGAGGAGTATGGCTGCACTCCAGAAAGCTGTGGGGTACCAACCTGAAAGGAATCTTGGACTATGGTTGTATGAAGCCCATACATACAATAGCTTAAGAATCAGGAGGTCGGGACTAGAGAGATGGTTCAGTTAATACTGTTAACTGCTGAGCTTGCGGAGGGTCTGGGCTCAGCTCTCAGCACCCACAAAGCAGCTCACAACCTCTGTAACTCCAGTTCTAGGAAATACTATGCCCTCCTCTGGCCATAGAGGGCGCTGTACACACGGGTACACATACATACATACAGGCAAAACAGACACAGACAGACACACAGGCACACACACACACACACACTAAAAAAATAAAATAAAATTTTATGCCAGTCCTGGTAGCACATCCTTTAACCCCAGTACTCAGAAGGCAACCAAGCAGATCTCTGAGTTCAAGGTCAGCCTGATCTACATAGAGTTCTGGTTTGAAAAGGAATGGTTCTCATAGATGCACGTGTTTGAATCTTTGTGCACAGGGAGTGGCACTAATGGGAGGTGCGGCCTTGTTGGAGTAGGTGTGGCCTTGTTGGAGTAGGTGTGGCCTTGTTGGAGGAAGTGTGTCACTGTGGAGGCGGGCTTTAAGGTCTTAGAAACTTAAGCTACACCCAGTGTGACACAGTCTCCTCTCCCTCTGCTGCTTGTAGATCAAGATAGAGAACTATGAACGACCTCTCCAGCACATACAGCAATGTCTTCTTCCCTTCATGATAATAATGGGTAAACCTCTGAACTATAAGCCAGTACCAATTAAATGTTTTCTTTTATAAGAGTTGCTGTGGTCATGGTGTCTCTTCACATTAATAGAAACCCAAATAAGACAGCAAACAAAGAATACACAACAAGATCCTCACTCCTTCAAAAAAAAAAAAAAAATCAGGAGACTGGAGGTGTAGCTCAATTGGTAGAGTGTTTGCATAGCACGGAAAGTCCTTAGGTTTGATTCCTACACCATAGCATAAACTAGATGTCATCACTTGAGAGGTAGAGGCGAGAATACCAGATGTTCAAGGTATCCTTGGCTACATAGCAAGCTCAAGCTCAGCTTGCACTACAAGACACGGTCTCTAAAAGGAAGTAAAGTCATTGTAGCTTGGAACCCTTGATTGAAAACTTGTACGCCATTGCTGTAGGACAGAAGACATTTGCAACTGGTAAGACAGAGTGGAAATCTATCATCCTGAAAGACTGTTTTTGCTTATATCTTCTACAGAATAAAGTTCAACCAGTTCACAAATAAAATTGGTACTTAGATAAAAGGTGGGGATTGATGAGTGACCATATGCAGCACAGGTGGGTAATTTGGGGGAACAAATAGTGAATATGTAAGATAGATGGGACAAGCCGCGAAAGTCTAGAACATCCAGCTGTCATCCATCAGTGATGGGGAAGGACCAAAGGGCTCCCAAGACCCACCTGCAGCAGCCCTGATGGAGAGATCCTTTCGTTTGTTTGAGAACAGGATTTCTCTGAGTAGCTCTGACTATCTGGGACTCACTCTCTAGACCAGACTAGCCTCTAACTCAGAGATCTGCCTGTTTCTGCCTCCTGAGTGCTGGGATTAAAGACGTACACCATCACTCTATCAAGAACCCTTGATAGAGGAGGAAGGGCATGAAACGTGCTGTGGCTTCTGGAAGGCTGTCAGGAACCCCGTACTATTCTTCATCCGAATCAGGCCATCCATGCTCAGGGAATACCCTATCTGGTGGTTCAACATGTATCTCCTCCGGCACCATTCCTCAGCCCAGTGGGGCTCCAAGTTTAGATCCAGTCACATTCCGAGCACAACCTTGACAGAAGATCTGAGCCCTGTCTGGGGTTGTCCTTTACATTTTCCTGTAGTATCTGTCCACTAAGGGACGCCCTGTCTGATTTCCCTGACCAGAGGTAGAGTCGGGAAGAAAGAACTGTGCACGTGACCAGGGTGAAAACCTTCCGGATATCAACCTCCTCCATATCCTCTGGAATTTATGTGAAGAACTGAGGAGCTCCACCTTGGGCAGCCAGCCTGGGCACTGAGGTAGAGTGGCAAGAGCAGGTCCAGTGAGAAGAGAGACAGGATGAGCCATCCTCAAGGGTCAGAGGGAAATACCAACAGCCAAGGTGGGACAGGAAACAAGCTTTTGAGCAGGGTTCCCCCTCTAGTCCACTTCTAGTAGACTCTGGCAGCCCCGGGAGGATCTGACCCACTAAGGGCACAGTAATATAACTCAAAAGATTCACATGAATTTGGGAGATGATATTCTGGAAGCGTGAGGCAGATGTGGCTACAACTGAGCTCATTCATCAGGGTCCTAAGGGAGCCATTCTTCCCTGGTCTCTTAGTTCAGGAGCCTCCACCAAGTGAAAGGTTGCCTTGGCTCTGACCTTGCTTAGACAGTTATCCTGCAGCAGACTGCTTCCCATCTCCTCCCTCCCCTGCTTGGGCCCACCCATTGGTCACCATAGACCTCATATCTAAAGACCAGGGCACTCGACAGAGCTGGCAGAAGGGGTACCTAAAACAAGGGACTGTTCATGCTGCCAGGGTCACCAAGGCAATATCAGTCCCATAAGCACCAGACAGACAGACAGAACAGAAAGGAAATAGACCTGAGGAAGCTGGGGAGTCATAGCTGAGCTTGTAGCACTGAGACAGAATTGAGAAGAGTGTCCCCCGAGTGGCATTATACCTTGGCCTCACCCCTTGCCATGAAAAAGCACAACCCAACAACCAAGAGCTTGATTGGCTAGAAGAAACCTTGATGAGAGGCGTTTTAACGTGAGACCCAGATTGTGTCCACTACAAGTCAGTCTGGTTCTCCAGAGCCAATCAGAGTGGAGAAGCAAAACTTGAGGGCGTGGCCTAGTGCCTGGGGTGGAATGGAGGAAAGGACAGAAGAACCGTACTGGAAACGGGGTGGGGGTGGGGGTGTTCCAGGCTCCCCGTGCACTGTCTCCCCTCCAGTCCCAGCCCACATCACACCACTTCAGAGCAACCACTACTGCACCTGGGCCTCTTTGCAGGCAGTTACTGTGCGTTTACTGGAAGCCTGCGTTTTCTCATGAATACTCCATCCACTCTAAAAAGATGAATTTCACCATACCCATTTTACAGACGAAGGACACAGACTTTCAGCACTGAGAGCTGCAGAGCTTTTGAGCAGAACTGGAACCAAAGCCCATGACTCCTGCTCTAAACCTCCTGACCTCTGTGGGCCCACCTCTCCCTCGTTGGGTATTATACACAGCACAAATTCAAATGAACCAAGTATCGATGTACTCTCCTAAAAATACTAGGGTGGAGTGTGGCAATTCACATCTGTAATCCAGGCCTTGGGAAGCTGAGGCAGAAGGGTGCCTGAGAGTTCAGCACCAGCCTGAGCCACTGTAGTAAATCGCAGGCCAAACCTAGCTATATATTGAGAGTCTATCTCAATAAAGAAAAACAAAGCCTGTGAGAGTCATCATTGTGGCAGGGTGGTGGGGACATTATAGAAAGGCATATTGACTTACCAAAAAAAAGTATTAGTTTGTGTGCCAGCAAATGGCACTTTAGATAAAGGCACTTAGCATCAAGCCTAATGACCTGAATTCAGTCCTTGGGATCCACTTGGTAGAAGGAGAGAACTGACTTCCCTGAGAATTGTCCCCTGACTTCCACAAAAGCACTGTGACATGTCACATGCATGTGGATATGCTCACAAATAAGATGTGGATTTTTAAAAAAAAAAAAAAAAAAAAAAAAAAAAAAAAAAAGAAAAGAAAAGAAATTAGCTAAGTATGATGATATGCGCCTTTAATCCCAGCACTCTGGAGGCTGAGGCAGGCGGATCTCTGTGAGCGTAAGACCAGCCAGGGTCTCAAAATAAACAAGTGAATAAAACGATAAGAATAATAAGTAAGTAAATTGTTACTTTCTGAAAATGGAGTTGCCGTCCATTGAAGTAGACAAAGAGTGCTTTTTGTCTTCATGCAAATGCAGGCACGGTGAGCTGTGTTTTCCATTTCTCTTCATGAAATACATCACCTGCAAATATTTAGTCAGGAATTACCCTGCAAAGCCAGCCCAGCCCATGTGTCTACGCAAGAACGTTAAATGTCAATTTGATCACATATGTTTTTATCACTTTTACAAACGACAAATCGACTTGAAAATTTGTGCTCAAATGATTGACTCTTATGGTCTTTCACTTTGTGGGGTTTTGAGATTGAACCCGAGTCCTCCTACCTGCTAAGCAAATGCTCTACCACTGAGCTACACACCTGATCCATGCTGTGCACTTGCGTGTCTGCATGTGTTTCAAATGGTTAATTTTTTTTTTCAGATTTATTTATTTTTGTTTTGTGTCTGAGTGTTTTGGACCTGAATGTATGTCTGGGCACCTCGTGTATGCAGTGCCCATGGAGGTCAGAAAAGGACTTTGGGAACTCAGGAAAGGGAATTATGGGCTGCCATGTGGGTGCTGGGAACTGGAAGAGCAGCAAGTGCCTTAATCATGGAGTTACCTCCCCAGCCTAAGCGGCTAGGTTTTAAATTTACTAACCAGGGAGACCCACAAGAGTTCACACTAAAATCTGTCAAAATATGAAGGGTGGAGCTGCTATCAGAACTTTTATACTAGTGTTCAAATGGATCCCAAATTAGAAGCTCCAGTCTTGGACTCCAGGCACTTGGGCCACCTCCCCAAGATGACTCTCCTCTCTGGTGCCCGTGTTGCACTCATTTAGAACTTCTGTAGCTGTGCTTTCGAGGACGTCCGTCCATACAGTTTTTGTTGTGTGTTGCCCAAAGGTCCAAGTGGGAAAGACGTGGTCTCCAGGGAAGCACTCCTACAAGGCAGAGGAGCCCTATGAGCCAGTAAAAGTCGTGTTTCCGGGTCATGAGGGCACGCCCTGGAAGGGGGCTATGAGAGTCCACTCCTCTCTCTCCTCTGCTTCAGTTCCTCGACTATGAGATGGGTGGCTTTGCTATACCGTAAGATTCAGCCATAGCGGCTGGACTCACAACAGCCCTAAACTCAGCAAAGACTGAGACCTTTAGCCCTCTGATCCATATACATTATTTTTCTCTTTACAAAGTGTGTTTTCTATGATGATGGAAAGTTGATGAATGTTGTCACCTTTATTCTCATGGCCTTGCCTATGTGGTGCTCTCTCCTGGAAGGTTCATTGTATTTCCCACATCTGATGCCAGAGAGTCCTGTCAGTTCTGGATGATCCTAGTCATTTAGGAAACCCTCACTTCCTTTCATCAGAGGCCTCATGGCTCCAGTTCTACCTGTTCTTTCTGGGTTATGTGCTGACTTCTCTAGATAAATGCTGTATCAGGCTCGTAATGCCTGGCTTCCTCACCAATGGCTCTGGGCAGATACTTATTGGTTTACTCATTCATTAATCCAATAATATGTACCTGGATTTGTAATAGGTGCCAGGGGCAGTATAGAAGTATATCCAATGCAGCCCCACCTCCGGCTCTGCAGGAGAAATAAGCATCCATATCACTATCAGGTCCAAAAGAAAGTGGTTCTAGGCTTTCAGACAGAAGCCAGATATCTGAATGAGGAGACCATGTTAGTTTGGTACCTTCTGCCCTGCGCTGTAACCTCTGTATGCTTGACAGTTGAGACCTTGCTTCTGTTATTTGGAAATCCCAGCTCCTTTGTGACCACTGTGCTTTTCCTGATCTCTCTGTTCTGGATAGCCAGAATGACTCACAGAGTTCCTTGCCACCCTCCCCAGCTTAGGTTATCCACACCCTGTCTCTAAGTGACTTTCAAAGTGACTCAGGGGCCCTGATGTTCCAGGGAAGTGCACTTTTAGACTCCCAGTACATAAGTTAGTAGCATTACAATACATTAAATAAATAACAAAGACAACACAGTTCACATTCTCACAGAGGAAAGAGGGAGGATTCTCACTGGAACAAAGGGCTGAACAGCTTTAGGTGGGTGGTGGTGGGGAGCAGGTAGCCTTACTGGAAGGATCAGGGGATGTGCCATCATCATTCTGGTCTGAAAAAGAGCCTCATAATCAGGAGTGTGCAATAATCCTTTTGTACACTGTAAAAAAAATATGTAGCTAGGATTGGCTTAAAACACTGATTGGCCAGTAGCCTGGAAGGAAATAGAGGTGGGACAATCAAGCTAAGGATAATGGAAAGGAGTCAGGAGAGATACCAGCCAGCCACCAAGCCAGTGGGGCATGTAGAAAAGGAGGTAACAAGCCATGAGCTATGTGGAAAAGCATAAATAGACATATGGGATAATCTTAATGTAAAAAAAGAGTTAGCTAGTAACAAGCCTGAGCTATAGGCTGAGCATTTATAAGTAATAGTAAGCCTCTGAGTGGTTATTTGGGAACCGACAGAGAAACATCCAGCTACCCAGAGTTCCAGCTTATCACCTTCCTAAAAGAAGTTAGAGAAAATAGTCTGTGTTGGAACCCTCCTGAAATCTTCCACAATGGCACCAGCTTGCTCACAGGCTCTTGACCCTATCCCACAGCCAACCTGACTTCTCTCTCTTGTGGACTTTGCCTTTCAGGGCTTAAATTCTAGATCTGCAATTCTCTGTCCTACCCAACCTCTCTCTATCCACACACAACAATCTCAGCTCAATAGAATGCAATCCCTTTGCTCAAAGCTCTGTAAATGTGAAAGTTTAGAGATGTTAGAAAGGTACCGGTGGGGTTGAAATACAGGCTGATGCTAGAGTGTTCAACACACACGAGACACTGGGTTTGACCTCAAGAGGAAGCATAAAGATGGGAGATGGGGAGGGTGAATGGTACATATGTTGTTTATTGCCTAATACTGCATTGGTGGGTCTGGATCAGTACCTGTAATCAGGGGGCCGATCCTTCTGCAGGGAAACATCTAATATCCATGCCAAGTGGATAAATAGACTCTAAATAGCTTCACACAGTTTAGGTCAGGTGTAGTAGGAGGTTTCTGTTCCAGTCTTTCGGGCCTAGCCTCAAGGTTTAGGCCCGCAGACCCACAGACCCACAGACTCGCAGAGACACACAGATGCTTACAATAGTTTTAGGCTGATTGGCCTAAGGCCCAGGCATATAACTTGCTAGCTCTCTACCCTTAATCTAACCCATGACTCATCCTGTTCAGCTATGCGGCTCGGTACCTTTTCTCAGAACAGCATAGTTGTCCCCTGCTTCTTCTGGCTTCTCTGTGGCATCTCTGCTCTGTTCTTCCTATTCCTAGAGTTCTCCTAGTCTGGTAGCCCCGCCCACACTTCCTGTCTGCCTTTGGCCAATGAGCATTTTTTATTAAACTAGTGGGTGGGACAATTATTTATAATGGAACAACATAATCTTCCACAGTCAGGTTTTGCTTGCCAAGTCATTTTGGCAGCAACCATACCCAACACACAATAAAAACCAAAAGCGTTTTGAATTTTAGATGTATAGAGAAGAGATTGTGGATCTGTATGTGTGCGGCATAAGAGAAAGCCAAGCAAACCAAAGTGGAGGAGGGAAGAAGAGGAAGAAGGGGGAGGAGGGGGAGGAGAAAGGGGAGGAGGGGGAGGAGAAGGGGGAGGAGGGGGAGAAGAAAGGGGAGGAGGGGAGGGGGAGGAGGGGGGAAGGGGAGGAAGAAGGGGGAGGAGGGGGAGGAGAAAGGGGAGGAGGGGAAGGAGAAGGGGAGGAGGGGGAGGAGAAGGGGAGGAGGGGAAGGAGAAGGGGAGGAGGGGGAGGAGAAGGGGGAGGAGGGGGGAAGGGGAGGAGGGAGAGGAGAATGGGAGGAGGGGAAGGAAGAGGGAAGAAAAAGAAGACAGTCTTGTCCTCCACAAACCTCTCACCTCAAACCACCAGCTTCGGAGGCCAGCCTTCCTTAGGCACTGCTGTAGTCCATAGAGTTAAGGGACACCTAACTATGTACTTAAGGACAGAAACTTCACCATTGGCATCAGCAGGGACCAGGGGGCTTCCAAGGGTTCCTTTGTCTGTAACATTTAATGAACTCATCCAGTTCATTAGCCAAAAGGTGGCTCTATTATCATAGTGAGGCATTGGTTTCATCATTAAATCATGGGGTACCTCTAAGAAACAAGGGTTCCACACAATGCTCAATGTCTTTTACTTCCGAGAGTTCAAACACACTGTTCCCGTCCCTAACTATCCTGGAAAATTCATATGTCCCAATCAGAGTTGCTTCCAATGCCCTCCTTTGGGCTCCCTCTTTATTCATAATTCAGCATAGTAGTTTAAATGATAATTCATGCGTTGCTTTTTCTTTACTTCCATTAAACTATGACCACAGGACTAGGGTCAGGGTTACCCATAGCTGTCTCTCATGTGCGCGTACCCCTGAGCTCAGCACTCAGCATGCAGCAATGGCATATCATCAGTCAGTCACTAAGGAAGAGAGCTATGTGGAGCCCTGGAAGTGTGAGCAGAAGTTAATAGTTTTGGAAAAGGATGCCTCAGCCTGAGGCTTGTAGGTTCAGGTAAGCGCTACAAAGAGGAAACCCGGGTTACATAGGCCAAGGCAGAAAGTCTTGATAAGGCAGAGCCTAGAGTATCACAGAGTTCTTTTACCTTCGTTAAAAGAAAAAAAAAACTGTAGGAAAGTAAAACACCCTGCGGGAAGTTGGATGAGGGGAGATGCTTCCAAACTCCAAGACGAAACCGCTGATGCTGCATCTGGTCATCCCAGCAACCAGCTCAGAAACTGCGCATCACTGCCGCGAGGTGGCAGCAAAAACCCGCCTATGTTCCCTGAGCGTTCAGTTGTCTGGAGCCTCTGTGTGTGTTTGTCCTGTGAACGCCAAAAAACGAGAGCAGAGGAATTAGGACTGAGTGCCCTGGAGAACTTTGTGGATGCTTCTTACAACTCAAGGGAGAATAGCTTCTTCTGGTCTCCAGCTAATAAAGATTCAAATCTGGAAGCCTATTGAGGGTGTCATGGAGTCTACGCAACCTGTGCCCCTCTAGGCTCTCTCGTCCTCCCGCCTCTGGAAAACTGATCCAACCTCCTGTCTCCTCTGTTCCCTTTAGGTGTCAAATCTTAGACTCCAGCTGCAACTGGACCTGCCTCTGCCCTTCCAGGTTGCCCCTTTCTGTTCCTGGTACTGCTAGGCCCTAAGAATGACCTTGAACACATGCACACACGCATGAACATGGGTTCTGGAGAATTACAAAGAGTTAGCTCCAGAAGACACATGGAGTGTGAGGCCAGGAGACCCCAAAGTGCAATGAAAATAACCGGATAAGAGTGACTTCTGTTCACTCTTGATCTCAAAATCCACCCTTTTCCAAGTTGTGTTGTGGCTCTAAAATCCATGCCTTCTGTGAAGGACCACTGCCTTCTAAAAAGCTTTTCTGAAATTCTAGCAGTGACAAACTAGAAGACTGTGCACTGGGCTGTCTTTGTCCCTGGAGTCAGCCAGCCAGGAGGGTGAGAAACAGTTTTCAGGAGTCTGGGTGCACAGAAGTTGGGCAGAGCTCAGACCCAGATTCCCCTAGGGTGCTGAGAATCCAGTAAGACCTGGGTTTCCTGCCCTACCTCTGACCCTCCAACCATTGGCAGGGGCCATGCTCCCAATTGCCTAGAGTACTGGCCTACTGTACAGCCACCTCAGCTACTACTTCACAACCCCTCTCAGGGGCCTGGCACTCAAGATTTCCCCATCCACATCCTAGCACCCTCCTCCAGGATGTTCCTTCATGGTACAATAAAGGCAGAAGGGTGGGCATGGCAATGTTCACAGAATTTAACTGACTGACAAAAATCCTTTAAGGCCAACTTGGGAGTGGAAAGCTGAAGAAGGTCTTCATACTTCTTGAAGTCACAGAGAGTAGGGATCCAGGCCCATTAAGTCATAAATCCACAAAACAGCAACAAGCTTTGTGGATGGTCCCTTGAGCTTTTACTAGAGACATGTCAGCTGCCCACTGGGTAAGGGGTCAAGGCTACGCAGCTTGCTGGAGCCTTGTACCTCACTCCTGCATGTCTCCTTTCCTCTTACTCAACTGGCAGCTTCTCCACACCCCGTGAGCAACACCCTAGAGTCACCAGGAACCAGTCTTGCAACATGGCACTGTTGGCCCTGGAAGTAGCTCTCTCTCTCTCTACACCCTGACCCCATTTTACCTGCCTGGAATCCCCTCCACTGAATCCAATCCATTTGTCTGAGCTGATATTATCCTTCCCTGTTCCCACTCCCAGACATCCAAATATACATGTATTTGTTTTCAACTGATACTCTCAACTGGCTGACTGTAAGCAACCTGAAGGCAAGACTGAATTGCTCTTAGCTGAATCCCCTCAGTTCTTACAGAACTTATGTGATATTAAGTCAGATGCTCATCTGTGTGTGAGTGTGTCTCCTGAGTAAATGTTATTTACCTTACACACCTAACAACAATCAGGATCACATGTATCTATTTCACACACTGCTGAGTCCAGACCACTGGGACACTCTGGAACTTCAAGCCAAGGTCTGTCTTCTCTGGGAGTAGAGCCAGCTCCCAGGGCCTTGGGAAGAATGCCTGCTTTTAGCCCCTGGCGGAGGGCTCTGAAAGTGCCTGGTCCTAAGTAGGCACTTATAGCCCAGTCTCTTGCCGAACTACATCACTGTAAGAGTCAAGTGCCTGGGGCAGGCCACTCCCTGACCTACCCAGCTCCCTGCTTGGTCTTCAGTGCCAAGCCAATGAAGGATCTTAGAAATCTGTTTACTCAAGTACCAGGAACCCTTGGTGGAAAAGACTGGGGGCGGGACATCCAGTGTGCAAGGGTAGCTGCGTGTGACAGTGTCCAAGCCATGCATTATCCTGTCCAAGTTTCATTTCTTCTTAGCTTCGAAACAAAGCCTCTTGGATTGTGGCTGGGATCCATACCCTCGATCCTTCTCAGATGGACCTGGCCAGGGCGTGAAGGAGGTAAAAGCAGGCAAGGTGGCCACGGGACTCCAGGGCTGCAGAGGAATGCACTCTGCCTGTGATTAGTCACACTGATTCATTAAAGAGCCTTGCTAAACATTTCTGTTGAATAATAGTCACAAATTAATTATGATGGTAAATATTCAACTCAAAATCCAACAAACCAAAGCTTGCGTGGGCTTGGAACGGCTCCAGGCCACCCTCAGGCACAGGTTGGACCATCGCCTGGGGCGGCCCAGGCTGCAGGGCAAGGCCCTGTGTTGCTTATGAACACAGCTTTCCTAGAACAGAGGAGGCCTGTAGCTGCCAGAGCTGGACCACAGCGCCCCCAGCAGACTGAAAGAAGAAAGGCAGTCTAAGTCACAGATTTGAAGGGGAAGATACAAAGGTCCAACTAGCTAGAGGTCTGAGAAGGCCAGAAGCGGGGCTCTAACTGACAACACACCCGGGTCCCAGGGGGCTCACTGCCTCCCACGATCCAGCCCCTACTCCCGGCCTTTCTTGTAGATTCCTAGACCCAAAACAGTCCCTTCATTTCCAGGGATCTAAAAGGCCTCAGGGCACTCGCGCCTGATCCCAGAGCCCACTTGTTCCTTTAGACACCAAAGCTTCATATAGAATGTACTGGCAAGAAAAGAAAACCCAGGCAAGTACCCAGCTAGCGGCGTGGTATGCAACTCCTCCGTTGCTCAGATAAGTCCATCCACCTCTAGGGAGAGCGTTCTCTTCCCTGACAAGCCAGGGGTTGCCAGGGACACAGCCAGAGGACATTTAAACACGTGGGTACAGGACTGGTCTGTAGTGTTTCTTGCCAACACCTTCAGTAAAATCCCAAGGGTCTGAATTAGTCTCCTTTGGGGTTGAACTCCACCCCATTTTTATTAGACAATATTTATATCAATGGGAGGGAGGTACAGGCTTATTTGCAAAATGTGGAGAGCACAAACATGTTTCTGTGTGATGCTGTTGGGCCATACATCCATGTATGCAGAGAGTGGAATGCAATTTGTCCATTAGGAGACATCTGTCCACACACATGTGTGCTCACTTGCAGGAGAGAGTGGGTATGGGGAGCTCAGTGGGGAGGCTGTTGCCTAGGGCAGGGAGGGACAGCATGGGCTTTCTTGGGTGGGACCTTCTAGACAGAGGAGGGTGTCTAAACTCCAACCACCCTCCAAAGGGAATGGTCACTTTAGGACTCCAGGCTGCCCGGCACATTGTGGCAAGTACTTACCCAGTTCAGTTCCCCAAGCAAGCTGGACAGGAGTCACATTCTCCCTCAGGTGTTCTCAGGTACACCAACTTGTCGCCTACCACAGCAAATACATTTTCTCTAACCAAGCACGGCCCATGCCTGAGTCCAGTTGGCTTTTCTAGAGTTTTCTACATTACAGTTTTTTTTCTTTCTTTTGTTTTTTTTTTGTGGGGGGAGGGGTCGACAATACCACTCTATAGCCAAGCTGGCCTTGAACTTATGGTAATCCTCCTGCCTCTGCCTGGGTTACAAGCATGTGTCCGGCTCCTCCCCTTTTGTTTCAATCACCTCTCTCCTCTCTTTCCTTTTACTCTGTGATGTCCATCCACTCTGATGTCTTTTCTTGTTCTTCAGAATAGCATACCTAGGCATTTTGCGGGAAGGGAGTGGTCAAAACAGAGACTTCTGTTCTACCCTCTCTCAATAGTAAACATGCTCGGCTGATGGTGTTAATAGCACACTTTTGGTCTTCTCCAAATCTCTAGCCACCTACTGTGAGGTTTGGTGGGGTTTTTGTGGGGGAGAGGGGTGAGCATCTCTGGAAGTCAATGAGGTTGAGAGATGTGATCTTTGAGGTGCCCAGACAAGGTGTGTAGCAGAGGGCAAGTGACTGCAGGGTGCAGGTTCTGTCTTTAGGTTGGCTCCTCTGTGGGCAGATTCCTCATACATCCTCCGAATATGCTGAGGCTGTGATCTTCAAATGGATAGTTCATTCTTCTACAGCTCCTCGTGTGTATGAACTTTTGGTGAGCCTCAACCCCCTACATAGCACAGACTGTGTGTTACCAGTCTATGGGTGCTAGTGATGCTTTACACAAGTGTGCAGTCTGCGAATGTGTGAGTAGTGTAAGTCTGGATAGCTGTGTGGGAAGAAGATTGTAAAACTGGGCATGTTTGTGCATGCATCCATGCAGGTTTGGAGTGTGTGCATCCTGGAGAGAGTACCTGCAGGGAGGAGAGATGTTGAGGATGCTTACATTTGTGTTTTGAGTATTGGTATAGACTCTATAAGGGGTAAAGCAGAAAAACTGGATGTGTGTTGTGTAGGGAAGACCTATGGGTGTTGAAAAACTGTTCTGGTGGCAGGTGTGTGTGTGAGAGAGAGAAAGAGAGAAAGAGAGAGAGATCTTTATTTATGCAAAAATGGCTGGGAGCAAGATGTGCATATAACATGTGGCTAGGGTGTATTTGTATAGGGGTGTGTGTGTGTGTGTGTGTGTGTGTGTGTGTGTGTGTGTGTGTGTGTGTGTGTGTGGTCAGCCTGTCTGTGCCTGCCCCCTCCTGCCGAGTCCTTCCTGACACTGTAGAGCTCAATCAGTAACCGCATGAATACACTCAAATGGAAAGTTGTGCTCAGCTGACCGAAGAAATTGGAGCTGGGCATGTACCACTACCCTCCTCCCAGAATCCCTCCCACACCCACCCCCCTTAGGCCAGACAGCCATCCCAGCCGGCTGACTGGGACCAGGAAGGCTTGGTTTAGCTCAGCTTCCCCCTCCCCAGAGATCTGGCAGTGGGAGACGAGGCGGCCCATGCTTGAGGACTTGCAGCTCAATGGTCTTCATAGGCTGGGAGACTCAGCCTCAGTATCCAGGGAGGGACTCAGAGGTGGCAGCCAGTACTCTAGGTGACAGCCACACAAGGCAGTACAGGAAGGCTTGGGGGGGGGCGGCGACAAATGAAGACAAGGAAGGAGAGAAGAGTCTGAGGCACCCTCAGCTCTGGGTGAAGCAGAGCATCCCCAGTGTTCCACAGACCGGATACTCCACATGCCCTCCCACTTGGCCTGCCTGGGCCCTGTACCACCCTTTCCAGCACTACACTGGAACCAGCTCCAGGGCCAAGGTTGGGGCACTAGTGCCACCAACCCTAATCCCAGCCCTACCACCAGGCAAACATGCCTCTATCAGCTTCACTATTGATCAGCATCCCTGTCTAGCACTGTAGCAGCTTCCGGGTCACTTCTTTTAAATCAGTTTACATCTCACCAGGGATAATCAACTTCGCTGGCACTGGGCAGTTAATTTGGCAGGATTCAGAGGGCAAGAAGAGGAGCTGAATTGGAGCTCTGGGATAAGGCTGGGAAGGGAATTGGGTTAAGAGGTAAGCAATCCAAAAGAAATACATTGGCCTGTCTTTCCTCTGGCAGAGGGATTCTAAGGGTGCGGTCTTGGGTACAGATTTTCACAGCTTCACAGTCCAATCTGCTGTTTGAGTTTCCGATGCAGATCCTAGATAACCATTGGTTTTCTTTGAGAGATTCAGGGAAGAGGAAAATTGGATGTTACTCCTCAAGCTATATACCGTAGGTTAGTGCTTATCAACTTTCCCAATGCTGTGATCCTTTAATATAGTTCCTCATGTTGTGGTGACCCCCAATGATAAAATTATTCCATTGCTATGCCATAACTGTAATCTTGTTACTGTTATGAATTGTAATATAAACATCTGATAGGCTAGTCTAGGGGTAGCAACTCACAGGTAGAAAACCATTGCCTATAGCAAGCACCTGGCCATGGAGGCTTGGTACTAGGAAAGCTCCTAGTCAAATGCTCTGGAAGGGGACGCCAAAAGAAGTTCACAGTACACAGAGAAGTGGTCTCAACCCTCTGAGGCCTAGGGGAGACAGTCCATTAGCTGCTGTGTGGCCCAGATAAAGGGACCTTGTGATTAACAGGTCCACAGAGGCCTTCACTCCCCTAGCCAGGCACAGTTTGCTTTGCTTCCAAGAGTTTGGAGGTGAGCTGGGTTTGTACAGTGTCAGCACTGTGCTTCCATCCTGCTACATCCCAGCAGGTCCTGTGGGACCTTGATTGCTTTGGTCATAGTTCGGGGACTAGAAAGAGAATGGACAAGAGTGGGGTAAGAGAGGGATCTGGTCAGAAATGGGTCCCCCTCCCCCTTTGTTTAAAGGGCAAGGGTCAAATCCCCTGTAATAACTAATGTATCAAGGTGAAGAGAAGAAGCGACTAAGCCACTCTAGCCAATGGACGCGCACAAACACACACACCCTATTTTTTAGAGGGGCAGGAAGATTCTTAGGGATGGAGACTGGGACAGATTTGTGGACTGACTAGAGTCAGTGAACATAGATGTCTACAAAAGACACAAGGCACTTGTTCTCTGGGCAGAAAGTCCCTGCTCACAACATCCTGTAGGTGTATTGGAGCCCCTGGGATACTTCTTGCAAGACTAGGAATTTGCAAACCGCATCCTGTACATAAGTACTACACCTAAGCTATGTAGCATATATGAAAATCCACAGTAGGCATATGCCAACGAAGAATGCATACATTTACATCTAGCACACACATACATCCTTTTATATGAAGAACTTGAAATAGTGAGAGCCCAGCTTTCAGAGCTGCACACACATATGCCACTCACACCAAGCACACAGGAAACCTGTAGGTGAAGTTAAAAAAAAAAATGCAGAGAACACACAGTATGTGTGGCAGACCTCTGTAAACATAGAGGAATGATTGACAGGAGCCACACAGGTTGGTGACACCCAACAGGGTTTAGGCCCTCCAAAGCGAAGGCTGCTTGCTCGTGGAGTCCAGCGGCTGTTTTCTTCAGTGGAGGAAGAGGCAACGTGTTGACCCAAACTTGCTTTTTCTGCTGGCCATGAGGAGAGAAAGAAGCACAACTCCCTCAAGTTTTTCCCTTTGTCCTCACACCGAAAGCCCCCCCCCCCCTGATGTCACTGGCTCTGGTCTGTCCCAGAAGTCACTCTGCTGCAGCAGTAGCCTGTTTCTCCCCCCATCCCCCTCAGTTTGATTCCTTGGCTGCTCTGGGTCCATCCACATTATCTGTACCGAGGCGGCTATTTATTTTGGTTGAAAGGCCCAAGTTCTGGGTCAAGTATGTGAGGAGCAGGTGTCAGAATGGAGGTCCAAGCCTGGTGGGTTTTAGATCACCTCTTTTCACTTTCCTGGCGACATCAGAAATATGGCTGCACTGGACTGTTTCTACGGGCAGTGGGCACACAGAGATTCTGACATCGTGTGCCAGGCCGGCTGGGGAGTCGGCTGGATGCCCTGATTCTAAGAAGGGACCCCCTAAGGAACCTTCCGCCCTGTGTAAGCGCATGCGCTCTCGTGCACCTAGGGCACCTCCAACCCTCCAGACCCTCTGCCCAAAGCCGGCCCACGTAAACCCCCGTGGTGCTGCGGGGTGGGGGCAAAGACAAAAGGAAATCGGAAGTCAAAATTAGTTTGGAAGCAGGCGCGAAATTCCAGGCTCTTTTCTCCCTAATCCGCCTAGCTTGGAAATTGAACTTTCAAGTGAAGACAAGTTTTCTGAAATTACCTCCTTGGCCTCTCCGAGCGCAGGCCGCCCTGGCCCAGAGCCGCAGAACTGCTTCCTGCCAGCAGCCATCCTTGGGAACTGTGTAGCCAAAGCTGGCCAGGGAAGCTTGGGACCAGCAGAGGAACGTGGCTAGCAAGGAAGTGATGTTTTTGTTTTGTTTCAAGTTTTCATTTAAACATGCCTCCCTTTAGAAGCAGAAGACAATCCGGGTGATCCCAAAAGACGAGGGGAAACGTTCCAAACAGATAAATCCAGACTCTTAAAGCAAGTGCCAGTCAAACAAGGGTAGTGGTAAAGGTGGGAACGGAAGCATCCTAATTTTAGGCCCTGATGTCAGAAAACTACCTCCTTCTCCCTCCCTGCCCCTAACTTCCCCATCAGGGCCACAGTTAACTATTTTACATCTCCTCCACAAGATGGGGGGGGGCAAAATTTCAGCTGTGTTCAGGATGTATGCCTGGGTTGGGGACAGTGTGCATTTCTCCTTTAAAAAAAAAAAAAAAAAAACAAAGCAACAACCAGAGAGTTACCAAAACATCCCAAAGACCCTCAATGGCCGCGGGACGCTGCAATCCCAGGGCAGAGAGCTCTGAGGAGGGTTCAGGCCTGACACCTAGTCCTGGAAGAAACTAGTTGTACCCTTTCCCACAGGCCCTATTCCCTCTTCTCTCAGTGTGCTGCTTGGGCTCTCTTTCAAGGCAAGTGTTTTCAGTTTTCGACTCAACTTCCAGAAAAATTTCGAGCCAGCTTTGGCATCCTTTCCCCCAGGCTCTGGCGGCCGCAGAGCTAGAGAGAGCAAGGCTGGGCCGATGCACCCGGGGACTGTCGGCCTGGTCGGACACAAACACCAGTCTCTGGGAGCGATAAGAAAATGGAGAATATTGTATTTGCTTTAGAAAGTTTTTACATATAGATAAACACGCAGTTAAGATAACAGTAAAAGCGCCCTACGGGAGTGAATGAGGCCTCCGCAGCCTCTCGGAAAAACTTGAATAGTTTTTGCATAAGAATACTACTGACCTCACTCCGCTTTCGCTAGCCAGAGGGTCCCTCTCTCGCCCTAACCCTGGCCACCTCGCCAAGCCTCGACTGCTAAGTCGACGCCAGGAACCCCGAGTGGGAGAAGGAACCCCCGAAAGGAAAGAGGTGAGGGAGCAGAGAGGGAAGGAGAGGAGGAAAAAGCAGGTATCATATACAAGCAAATTTCTACACATATATTACAAACTGGGAAAATGACCGATCATTAAGATATACATAATTCATATAAAATTTTGAAATAAAAATAAAAATCTGTTACAGTCATAACTATTCTTTTTTCCACATTTATAACCAGTACCCACACAAGCAGTGACAGAATGAAGAGAAAAAGGTGCTTACGAAGAAAATGATTGTCTGCTGAACAAAAAAACAGAAAATCCTATCTTGTTTGACCAATACTTGGACTTAAAAACAGAGAGAAGAGAGAGAAAGAGAGAGCTAAAGAAGATTAGAGCAACAGAAGGAAGAAACATTTTCCATTTCTCTCAAGGAGGTTTTTTTTCCCTTACTTTCTTTCCTTTTTTTTTTTTTTTTAAAAAAAAAAAACAAATTCAGAACGGAGATGTCTTTTTTTTTTCTTTTTGTCTTTTTTGCTTTTGTCGTCTTGTCGCGGCGGCGATGGATTTTGTATGGTCGACTCCTTAAATCATTTTAAACTAGAGAGAATATTTTCCCAGATACAAATAAAATCGTCATGCAGGTGGGGTGCCGGGTCCGTGGGAACCAAAAGGAGAAACCGTGCGTGTCCTGGAAAGTATACAATTGTCACCTCTTTTATGTTTTCTGCCCGCGACATCAGCGTCTGTGACTGTCTGTTGGCGTCGCGATCCTTTGGGGTGGCCGTGGTGGTAAATGGTGGGGGAATTGTTGATGGGTTGAAGTTAATTTATTTTTCTTGATATATATATATTTATATATTTTAGCTGGGGTGGGAGTGTGCATGGACGTGTGTGTGTGTGTGTGTGTGTGTGTGTGTGTGTGTGTGTGAGTGTGTGTGTGTGAATCCTGATTTCAGTTTGTTCTAGGGATGAAGCAGAAGCAAGAGGAGCAGGAAGGACTAGAGGGAGGAGGGGAAGGTAAGGGGGAGGAGGGGAAGGAGGAGGGCGGCCTTGGCTATCATACATCACATTCCGAGTCGCTGGAGGTTACCGAGAGGATGGATGTGCCGGTGTCCGCGCGCTCCGTCAGGCTGGACACACTGGTGGTCGGGCTGGCCGCCGTGGACGGCGACTCTGCCGAGCCGTGCGTGGGGCAGCCGGGCTCGGCTAGCGAGCGCATGCCGCTCGGTCCGATGGCCTGGTGCTGGAGCCTGCGGAAAATAGAGAGCGGTGTCCGCCCTGACTCAAGGGCCGGCCATCTGCACCCCCTCGCTCGCATCGCGGGAAGCCTGGCCTGGCAGGCCTCTACCTCCGCGGCCTCCCGCGTCGCTTGCCCCTAACCATCACCCCCGACTGCGCTTTGTGTTCTAGCAGGCACCCAGCTGCTTGCTCCCTGAGTGCCTCAGAGACTAACTAATCCAAGTCCTGGCTCCTTAGCTTAGGAAAGCGTTCCAGATAGGGACCGCCTCAGATTTGGGGTTGAACCCCAAACCAGCCGCCTGCGGAGACTTGAGCTGACCGTAAGGGATGCTGAGCCCTGGACCAGCAGACTGTGAAGAAGAGCTTTTCTCTTCCTCCGCTACCCGGGAGGCTCTAGTAATTGGGCCAGCTGCCTGGAGACCCAGAAATTCACAGAGCCTCCTGCACTGGCTTTCCCCAAACACACATCTAGAGCTGCGGGGGTTTCTCCCAAGAGTACCCACAGTTGTACTTTCTGAGTCCCTAGGCGAAGAGCTCAGGACCCGGGGAAGAGAAATTAGGGAAGTTGGAACCAAAAGATGGGGAAAGAGAGAAGCAAGAAAATGGAAGAAAGAGAAAGCAGGAGGGAGGGACAGATGTCTCTTTTCCGGGCTAAGAAGCAGTTCCCTGAGTCTAGTGTCTCCCCACAAGGAAGCCTTTCCCTGGTCCTGGGTGCTCCCCCCATCTGGCGAAAAGTGGCCTCCACAGGCAGAGGTGAGAGAGAGGGGAAGCGGCCTCAGGCCTGAACCACTAAAACCACACACGCTCCAGGTACTCAGCTAAGCCTCCAGCCACTAGCAGCTGTCAGCAGCTGGGGCTCCGGCTCCTAGAAGAGTCCCAGGCCTAGTGCCTTTCAAGGGGAGTGAGGCTCTGTATCAGGGCTTTTGCTCACCCTCTCCCCCTTCTTTCTCCCTTACCATTGGACTCATTTATTTTTTCCTAGCTGACTTCCCCCCTTTTCCCCCCTACGGACTTCTCCCAACCCCACTTTAAAGATTGACAAGAACCAAAACAACTTGGCGACTTTGTAACCAACTTGCAACAGAGATGCACCTGCTAATGTTTGCTTCCCCAACTAAGCGGACCGAAGGGATGGGTGCTCCTTAACTGGGGACATAGGAAGACTTAATGCTTGAGGAACACGGAAAGGGGGCACACTTGTGTGAGCACATCTATTAAAACACACTAGGCCTCTTCACACCCGGTCTGCCTCTCCTGCTCAGGGTGTGAGAAGGAAACTCTCTGGATGGTGATCATGGGCCTTCTTCCCTTTGTGGCAGGAACCCGGCTCTACTTCCCCCTCTTGGATGCCTCTTGACGCTCACCACCCATCTTTTGAGATGCGTGGATATAATCGGATAGCAAATCGAGTTTTCCTCACAGTCTTCTAGCTGGAACCAGGGCTGAAAAAACAAACCTGCCAGGGGACTAAGGCTTCCAAGGACGGGCACCGTGGGTTAAGGTCACTAGAGGCTCACACACAGGGGCCCGGATAAAAGCCCCTCTTGGGTAAAGAAGTCCATAAACCCACAACCCTCTGATCCAGGGCAACCCAAACTTTCCCTAACTACCTAGAGAATCACGGCTATCACCAGCTCTATGTCAGCTGTCCCTATCATGCCCAAATTGCTTGCATTTCGACCCGTCTCTCCTCCCCCAGCCCGGGAGGCTGTGGCCCGGCCGAGGTCCCCGCCACTGACCTGTTCTTGGCCGCCGCGGCGCGGTCGCGCTGTCGCCGGTTCTTAAACCAGTTGCCTACTTGTGTGGGAGTGAGGCCGGTGGCCTGCGCCAGTTCGCGTTTCTTGCTGGGGTTGGGGTAAGGATCCTGCAGGTACCACTCCCGCAGCAGGCTCCGAGTCCGCTCCTTGAAGCAATGAGTCTTCTGCTCGCCATCCCAGATGGTGCGCGGCAGCGGGAACTTCTTGCGCACGCGGTACTTGTCCACCGGGCCGAGCGGGCGGCCGCGCAGCTTCTCGGCCTCCTGGTAGTGCGCCTCGAGCCACATGGCCTGCAGCTTGCCGTGAGACTCCTTGGTGAACTTGTGGTTCTCCAGGATGTGATAGAGGTCGCGGAAGTTGCCGGTGTGGAAGGCCACGACGGCGCGCGCGCGCAGGATCGACTCGTGTTTGTTGATGGCCTCGCACGCCCCGGGGGCCACGGGCAGCGACCAGAGGAAGCGGCCCAGCCGCTCGATGTCGCCCGTCTCCTCCAGCGTCTCGCAGACGCTGGCCACCTGCTCCGGCGAGAAGTTGAGGGTGGGCAGCTGGAACATGGACAACTCTTCCGGGGGGGCCCTGGAGCCGCCGCCGCCGCCGCCGCCGCTGCCGCCTGCTCCGCCAGCACCGCCGCCTCCCGCACGGTTCCCGCCGCCGCCTCCTCCTCCTCCCGCGCCGCCGCCGCCGCCGCCGCCTGCACCGCTCCCGCCGCCGCTACTCGCCAGAAGTAGGGAGCAGTGGTGGGAATCGGCGAAGTTTGGCAACAAGAAGTGGGAGGGATAGAGGTCTAGGGGGGAGCGGAATACCATGGACTGACCTGAGAGGAGAGGAGAAAATTCAGGGAGAGGAAGAGAGAGGGGAGGAAGAGGAGGAGAGGGGCGATGAGGACCAGGAGGAGGGAGAGGAGAGGGGGGAGGAGGAGATGGAAAGGAGGGGGGAGCAGAAGGAGAAGGAGGGGGAGGAGGAAGGACGTAAGGGACACCCACACCTCACACACATCCACATACACACACACCCGCGCAGCCACATAGAGAGGGAGGAAGGAGAGCGGCCCGGTGCGCGCGCGCAGAGAACCGGAGGCAGAGAGAGGGAGAGGGAAAGGGAGAGAGAGGAGAGCGTGAGGAGAGTGAGAGCCAACCACCGCCGAGTCAAGATTCAGCGATTCCACAGCAATCGCCCTAATGACAACAGCCTCATAATATCTCCCCTAAATCCACAGTGAGTGCAGCATTGAAACATTTTGTTTCGCTTTTCTATTGGTCTGTGGCGTGTCGTTGTGGCGTTGCCACGGCAACCACTGCCAATCACTGTCAGCCCTGCCAATCAATACCGAGAACGTAAGGACGGTTTTACCACTTAGCCGGAGGGGGGGGGGAGGGAGAAGAAGGCGAAACAGAATTTAAAAAAAAAAAAATCTTTGCAACTCTTAATATTCTCTCTCTCTCTCTCTCTCTCTCTCTCTCTCTCTCTCTCTCTCTCTCTCTCTCTCAAAAAAAAAAAAAAAGTTGATCAAAAAATTCGCAAAGGGATAGCCATAGAGTACTTGAATGAGACAAGCCATTAGTTACAAGGAGTGTTTTGGGGAAGGGAAGGGGCTCCCAGCCTCAGGAGCACCAAGAGAGGATGTGGACAGGCTGAGAATCAGGTGGCCTGACAAGGTTTGCACATGGTGTTTCAGGCACCTCTTTCTGTCCATGTGAGAGCTAATAGTGGTCAGGAAGAAAGAAAGAGATCATAAGGCCTATTGCACACTCACCCCAGCAAGCTGATCCCGAGCCTCTATTTGGGAGACAACATTGGTGCCCAGGAGGTTGAATCCAGGACCTGTGAGGACTTCGATGACCGGGTGCCACTAAACTACATTTACCCCACCTATTTACGTGCTGACTGCACAGTTCTTTACTCTGTTCCCAGACAAGGATCGGTGAATATTTCCATCACCATGTGCTTTAAAAGAGATGAAACAACACTACACTTTCTGTCTTCAAAAGCAACCCTGTTCTTTGTTTCTGCACCCCCAGACTTCAGCTGTCTTCCACAGTTGCAGAGTAGCAACTGGAGCCCAGAAACCTAGGGACTCTCTGGACCATGGGGAGTCTGGAGGATGCCTATATCCATGGGCACAACCACTGGGCCTGCCCAACATCTTCAGAAAGATGCTGAAACTGTAGAGGGCACCCTGGGTAAACACCCAAGCAAGGCCTGAAAGTTCCTTGTTTGCTCACAATGTTAATAACTCTAATAACAAATAATAAAAGTCTAATTTCTCCTTAGTAAGGTATTTTAACAACCCTGAAACAGATTCCCCCTCGTACAAAGGACGAAGAGGGCCTTCCTTGCCTGCGGGCTACCACCAACCCTAAGCCAGCCAGGGGCATTTATTCTTAGGTATGTTGCTTGTGAGAAGTTGTAATCTGCATCTTTGAGCCCAACCTCCCTTTGTAAGGCTTCTGTAACTATGGAAGTGTGATTTACGCAGATTTGTCCGGGTCAGAGACATCTTTCCCTACGCACTGTGTATATTTAGACAGGATTCGGTTTAGTGTTAAAAAGTGTATATGTTGAATGGATTCACACACAGTAGCCAACAATACCCACATTGTCGGCCCATGTATAACGCGTATTGAAACGCAGCGCCCAGACTTCAACTAATCTGCTCTCAATAAAGCTGAAATAATTATCCTAAGCTGCCTTTCCAGAAGAAAAATCATTGAGGAATTCAAAACTTTTTTTTTTTTTTAAAGATCTTTTCTACATTCCGATGCAGATCTGGGGGCGCGGCGCCGGGTACACACCACTCGGGAGATCTCAATGAAGGATGAGTGGGACAGAGCTTGTGGGAGAATTTAAATGTGAACCTAACTGGAACCATGAATTAAAATGGTCGCAGGCCTTAAATCTCAAGCTCGGATCTTTCTTAGGCCTTGATTCAGCAGTGCAAGGTTTCCAAAGGCCGAGGAGTACAAACCCTGTTAGAAGGTCACAGGGAGTGTTTTGGTTGTTCTAGGGGACTAGACTGGCTCTCTAGCTGGAGGCAGGTGCGGGGACCCTAAGATCTCTGACTAGGGTGGGAAAATGTTTCCCCTAAAAGGTGGATCTGTCGAGCTCCACTTTGGCGGTCTCTCTCTCTCCATACATCATTCTGTAGACCAGGAGTCGTTTTCCGCTCAGCTGCGAGGCTCTGGGCGGTCGCTCATTGCGGGCCTAGAAAGAGCCCAAAGGTTGGGACACAAAAACAGACACTTCGTCTTTTCTTCCCGACCCCTTTCTCTTGTAGGGGAAGGATTATAGGCTGAAAGGTGGGAGGGAGAAGGGGCAGGAGGAGGAAGCGGGGGGGAGGAAGGAATGAAAAAGGGGAGGGGAGTGGGTATTGTGTCGCGTGGGGGGGGGAGAATTCCTACGGGTGGGTTTCCGAATATTGTGTTCAACTTTTTGAAAGCAGCTCGTGACCCCGAAACTGCATCCCCCGGAGCCGGGGACCCAGGCGCCAGGCGGGCGGGTGAACCCGGCCAGTCCCTCCCAATCCCCGCAACCCCCGCCTCCGAATGGGGGGGAAATCCAGGCTTGGAGGGAGGCTGGGCAGGTGCCGCGGGCTGTGCCGAAAGCGCTGAAATCGAAAACCCTTGCCACTCAGGAAGAATTGAGGCAAAAGGATTGCAGACTCTGCTCGGGAACAGCCCTGTGCTCCAGCCCCTGCCTAGTCGCTCCTGGGCCCGCTGGGCTCAGCAGTTCGGTTGCGGCCGCGCCTTCCGAGCGCTAAACCGGGAGGAGGGCGCAGGCAAGGCGCAGCTCTGAGTGCGCCTCGTACCCCGCCCGGGCCTGCTGCAGCCCAGGACTGTCGGAGAGCCTCTCAGTAGAACAGGGTTCTGCGCTGCCCTCTTGAGCCCACCTCCTGGCCACAACAGCGCTTCTCCCGCTCAAGCCGGAAGCACTGCGCTGCTTCCAAAGCCGGTAAGTTGAGAGTCCTGAGAGCTGGGCTGGGAGGCGCGGCGAATGGTCCCCTGTGCTTATTGCCGGACAGGATCCCCTTGGGGATTCATAGGGTCTTGATCTGAAAGTTTTTGGGATGTGTGCATTTTGAGGGGAGGGTGCTATGGACCTCTGGAGTTTTTCCAAATTCCCATGCTCTGAGCACTGGGAAGAGGAAATAATGCCAAAGACCGAGGTTGCCTTCTTCGTTGGTCTGGGGTAGGTAATGTGAGAGCTAGGAAGAGCCCAGGACACTTCCAGAGTAGTAGGTGGGATGCTAAGCATCGACTGGACCTCAACACTTTCAGAGCCGCAAGACTGGGGTGAATTATCCTGTAGGGCCTCTAGATTTCGCTTTCTTTCTGGCCTCTGAGACTCAAGGATCTGGGATTTGCTGGATCTACGGCTTTGGTAAGCCACAGAGGTCACCTGCACAGACAAAATAGCCGCCACCTTCAACCCTGGCCTATCGGATCTTTGAGTCAGAGTTCAGTTGGCGCGGGGAGAAATGGGGGCATTTGAATCCAGGAATGTTCTATGGTGCTCCGCTGGGCACTTATTTACAAATGACAGCTCCAGACACAGCGCTGAGAAAGTCTCGGTCTAATCAGGGGACTTTGCAGGAACCCCACTCCCTTCTTGTTTGGTATGTATAGGATTCCGCAAGCCTGCCAGAGAGCGTGCCCCGGAGAGTCTGGGACAGCTACCTTCAGCTCTCCTTGCTCAACCCGGAACTGCCGACCCAAATGGTCAGGAAGGTTGGTCCAGGGGGGCAACGCCTCTTCCGGACGTTGGAAGATGGAGATTGCTGGGTAGCGGGTGGTCTGGGCCTCCCCGCAAGCTGCAAACGAAGGAGCTTGGCGCAGGCCGCCAGGGAGGGCGCAGGGGAGCGCGGTACTAGGGCAGGGAGGCCTCGAAGCCCTTCAAGGACCCCCGATTACTTTCCTTTGAACAACAACAACAAAAACAACCACCGCTCCCTCCCCTCGCTCCCCTCCCTTCCTTAGCCTCCGGGGACCCGGGCATCAAGCAATTGTGGTTCAGGACAGTAAACACAGCTCAGTTGCCTCAACTTTCTCGGTGCATAAAAGTTCCCGGCGTGAGGGGAAATTTGAATATTTGATCAGCCCCTTTGAGTGACCCTCATTAGCCTGGCGCCCTGCTAAGGCCCCAGCGTTGCAAGAAAGCGGCTGGGCCCGGCATTTGTACGCCTTGTTAGCGCTGCTTAATGAAGCCTCCCCGACGGCTCAAAGGCGGCCTCTGGGGCCGGCAGCGCGCACCTCTCGGCACCCGGCTCCGCCTAATGAGCCTCGCCGCCCGCTAAAGGCCCTTCCACCCCCCACGTCCTCAAACAAGAGAGGTTTGGCTCTGTCTAGGACCTGAACACCTCCCACCGCCAGGCCCAGGAGGGTGGGCACAAACCCTGTCTAGCTGGCTACACAGTGATCCAGTCCCAGAAGTAAGGAGCTAGACACTCGGGGTGGGGGGGAATGGGGGGGTGGCATGAGCTGCAGTGGTTCTGTGTATGGGGAAGTAGAGAAGTAAATTTTGCAGCTTTTGGATGTAGCTCATTCCTGAGTACCACGAACTTTCCCCCACAGGGCCAGCTGTAAATCAATTAGCCACCCCAGTTCCTTAAAGGTACACCTGGACTAATGTTGGAATAGCAGAAGGGCAGGTACACAGGGGAGGGTCAGCTTTCCACCTCTCTGCCTCAAATTCCTTTGGTCTCATCTCCCCAGGAGGCCGCACACTTCTCTCCACCAATCCTCGGACAACAAGAACCCCGGGCCTGTATTTGAGAACCGGTGAGCAGATTCAGGTCTCCAAACCCACACAGGCACGTAGCCCCAAAAGTGAAATAATGTAACCACTCTACTCGACAATGCTGAAGCCTGGCCACCACAGTATGACTTGAAGGCCCACACTTGCCTTCACCTACCCCTTTTCTGATCTCTTTTCAATCATGTTTCTAGCCCGGAGAGGCCTGAAGAAGGGCCACTCTCTATGGGCAAGACTGGGCCCAATATAAACCGGAAGGAGAAAAGAGCGAAAATTCTGGAAGAAAGGGGAGTGGAGACAGCTTATCCACTCTAACAATAGCTATCTATTATGACACCCTTTCTTCTCTTCTTGGGCCAAGGACATGGTTGACTAGTTAATATACGAAATTTTTAGAAAGTGTACTTAACTCCTCGGAAAGAATTGCCCCCCCCTCTCTCTTTTATCATCCTCTTCCCTGGACGTTTGGAACTCCTTTCTTGCCCACCAACCAAGCTCTTGGGTCTTTAAACACAGGTTTGGGAACAGGAAATTCTCAGTTCTCCACTTGGGACCTTATGGACGCTCTAGCTTCCATATGCTCACAACCCTCTCCCCCTCCACTGGGCAGGGCGAGATAACTGACCCAGGACTCCATTCCAGGCCAGCTTTCAAGGACTGCTGAAGGCCAATGTGGGTCCTGGGGTAGCAGAACCTTGGAGTCTAGGTCTCTTTGACCCGCCCCTCCTCCCTTCCCTCCTTCCATTCAGCTCTACTCCCTTGCCCAGCCCCCTTTCCATTCCACGACCCCCTAAACCAAGCTCGGGCAGACGTTCTAGGATCATCTCTGAGCTGGGCAAAGGTAGTGCCCAGGTCATGATTCATTCAAAGGGCAAAAGTAGGGGTGGGTGCTCTTGGAGTGAAGGGAGGGTAGAATTCAGTTTGCAGCCCACCAGCTGTATAGGGGAGGAGGCGAAAGGAGGGGGCTGGGAGTTCGCGGGCCTTGGGTCGGGGCAGCAGGGCCCACAGGCGTCGGCGTGGGGGGCTAGATCCGGAGGGGAGGGGAGGGGTGGCGGGGGTCAGAGGAGCTCGCAGGGCGGAGGGGTGTGGGGCTCTTTAAGAGCCACACGGCTAGCAGGAGAGGCGTGCGGCCCTGTGCTGGTAGCTCACTGACCCCGAAGGGGATTTAGCGGGAAAGGAGCGGCCGAGTTCTGGGGGCTTTGTCCCGGGGCACCCAGAGAGGCCGAGACACAAGAATAAGAAGCGGCTGCAGCTTGAAAAGCTGAGAGGAGCGGCGGCGCTGCTGCTCTTGACTTCTGAGCAGGGCTTAGAAGGCCTGCCCCGGCTTAAGCTGAACTGAGGGTGCTGAGCCCGGATCGCCGAGTTCATCGGCTCAGAGTCCCTGGCCTCTGAGCTGAGGAGGCGTGGATGGGGACGGACGTTGAGTTCTGGGTCTTTTAGTGGAATCTCCTATTGGATCTTACAGTCTTGCGACCTTAGCGCAGAATTGTGAGCCTAACCTGCCTCGCTTAGCATAGCTAAAGAATTTTCTTTTCCCAACTTGGCTTTTGTTTTTGAGTGTCCACCTCGAGCAGATCCGGAGCTGGCCGACCCCGGACTGATTCTCAACAGGTGGCTGGGTAAGTCTGTTTAAAGAATTCTGTGTAAATCATCAACTCCTCCCCGACCCCTTCCCTTTCCCCTCCCTCTTTCCCCCTAGGCGGGTCCGAGTTCGCTGGGCTCCTCCCGCCAGCCGTAGCAGGGGTGGGGGTGGAGGTTACTAGAGCCCTACCATGGGGCGCCCGGGGGGCGGTGTTTCTGGCTTGTAGTTCTTGGTTAGTAGACCCCTCATGAAGTTCAACCCCGTACCCGAGAGTCCCAGCCATCGACCATCTCTCTAATCTCTGGTCTCCTTGCACTGAACCCCAGCGCCCCAAGAGGGGGAACGAGGCAGGGCGCACGGCAGAATCTCAAAAGAGTAGAACCTGCAGAGAGGGGCCGAGGGATCCCTGGACCAGCGGTCTCGGTGTAAGGGTTACTACGGAAAAAGAGCTATTCATCCTCTTTGTGAGAGATTCGAGAGCCTGCCTGGAGGGATGCGCGCCAGTGGTACAAAGCTCAGCAGATGAGCTGTTCTGAAACCGAGGGTAGAGGTGGGGTGGGGGAGGAGGTAGAAGAGGCGGGACGGGGATCAGAAAAGGCAGAGGCAAGAGATCCAGGGCGCTCGAGAGAAAAGTCCGAAAATGTCCTAGTGTGCGCCTCGAACAGACGCGCGCTCGGGGGCGCACAATCTCAGTCTCTCTCTCTCTCTCTCTCTCTCTCTCTCTCTCTCTCTCTCTCTCTCTCTCTCCTATTCCACACAGGTAGCTCCCACACTCTATTGGTCGTGCAGGGCCCATTACACACGGCGGAGCCACCTTATCCCACATCCCATACCTCACCTTACCCCGCTGGCCCAAAGATTGACCACCCGTGCCCGAGTCGGGGAAGTCGGGATGACCCTCCCCCCAAAGGGTAGGGGAGCAGGGAGGATCTTACCTGCGGAAAGGTAAGAGAAGCCGGGAGCGTGGAGCAGCGGCGGATAAATATTCATTAGGAAGTGTAAGTCCTTTCAAAAGGGCTCTGCGCGCGCGCTCTTGCTCCTATCTCCCTTTCTCTCCCTCCCTCCCTCTGTCCTCCAGGAAAGCTCTCCCCTCCACGAGCTATCTAACCCCCCCCCCCTTCTCTACGAAATGCCCGGTGGATCCTAGGCTAGCTAACCTGTTGGGAAGCCTGAACTGCGGCAGCGCCTCTGCAGCTAGCTGTTTGCTTTCGCTCTTGGGGCGCGCGTTCCCCCCATCTCTCTGCTCCCTCCTTTCGCCCAGCCCCTCACCCCTCCTAAATTACTACATCATTAGCTTTATTGGGGAGGGAGTAACGGAGCAGCCAGACGCACCTCTCCATAGAAGGGTGAATAGTTGGTGCCCCGCGATGCAACCCCAACCCCGTCTCCACTTCATTCTCACCCAGCTGCACATCTTCACCCAGCCTTGCTTCTTTTCTTCCCTCATTTCCATCTCCACCTCCATCCTGTGTCAACCCAACTACCTCACCAGCCCTCCCACCCAGCCGCCGCCAATCTAGATCACAGATTGGGTCGGGTGTGAGATGGCAAGGCGGTAGGTCCGAAGGTCCCGTGTGTCGAGGTTAGAACCCCTCCCTGCCGTGGATATGGTTATCAGGATCTCTTTTTCCCATGTAGGGTTTCCTTCCTGACCCTGCAAGGGCACTGAAATAGCTTAGACCTTTGAATCAAATCTCTAGAGTGAGCATTAAGAACCTCAGCCTTACAGGTCTCAGGGCTGGGGCCTGGCGGGGCCAGAAAAGATGCTTAATGGGGGCGTGGGGGTGGGAATAAGTGTCTTCACTCAGTTCGATCACGTAGGAAAAACTCACAGGTCCACAGCCGGATTGATATTCGTCCTTTAGGAATACACTACTTGAAGTTAGCTTCAATCACGGAAAAATCAGGTCAACAAGATTCCGTGAAGCCGTTTCCAGTCCCACGAGAACACGTGTGCAACACCTTTCAAGGTGCACGCCCCATGCCTGCTCTCTGGCGGGTGGGTGAGAACATCAGCTGCCCAGGCCCTAGGAGATGAGGCAGAGGAATACATCGCTTATGGTTGTTTAGAAACCGGTGGTCACTGCTTTCAATACTCTGGTCTTGCTATTCAGGCCCTTAGGTCCCTCTAGGGACTCTAAAATGTGGCTTGGCCCCCAAGTGCCTAGGGGAGAAAGTGACTCCAGCTCTGGCCCTCCTGCTGGGCGCTTAGACTGGGGGTGAGGGCTAGGGGTGGAGCAGAGGGGTGGGTGGGTCCTCATAGTTTGCCCTTCTCTCTGCCGCTGCTCTTGGGATGCCTAGGAGTTTTTCATCCCTTAACTCTAAGAGAGCTTGCTTGGAAGCTCCCTGAGGTCTACTATTGAGCCTCTGCTCTCTCCAGAGCCCTTAGGAGACACAGGACCAAAGTGGCTAGGATGCCTGCACGGATTAACGTCTAAAACCTTAAGACTTCACTATGCTTCTCTCTCTCTCTCTCTCTCTCTCTCTCTCTCTCTCTCTCTCTCTCTCTCTCTCTCTCTCTCTCTCTCTCTCGGCTGTTTGGAGGCTACTGTCTACTAGGGGGTTCTAGAGTTTGGTGGTACCCTTCCTGAATCCATGTTGTGGGATGGCAACAAGGGGTTGCTCTTTACTGAAAAAGGTTACTACCCATTAGAGTAGATGAAGGTGTGAAGGAAAAAAAAAAACAAAAACAAAAAAAACTGGAGTCCCTGGGACTGAAAAACTTACGAACCTTACAGCCCACCCAAAGTTGGGAATATACCCTTGTATGTTTACTCTCCCAAACACAGATAGATCTCTAGGATCACACCCTCATCTGGTTTTCACAGAAGGTACTCGAACTGCAATTGTGTAAGAACACACTTAAGAAGGATTAAAGACACCCTAGTAACAGAACTGGAGGACTAAAAAATGTCCACACGTATGGGTCGGATGCATGGGCACACACTCAGTTGTCCAGATGCAGACAAAAGCTACGGTACCCACATGGAGTGACCCGAGGCAGACCAACAGGCACATGTGTACTGGAAGCTAAGAATAGGTTCAATTAGAAAGCAGTACTTCCTGCAAGGGGTATGGTGGCCCTGGAGGAAGAAACTTTGTCGAATCTTGTGAAAGTAAAGTTTCAGACCACATTCTGAAGAGCCAAGGAATCATCTACCTGCTCTGCTGCTCTGTTGGAGACACTTAGCAAAGGGTAATACAGGACTGGTTCGGGTTTTTTGTTTGTTTGTTTGTTTTTTAAATTTACTCAGTCATTTTTGTTGGTTGGGGTCTTTTTTAACCCTTTGCCTGGGAGATTGAGCTCTGGAGTAGAACTTGTGTAGACCGCACAGACAAGAGATTCTCAATTTCCAAGGGGAACACTGTTCTAAAGAAGCTTCCAGATGTGGGAAAGCCCTGGTTGGTCTCCTTTCAATTCTCTTTTTTCTCCTGAGATCTGAAGAGAGCTGTAGCCCTCTCCAACCTCAAGCATATCAAAAAAAAAAAAAAAAAAAAAAAAAAAAAAAAAAAAAAAAAAAAAAAAAAAAAAAAAAAAAAACTGCAAAGGACATGCTGGTACAAGCTAAATTATTTATTTAACCAAGTTTCTTTTTGTGGAAATCTGAGAAGTCTTTAACCACTGTTCTCTATTCCAGGCAGAGATTGAGGTTCTGACCTGACCGTGAGTCTACCAACAGGGTTTCCCACAGTGGTTTGGGGGCTAGACCTACTAAGTGTGCTGACTTGTTTTCTCTGTCACCCCCTTTGCCTCATTTCCCTATAGAAGAGGCAGACTTTGCTCCAAGCAATGATGCCCTTCTTCACATCCCATTTTCCAACTCCTCTGAAGTAGTAAATGGGAGTAAAGTCTTGGACCATTTCTTTAAAAGGAAGAGGGAGGAAGGGAGTGGGAGGGGTGCTAGCTTCTGGGCCAGCGAGCCCAATAACTACTCTCCAGGGAGCAAAAGAGACCTCCTGTGGTAAAGAAGAAATGACCCCCAAACATTGCTGCGGGGATGTTGCAGCAGCTGTTACTGTCCACTGAAGAGTTGGAGAGGTGAGATTAGGGAAGATTTTCTTCCCTTTTGTGAACAGTTCTTTCACTTTTCCAAGAAACATTTGGTTCCTGGCCATCTTAGTGATTTTTTTTTTCTTGTTTGCGTTTTGAACAATAAATTATGAGAAAAAAAATCATCCCAGGGTCCACGTAAACTAAGTCTTCCAAAGCTATTTTCTCCAGATAGGTTTTTTTCTTTCCCTCTCACACCCAAATTTGAATCACCCGCTGATGCACCTCAGAATGAGACTGTGGCCAAAAGAATAAATGAATAAAGGACCATCACCCTCAGATCCAAAGTGTAACTTTCCTTCCTTCTAGCTAAGATTCGGAACACAAAGAAATGAACATTCTCTACTTCTTTGGGCAGTTTAGAGCCTTTCTCACAACGAATTACAGCATTTAAGAACTGGAAATGTTTGCTCCGACTTTCAAGTCTCACAATAATTTCCACACTCTTGTTAAAAGAATTGTTTATGTGAGTTTAGCTGGAGAGTGTAACAGTCATCTCTCAAGCATTCCTCATCACTCCAAAAGCTCCACATACTTCACAAGGCATAATTTATTTTCTTTCTTAGCCTTGTCCCTTCTGTTCAGGACACAGAACTAGGGGCAAAACTTCGGAGGTTTGTGACGTTTTGCTAGCTCCCACAACTGTTAGATTTTTGTTTTGCGTGTTAAATTTTCTCATATATGTCAGTGCATATATGTATATGCACGTATGTGTTCCTGTTAGCTTGGCTACATTTTCTCAACAAACTCTTACTGCCTAGAGTAAGCAAACCATTTCCATTGCCCAAAGCAAAGGGCTAAATGCTCTTGTGGTTCTAGAGTTGGCCATAAGATATTACCTGTTAGGCCTCGTGTGTGTGTGTGTGTGTGTGTGTGTGTGTGTGTGTGTGTGTGTGTGTGTGTGTGTGTGTATGTGTGTGTGTGTGTGTGTGTGTGTGTGTGTGTGATATGACAGCCATTACCTTCAGCAAAAATTAACCAGATACCCCTTTAATTCTTTCTACAACAGTGTCAACGCTCTAGAGAGTCATCTCACCTCCCAAGGTGTCTTCACTCCCAGAGGGCCCGGGTTCTCTGCCGCAGCCCAACACTGGGCTCGCCTCAGAGAGGAGGAGCTCCGACGGAAAAAATCCCATACATTTTTAACTACGGTGATTACTAAATTAATAGCAGGCACCAAGACAGATGTCAAAACGTCTTGAAAATGTTTATCTGTGAATAATTGAGAAGGTAGTGGGACGCATTATCTGATTGTGTAATGAAATATGTATGAGGAACAGCTGTTTGCTACAGCCCCTTCCCGCTGCCGCCTTAGCCAGGGACCTTCTTTTGCAAACAGGAGTCTTCGGTGAAGTTGTTCGCCCACTTTCGTCCACCTGGGAGTTCACTATTCTCTTCCTTTTTGCTGTGGCTGTTAGTGAACCCCAGAGTCGCCAGGTTCTCTGATGGAAGCTGTCTACACCGGTTCCCCGCAAGCTTGGTCGGTTGGTGTTCGCGGAGTTGTGCGGCTTCGCTGTCTGCTGTTCCGGCTACCCCGCCTTCGGGCCTGGCTGCCCGCTGGATCTCCGTGGATGCTAGAGAGCAGAGGATGGAGCGGCGGCGGCGGCAGCAGCGGTGGCCCCGAGCCCTCGGAACACCTGGAGTGGGCTGGCCGAGCTGTGCGACCGGGTCAGAGTAAAGGCCCAGGAGCCCCGCGACTCAGCGGGGCGGGTCTGGGGTCACTGCGGGGTGACCGGGCTGGGGATGTGGCTTTGTTTCCCTCTCAAGCCACACTGCACACTTCCTTCCAACCCCCAGCCGGTCTCCAAGCCGCTGAGCCCGGGCCCTGTTTGTTTTTCCAGCCCGGAGCCCTCCACCCCGAAGCACAAATAGCCCTCGAGGCTGCGTCAGCCGCCCCAGGCCGTGGCCCTGATCAGGCAACAGTCTGGCCTCCTCCCCGCCGCGGGTTCTGGCCCCGCAGGAAGCAGAGGGGACAGGAGGGCTTCCTGGAGTCAGAGGGCTCAAGGGACATAGGGGAGGGGAGATGGCTTGGGATGGGTTCCAGGGCCTTAGTGAGCAGCGTAGGCCCAAGATCTGGGCTCAGAGGGACCCATGTGACTTGAGTGGCCGCTTGAGGGCTTCGGACACCGCCAAGGAGTGGGGACAACGGTGGGGCTAACAGATGGACTCCATGTAGGACCCCATCAAGCTTGGGCCTTGAATACTCGTAGGCACCGACCCAGTGACCCTTTGGAGGCATGCTGTCCTCCTTCATCTCCTGCAGGATGCTACGCTAGGCGTTGGAGCTGTGTCCCTGGCACCGCGCAGCCGGTCGCTCCCAGCTGGACCACAGGCCTGCCTGCGATGAGTACTTGTACGGTCTCCTGGCCCTTGGCCTTTTTCATCCTCGGGAGCCCAGTGTCCTTGGTGCTCCAGAAGCCTCACTCCTCAGCCTCTAGCCCCAAAGGCCCTGCCACAACCACCGCCTCTGACCGCTCGCGGAACGAGGGCCCAGCTTTGAGCGCTGCGGCATCCCAACGCCCAGCATCTTCGCAGGCTGTCTCTGCGGACTCCCAGTGGAGATGCGCTCGCTCGGGCGTTATTTCTTAAGAATCGCCCATTTTATCTAATCCCTTATGTTTTTATTTTAATCCTACACATTACAGTTAATCTGTAATGATACCGCTTCGGATGAACCTGTTGCATAGGAGGCACTGCAATTTGTAACCTTGGAAACTGTTTTAAATAAAGATTATAACAGTGGTGTCAATTGTGTTTATGCTCTGCGCAGGGGGGTGCGTAGAGGATTCGGCAGCTCCTCAGCCACCAGGACGGAGTTTCATAAGAAGGGGAAAAAAGAGTGTTGGGCAGAGTAAAGGAGTCCCAGGGGGGAAAGAGCGGCCTGAGGACGCTCTAGCGGCGCCACTCCCATGCCTTGGTATCTTTAGAATTCCCAGGAGAGTGGAAGGGCTTACAAATTACAAAATTCGGAGAACTTGAGCCTCCATGTGTCCCGATTTTGCATTCAACCGCGAGCCCTGTGCACTCGGAATTCTGAAGCGGCCAAGGGCAGAGAACGGGCGTGTTGCAGCTCCAGATTTCTTCTGTTAAACCCGCAGCCACAGCAGTAACAACAAAAGCTGCGGCCATGGGGAAACAAAATCAAACATAATTCCTTTTATTTATCTATTGCTCTTATATCATTAAAATATTTTTGGTTACGTTGTATGCAATAGCATCCACTTTGATTATCACCTGCCATATCGGCTGTATTCAGCACAGCAAAATTAACAATTAAGGGGAGAAAAAGCACAACTTATATATTGTATCTGTCAAGATATGTTACAATTTCCACTGACAAAAAAACATTATTCCTGTTGAAGAAGCTATGAAGTATATCTTTCATGAGCTCTTTATTAATAATCATGGTTGTCAAAAAGAATTAGATATGCACAGATTGTAGCTGCAAAGGAAATATTAGATGCACAGAATAAAATGTACAGTGGGATTGAGGCATAACTATTTTCTTTTTAAAATAAAATTTTTACTGAGATAAAAAAAAAGCCTGAGCTATTAAGCTTCCTTAAAAGATGCTTTGTTGGTTTAATTATACTGTAGTTATTTTATAAATATGTTTCAAAGGAAGCTTGCCATATTGCATGTCAATGAGGACTGTAAAGAAAAGCTCAAAAAAGCTAATGCATATCAAATACCAAATTTTAATCATTAGAATTCCTATTTATTACAAACTAAAGAAACCTATTAGCAGATGAGAATTTCTATTTAGCTAGCATTACAATGTTTGGCCATTAAAATAGAAAGGGTAAAGTATATAACATTATTTTTCTCCCTTGAGACTATACATTCTGTTTGCCTAGAAGCTCATGGGGGAGACTAGATGTTTCAGACTGGGAAGCAAGATTCTACAGTGGGAACAGGCCAGAGGGCCCACAACCCCTATTTTTGGTTATGGAGCTTAATGCTATTCATTTGGAGCTAGAGCAGTGCAGGGCTGAAACCTTGCATCACGCTGAGATCTACGTGGTAACCACAGCCCTTGAGGGGTCTTTTGTCTTTAATTTGTGTCATGAGCATATGCAAATCATTAATTGTTTCTCCTCCGGGTGAGAGAGTGGATGGTGATGGTAATACTGCTTTTGTTTGGATATTAAACTTTCCTTCAATGCTCCCTAGACTTTGGTACTTCTCACAGTGCAGATTTTTTTTTTTTTGATAGAAAAATCTCACTGCTTTTGCTGCATAATAATTCTAGAAATGCTCAAATAAGCTTACAAATTTGTGCCATTAAAAAAAAAAAAAAACAACCCAGTTTTTGAGCATGCATGGTAGTTCTGCTCTCTGGAAGAAAGTAGTGGTTTTTGAACAGTTGTCTGAAGAGGAAAATTTTCCCAATCATTCTTAATTTAAAAAAAAACAAACTTCAAAGATCATTTTATTTTTAAATCAAGGCAACTTTTTTTTTTTTTTTAAAAAAAAAGTCTCCTAATTGGGTAGGAAAAGAAGTGCATATAAGTGAAACATTCTGAGTAATGAGAGAGGACTATTTTGAATTGTGTTGAGTGAAGTGTTTTTGTTTTTAAGTAAGAACAGTAGTAGTTGTCCAAGTTTTTCAAATCCCACAGTTATCAAAGGAGGTAAATTGTGCTTTTCCCTGGATTACAATTCAGCTTGGGCGCAAAGTCGTATTCTTGCTTGTCTTGGAGATGCGTTCTATTAAAAAGAATGGCAATTTACATTAAAGTCATTTCTCCGAAAAACAACAGGTATCAGAAGGAAAAAAGGGAATTCCCAACCCTTGATTTAAAAAGAATAGGAGAGAAAAAGAAAAAAAAACACATTATCAAAAGCCACCATTATTTTTTGTAAACCTCTTATAACACCTTTGTTTTCAATAGAGAAACAAGTGGTGTGTGGCTGGCGAGGTGGCCACCCTTCCCCTGTGACCACCTAAGCAGAGAGAAAAAAGAAAGTGGGGCTAATTCCTACCCACACTTTCCCTACAGAAACAGTGAAGGTCATTCACTGTATTGTGGACACCAGGCTGCTTTGATGCTGGGAGACCCCAAACCACATCTCTACTCCATTCTCTGCATGAGAAGTCAGCTCCTAAGTCTCTAAAGCATAGTTGATACAAAGGCTTCGAATACCAAAGTGTAACATGAAGGGTGTCACTTGACAGCAAATGTCAGAGTTGTACAATTGTTTGGCTAATTCAGCCCCTACCCCAACACACACCCACACCCAAGTTCATTTCCTGATTTCTCCCCTACCACAGATGGCCACCCATATGCTTCTCCCCCAACTGCATTTTCCTATTAGATGCTGAATGTAAATATTGCCATGGGAGAGAAGACTGTTTTCCATATATTTAAACCCAAATGGCTTAAATCTCAGTGTGTATGGAAGATAACCCAGTTTACAGTAGTCTTAAATCCCATTTCAAAGAGCTGATTAGGAGAGACCAATTCAGTGATGAAGAGATAGCCTGGATTCTTTTTTCAGGGCACTGACTTTCATTCTTTTTTTCTTTTTCTTCTTCTTCTTTTTTTTTTTAACAGAAGTTTAATTTCAGATGACTTCCGGTGGGGTTTGAACTGGGCACTAAGGGTCCAATATGAGTCTAAATACTAAGGAGTACAGGTATATATATAGCAAAACAAAAAGAAACTAACCAAGACTATAAATTTCTCTATGCATTTTGCCCTGGATGGCCTGCCTGTCCTATTAGGCTAGTATTCACTTACCTCTTTCCCACTTTATAATGTCAGTGTTCTATTTCCCTCCCTTGAGGCCAACCAGGAGGTTCAGCATGAGGCTGATGTCTGGGGCTGACAAATTATACTTGAGGATAGCATATGGTAAGCCCATGTCCTGTTCAGAGACTTCTATGGATGGACATTCCCACCATCGCTGCCGTTTCCTTCCTTGCAAGGGTGAGGGGGGCACTGTAATTTTTAGGAGTTTTGACATTTGAACACCCTCCCTCCTGTGGTACCAATTTACCATATTGCTCGAAACATCTCAGAATGCAAAGTGGCTAATGGGTTAGGTTTGTAGGAAATGAATCCAATCTGCTGGAAAATGGCCTCTGGATAGGCCATCTACTGAGCACAGATAGAAGTTCAAACACAAAGTCGTTCTGCTTTTTCTCTTCTGAGAGACAGAAATGATGCTGCACAATTCTTGTCATTTTGATTCTTTAAGCAAATATCAAGATAGACTTTTTTTTTTTTTTTTTTTTTTTTTTTTTTTTTTTTTTTTTTTTTTTTTTTACTAGCCCTTGTCACCACCAATGGCAGTAGGGGTGTTAAGTGATATTAACCAATTATGAACATTTTTTCCTCTTCTTGAAATAAATGCTTATTAGTTTGAATTCTAAGATAGACATTCACTCCGGTTGTGGTGGTATAAACTTGTGATCCTCATGCCTGGGAGATAGCAGCAGAAGGGTCAGTAGTTCAAGGTCAACCTTGTCTCTATAGCAAGTTAAAGGCCAACCTGGATTATATGAGGCCATGTCTCAAAAAAGAAAAATACAAATTGAAAAATTGGAAGCAAAAAATGAGTAATCCCCTCAAGATGAGAAAGCTATACTTCTCTTGATTTCCTTTCAGAATGTGTTTATATGCTACAGTGAGACATGAACTCCACACTGGGACACAGCAGGCACTGGTTCTTCAGAAAAGCATTTTACTTGATAAAGCCAGTCCCAGACTGTACAAAGACTCATTCCCTAAGCAGGGCATTTCGCCTATGGCTCTTCTTTGTAAGTATCACTTCCCCTTGATTGTCACCATCACCTTCAGAGACCTCTCCTCCCCCTTCTTCCCTTTTTCTCCCCATCCCCTTTCCCCTAAATACCTCACTGTTTCCTCCCAAACTATACATGAGAATCAACAAGTTGAGAGCAATTCAATTTCAATAATAAACAGATGTCTTTTGAGCTTCCAAGACAGAAGCAAATGCCCTTCCATTGGAAGTACCTAATTCAAAAGAACCAGCAGGGTTATGACAGGGGCTCTGTAAAGATTGTGAAAGAGGAACCCGCCCAGCCACTCCTACAGGTACCAACCCCCAGAGTTTATCCAAGGGAAGCTCACTTTCCCAGGAGCCCATCTCTTCCTGTTTGTAAAATGTGTTCAGAGGACATGGTGGGAATGTAGAATGTAACAGTGTGAGGAGGGGAGTCCATCCATGACTACCTTCAGGAACAGTGTCCAGGAGGAGCTGTATTCCACAGCACCATTCTGATACTCCACTAACTGACCTTAATTTGTGTGGGCACTGAGCAGGCATTTGTATGTGTGTGTGGCATATTTATTTACAAGGTCATCCAGTTGAGGCTACTCTGGGAGTCTTGGTACAAAGGAGGAAGTAAGTATTGGATGACCTTGTGTGTAGGTGTTGAGGGGAGGGAGGAGTCTACAGAGATTAGGAAATGGAGAGGGGCTGAGTTTCATTTTAATGAGTCTCCTATTTCCCTGGAGTGTTGTTCTGAGCACAAGCTCTTCTTTCTTTCTTACTTACCTTTTTGCAGTGATCTGGGGAGCACCAAGCTGAGGAGGAAGAGAGGAAAACGTGGGCCCAAGCAGAATTCTGAAGGAAATATGCCCCCCAACTTCCAGAAATCTCAAGTCTCACAAGGACTAAGTTTTGACCAATCACCAGGAATGAAGCAGAAACAGAGGCCATCACTCACATCCTTTTCTCCATATGAAGGACTAAAACACTGGGTTAGGAGTGGCTGGTAGGTTGATACTGAGGCGTCTCATGATCTGAGAGCTGCATTTCTAAGTTCCACCCAGTCCCTCCTTCAACCACCTGAGTCATTTTGCAAGGGGAGCTAGATTAGAAGAGGGCGGGGTTCTTGGAATCCCTAAAAGCTGCATGCTGGGCAGGAAGAAGCCAGAAAACCTGCCTCAGAGACAGTCTGTTCACATACAAAAGGAAGGCACCCACAGGGCTGAAGGGGCCATTACATCTCATCTCCAAGTCACAGCTCCAGTGTCCTTAGAAGGTCTCCAGCCTACTGCAGCAATCTAGACATGTGTCAGTATGGTTGAAAAGCCCATTCTCTCAAGTTTAACAACTTTCTGGTGTAACTTCTGAGAGGCCTGATTGCTTATTCATGCGGAAGCAAGACGCCCAGTTCATTTTGCCTGTTTTTGCTACTCTTTGTTGGTTTGGGGAGTGTTATGGTAGCTGTAAATGGCTTCTCAAGTGACATTTGCTGACATTCAGTGAAGTACATTTATCGGCATTCACTAGCTCACCTCCACACACGCAATCCATTTTGTTTTGTTCTTCATAGCTACCTCTTTCCCGACACCCGTGCCCTGAAAGTGATAAATGGCAAGGTGGCATGTTTCTCAGGCTGCACTCAAATGTCACTGTGAAAAATCTTTAATGGACTAAGTGTAGCTTTTCACGTTACAACTTGTCAGGTACTGAGAAATTCTAGAGTTTCTCCTTAATCCACAAGTCATTGGAACCACACATCTGCAGGCAGAGACTAATTATAAGTTGTACCAGTCAGACCTGGGCAAGCAGAGACCAAGGAGAGAACATTTGGTATCAGTTAATTCTTTATTACTATTATTATTATTATTCTCATTCTAATCTTGCTACTTCTTTTTCTACTTAGAGAATATGCCAGGTATGAGCAATCTGTTACTCTAATTAATTGAGTGACAGCCCCCCAACTAGCTCACTATGCGGCTCACAATCTCCACATACACTCAGTTCTCTCTATAATACTTTCCATCTTTCCTGCCAAGACTCAAAACCATCTAGACTTCTCCCCTCCAAATATCTGACTCTGAATCATAATCCTGGTCTCTAAGGATTGGTCATAATGCAGTAGTTGAGAGGTATCTGAGATATGTCCCTTCTCCTGTAGGCCAAGTCAGCCCTCATTAGAGTGCATGGCCATGTGACCCATCTAGCAGAGCCAAAAGACTCATGACACCAATGAATAAGCCTGTATCTTCCTTCCCTGTTACACACCTGCTCACCACAATGCTGCTTTCATGATGGTGGCCTTCAGACTTCCACTGAGTCTTGCATAGGGCTTACTGATTTTACCTCTTTGAATGGACTCAGTTCATTGGCTTTGCTCCATGGATGAGTCAGCCTCTTCTATTGGCCATGGTTTCAATGTTTTGTGCTTCCCAAGTCACATGTTGAAACCATCACCACTGTGTTAAGGGATGGGTTTTTCTAGATTGCTATTGGGTCATCAAGGTGGACTCTTAAGAAGTGTTGGAGACACATCTTACCCTGTTCTACCAGGTAAACCAGAAAGTACAACCTCACCAACATGAATTGCCAGTGCCTAGGCCTTCCCTTTTCCACCGTCCAGAACTTTTCAGAATAAGACTTTGCTGCTTATAAACTATCCAGTTTACATTTTTATTTGTTTTTACTGCTGTCTGAACTACATCCTTAGCCCTTGGTTTCTGATATTTTGTTACATCAGCCTAAATGGGTTGAGACATCACTATAGATGAAAGAACTGACTGATTTGTATATGTCTATATTGTATTCGTTATGAATGCACCATAATCAAATAATATTGATTCTGTAGTTGAATTTAGAGGTCAAAGAGGGAGGGAGAATTCAGAATCTAAGAAAAAGCATGATATAACTAAAACTGTACTGCCATGGATGTGATGGGCTCGACGCTAAAGACTGGAAGATGTTACTAGGCTCTACCCAGCTGCATGCCCCCCTTTCCGTACTTGGCCTTCTCCATACCCTCCATCTCTTTAAGTGAGTTAGTGTCTTCTCTGGCTTTAGTCCTTTAGGACCCCTCAAACAAGCACAGAGATTTAGTCGTGTAGAGGCTCAGCGGTTGAATAATTAATCATTGATTCTATCACATTCATGCTGCTGTTGTACCAAACAAACAAACAAACAAACAAACAAAAACCCAACAACAACAAAAAACTTTGTTTCTGTTTGTTGTATCTGTTTTTAGTTTCATCTGAAGTCCAGTTCTCCAGAACTGGGCTAAATCTTTTACCTTGGTTCACATACTGGTTAGAATGAAGAAAGAAAGTCAGGTGTACCCTCAGGGTTCCAGGCATAGCAGGACAGAACAAATGGGTTATATACACACTATGTCAAGCCCAGTAATGTCTGAAGCCATAGCTCTTAAAAGGCTAGGATATCACAGAAGAAAAAAGAATCCACTGTTCATATAGCTTTGACAGGGTAGCGGATCAAACCAGATTGCCGAAGGGGCAGGGGTCTCTATCACTTTGGAAGCCACTAAAAACCAAGGCACAGATCAGGGGTGACTTTACGTTTTTATTTGAAGTGCTGGGATTGAACACAGGGTTTTACACATGCTAGACAAGCATCATACTCGGGGTGACTTTCTTTTTTTTTAATTTTGGGGTGGGGTGGGGCAGAAGCAGGGGTGAAGGCAGGGTCTTTCCATGTAGCCTGGCTGGCCTGAAATTCTCTATGTAGATCAGGTTGACCTAGAGTTCATAGAGATCCACCTACTTCTTATTCCTATGTTCTGCTATTAACAGTGTATGCCAATACATCCAGCACCTAAGAGTAAGTTATTTACCTGGCTGCTTTATTATTTGGCCTATAAGTTGTCTGAGATATACAGGTGGAAAGACAAGGCTGACTGTGATGGCATCTCTACTTCAATAATTTTAAATTCCTTTCTCCTTAGACACAGAAAATCTCTGTTTCAGAGAAGCAAAACAAAACAAAAAAATTAGAGATGCATGTAGTAGGATTCAGGTATTATGCAAAGATAGGAGAAGAAGGTCGGAGTCAGAGGAGGCATGATCCAGCTGCCCATGAAGAAAGATCTAATGAAACAGGTAAGCCCGAACCATGTGGCAGGAAAGATGAATAGATATGGGCTGAATTAAGATGAAGGAACTATCTAGTCATGTGCCTGAACCATAGGCCAAATAGCATGGAATTAATATAAGCATCTGTGTGTTTCTTTGGGACTTTGGGATTGCTGGTCCAGATAAGCAGCAATGGGCAGGTCCGAACTGTGGGGCTAGTCCAGGCCAGAAACCTCTTTCTATAGATGTACACATAAATCTTTTATTATTAGTTTGCTTTTTTTAATTCCTATGATTTCTGCAAAACTAGTCTAAACAAGCAACTACCACCACCACCATCCTCCAGGTCAATGAAGAACCTGTTGCTACTCTGTTGATGAACATAATGGTTGGGCTTTATTAAGGGGAGGACCCTAGATGAGATCTCTGAGATGATGTCTTCTGAGTGTGGGTGTGTATCTGTGGTGTTTGTGGAAAAGTGTAAAGAGTATACATACTCAGCTATGCTAAAGGAAGGGCTGGGAGTAGAGGTGGGTGAAGCATTTTTGGAAACAAGAAAATGTTAGGGTGCTCAGCATTCAGTTTAGTAGTTAGTCATCTATAATAATCAAACTTGTAATCATGTTAGATATGTTTTCATGGTTAAACAGAAATATATTTTAAACAGGTAGATAGGATTCAAACACTTCAATGGGCTACAAAATATGGCACTTAAAATGTTTTAATAACATAAGGCTTTTTATAACAGTGAGTCATGTCTGTCTGTTTCTGGTAGCACTGATTTAATTCAAAAGAGGATGACAGGCATTGAACATCCTCCATGTTGTAGTTTCTGGCCTAGCCTGGCCCCAAGATCCTGGCCCACCCACAGCACTTAGTCCCAAATAATCACACAAAGTCTCATATTAATTATAAACATTTTGGCCTATGGCTCAGGCTCATTACCAAGAAGCTCTTATAATTTAACCCATTTCTATTAATCTATTGTATTGTCACATGTTCTGTGTTTTTGTATTGCCTGTGTTCCATTACACTTTGTTTTTTTGTGGCAGCCTGAAGCTTCTCTCTGTGACTCTGTCCTCCTTCTCCTTTATCTATGCTTGGGTCCTCTGCCTACCTCTAAGCTGCCTTGACAAAGGCCCAAACAGTTTCCTTACTAACCAATAAGAAAGTATATTCACAGCATAAAGAAAGACATCCCATACCACTATATGGAGCTTACTATCTATGTGGCAAAGTTAGCCATCTGGGCAAGAAACTGCCCTTGTCTCGAATGTTGACAGAATGCTGTCCAAACTGGGCATGCAGGACACAAAAGAAACAGACTGCTAAACTTTGCTAAGACAAGGTAGGTCAGTCCTTCAGAAGTCCTGCTTCACAGAAAAGTCTGTCAGGTGTTCTAGGCCTGGAGGCTGAAGATGGATGCCCCAGTGTTGCAGGGAAACTTTGGGTGACTGTTTAAGCAGCCAACTGTTTCTGTTCCATCTTCACTTCCTGTTTATTCAGGTAGTATTTTATCCTTCTCAGGTCTCTGATGGTGTTGAAGATTATATAATTATAGTTACAGTTTTCCTTGTTACAAAATTCAAAAAAAGAAACTCACAAAAGGGGTATAAAGTGTATAAGGTTGAGAGACATATAAGCTTAAATTGTTTATCTAAGAAAATGTTTTGAGGGGTAAAAAGCTAGTTTTAGGATGATAATACAAGTTATGATAGAAAATGGTTTAGTTATAATACTTTAAATTCACCAAGACAAGTCACATAATAGAGTATTTTCTCTGAATATGTCAAATACAAATAAATTGGACATAGTGACTGTAATTTTTACCTAGTTGTTCTCATTGTATATAGATTTACTATGTTAGAATTAAAACCTTTCTTTTTATTTAGATAAAAGGGGTAAATATGCTTGGCAGTGGTAGCACATGCCTTCAATCCCAGCATTTGGGAGGCAGAGGCAGGCAGATCTGAGAATTCGAGGCCAGCCTGGTCTACAAAGCAAGTTCCAGGACATCCAGGACTGTTACACAGGGAAACCCTGTCTCAAAAAAATCCAAATAAATGAATAAACAAACAAACAAACAAATAAATAAGTAAATAATATTATGGAATATTTATACATCATGTAAAGATATATTGTTGTGATTGGTTTAATAAAGAGCTAAAAGGTCGATAGCTAAGCAGAAGGTACAGGCAGGATTTGGGGGAAAGAAAGGAATAGGAGAAGAAATTGAGGGATAGAAGATAACAGGAGACATGAATTGGAAACAGGAGATGCAAGATAGAAGAGAGGTAATGTCATGGGATAAAACAGATTAATATACACGAGTTTATTTACATTATAAGAGTGAGTGGGACAAGCCTAAGCTAAGCCAACCTTTCATAATTAACAAGTCTTTATATTGTTGTTGTGAGTTGACAGCCCCCCTCCCCAATCTACATATGGCACCCAGTGTGGGGCTCAAACCCATGACCCTGAGATTAAGAGTCTCATGTTTTATTGACTGAGCTATCCGGGCCACTTAAATGAGCTGTGCCTCTGTATACTGCAAGCATCAGGCTCTACGTACTTGCCTCATGTTGGGTGTCAAATGAACCTCAAGGCTAGGCCAGAAAGTCTGGGCCAAAAACCTCGTACAATGGCATCTCATATGCTTAGTAGCTTAACTCTGTCCTGAAGCTCTGTCTTCAAGACTCATGCTCACTCTGCATCCTCTCTGGTTCTACCTTATGTCCTCTTCAGCTTATCTGTTATCATGCTTCTTGCTTCATCTCTGAAGTTCCATTGGCCCTGTTAAAACAAACCTTGTGCAGAGCAGCAAGAGGTTATGCAAACTCTGGCTCATGAGCCAACTCTAAAGGCCACCTGGAGTTATACATTGTCATCCACTTACATAGACTTGTGGCTGTTTTCTTGCTACAATGGCAGGCTGAGTAAAATCTAAAATATTTACTATCTGTCCCTTTACTGAGAGAGTTTATGTACTTCTGCTTTAGATTCTAGGGTATGTGTGTGCTGAGGATGGAATGGCATTATAGATGAAGACCTCATCGGTGGCATTGGAGCTAAAGGGATCAGAAAAGATGCTACAAGAGAAAAAAACCATACGAAGAAAACAATGTTTCAGAGTCCAGGTTAAGTGACTTTTATGGCTTATTCTTTTGGATCAGAGGATAAGACCCAGGGCTGTGAATGCGCAAGGTGAGTATGATTTACTAATGAGTTTCCAGGATGGGCTTTGAGAAGAGGGAGAACCTTTATCCTTTCTAGTAGGCAGGAAGGGAGGAGCACAGTCCAGCATACAGAGGAGGCCTAGGTCGGTAGGAGCAGAAAGGGCCATCCAGTTCCTTCTGTGTCAACTGCTTCATCCTCAGCAGGGGAGGGCAGGGTTCACCCCATAGACAGCATTGCCCATTTCTTTCCACATCCAATGACGTTCATAAAAACAACCTTAGCAACCACTATAACAGAGAGCTCCTGAGAACCTGATGGTTCCCTCTAATGTCTTGCCTACTAGCTTCCCATAAAACATATCTGAAGACCTATGATGCTGTCCTCACAGCCTGTGTCACTCCAATTTCTGCACTTAGGTTATCAGTCTCAAGGACAGGCTGTGCCAACCTGTCAGGACGGAGTCCACCCTACCTTAAGACCTTTGAGAAGTTTCACTTCTGCCTTGGACACCCTTTCTTCACATCTCCACAGTTGTATCTTTCCCATTAAGTGCATCTTACTTCTGAGCTTCCTGCCAGGAGCCTCTCTAATTTGAACCCTAAAGGCCCTTCATTTATTACTCTGATGTCTCCCTATTCCCAAGGCTCTTTTCATTCATATCAGTTGGCATGCTTCCATCTCCTTGGTCCAGCATGTAAGTCAACAGGAGCAGGGACACCACTGTCGTATCCTTGGCTTCTAGAATACTGCCTTCTTCCTAGTTGGTGACTGACAATGGTTTGTTAGTAAAACTAGCCTTCCCATCTCAATTCTTTAACTCAGGAACACATGAAGTGAAAAATAGGTCTGCCAGGATGGCTGGAAGCCTTTGCAGATTTCCATAGGGATGCCCCAGGAAACATCCTAAAAGCCCTCATGTATAAGCCCATCTTGTTCAAGTCAGAATTTCCAAGGGTGGGAGAGTCTGGTCTCTGCTAAACAAGCACACAGCCAATTCATTGCAGCCAGCAGGGCTTGGCAAGAGAATTGGCATTTAGAAAGTTCTGGAATCAATTAGGTTTTATAGAAATCACTAAACTACCTGGTACCAAGCTCTGAAAGGGACTCAGGGAACATCCTGGTTGTACAAAAGAAAAACCAGACCAACAGCAGCACCAGAAATAAGCCTTGACCGTGGTGGCTCATGCTAGCACTCAGGAGGCAGAAACAAGAGAATTACACATATAGTCAGTTAAGGCCAGCCTGAGCTATGCAGTGAGACTTGGTCTTGAAAATCTGAGGATTGGGATGTGGCTCAGGGATACTAGTGTAGCACATACAAATCATCCAGTTTGATTCACTACACTTCAAAAAGAGTACAAAACAAGATTAAAAAATGCATGAGAACCCCCAAGGGGTATACAGCAGAAGGAGCAGTAGCTTTTTGTGTGATTTTGGTTTTTGAGACAGAGTTTCTCCATGCAGCCCTGGATGTCCTGGAACTCACTATGTTGACCAGGCTGTACTTGAACTCACAGAGATCTGCCTGCCTCTTCCTCCAGAGTGCTGGGATTAAAGGTGTGCACCACCATTGCTGACCTACCTTATCTTAAATCCCAGTGAGTTCCCTACCCTCCCTCCCTCCCTCCCTCCCTCCCTCCCTCCCTCCCTCCTTCCCTGACCCCCATGGGCACCTGACAAACATTTGATGCACACACACACACACACACACACACACACACACACACACACACACACACACACACACTCACATGCACTAAAACTAAACACGTAAAAAAACCCCAAAAAACAAAAAAAACCCAATACATCTTTAAAAAAGAAGGCTTGGGATTAGGAACAGAGAGGCTCTCCTTCCCTTTATTTGCTCATTCACACACCTCTTCTCACTTTCCTACTGCTGTGTGCACGTGAAAGAAATACATACTCAGTATTTCCCTGCTTCAGAAAGCCAGTAGACACCCATTTGCTTTGCTATAGGCTCCCCTGGGCAATTTTCTTGTCTGTAAAAGGTGAGGCCTGCTCCAAAGCCTAGCGGGTTACAGGACTGGTGTCTTCCCATGGTGGGGACTTGCTGTGGGTTAGTCCACTGAAAATCATGAGTTACAAGCTCTTAAGTGAGTTTAGTGGGGCAGGTCTCAGAGAAACATGGAGGGAGGCCAGGGCTATGCCAAGCATTGAAATAAAGGCTGGGGACTTGGCAGCAGGTAGCGAGCAGGGGCAGGGACCTGGGAAGCTGTGTCATGAAGCCATGAACTCAGAGGGACATTCGTTCCCAAGTAGCTGAAGCACAGATTGCTGATTCCTTTAGTTGTTCATAGAAGAATTAAACAGAACTTGGCACCTTATAACTTTCTCTGGAGAGTCTCTTGTTTATTTGAAAATTGTGGGTGCTGTTTCCTCTCTTTTTCCCCATTTCCTAGAGGTCAAGGAGGATTATGGGAGGAAGCTAAGGAGTCGAATTCAGATTTAGGCAGCAGGGCTCCACTGGGTCTGCAACAGAACTTTTCCTCCCTCCCTCCCTCCATCCCTTCCTCCCCCCTCCCTTCCTGACCAACCTTTCTTTTTCTTTTCTGTTCTGTTTTGTTTTTAAGACAGAGTTTCACTGTGTAGCCCTGGCTGCCCTTGTCTGGAACTAAGAGATCCACCAGCCTCTGCTTCCCGAGTGTTGAGATTAAAGGCCTGTACCACCACTGCCCAGCTCTGACCTACCTTTCTAGCAATTTCTCTTCAAATTTCCCTTTTACTCATAAAGTACAGCTTAGCTCTCTTCTCTCGTCTACTCCCTGAGGTAAGGTCGCTGGTCAGGCAAGAGCTTAGTCAGTGTCAGGATCTGAGAGCAACAGAAACAATTCTTAGTGGGATTGGAACCTGGTCAAGCCACTGGACAAGAGACAGAGAAGCAGATATATTCATGGCTTAGGAGCAAGGCAGAAGGGGCTGCCGTTTTCCTAAAGGCCAGGCCTTGGCACTGTGTGTCAGATCAACTATGTTCTAACAGACAAGCCAGAAACCCCTATTTTTAGTTTTTTAATACCTGTCTCTACAACGAAAGAACATTCTCAGGGAGTGAAGTCTTATTCTAAGATTTCTGTTCATCATTAGTCACTCAGTCAGCAGCAGAGCCTTCCCGATCACCGAGTGGACCATGAGACAGTCACCGTGCTGACCTCATGCATGCAAATGAGGCTCAGTCCCTGCCTTGACCGGAAGTATAAACTTCTAGGCTTCATTTTCCTCATCTGTGAAATGGGCCATTTGAAGCACATCAATGGTTCTCAGAGCTTAGCCTGAATGAGAATCCCCTGGAAGGCTTGTTAAGGAAACTGCCAGTCCCAACACATAGTTCCTGATTCAGGAAACCCAAAGTGCTATCTTTCTAGCAAGTTCTCAGTAGGGGCTGAAGTTGCGGGTCTGAGGCTATGCTTCAAAAGCCGCAGCATCCACTTCTTTCTCAGAAGTGGAAGCATAGAAGCATCCACTGCTTGCTATGACTATCTATGATGCAGACTCTCTGGTGGTCACTAGAGTAGCTGAAGCAGAAAGAGATGGTGGGGAGCTGGCCTGGAAAATGGAAAAGTCCTGTGAGTTTCCCAAGCTTAGGGGGTAAATGGATCAGAGATAAACCCCAACAGAGGCACTAAAGCCTTTGCCTCATAATTCTTTAAAAAAAAATGATTAAAAAATAATTCTCTAACATGAAAGTTCAATCAGATACTGGAGAAATTATTTCAACTTTCATAGGGGGAAAGGCTCCACTAAAAAGCTACAAGGTATTGATGTCTATTAAATATTTGCTTTTCTCTCTAGCCCACACTAGACTGAGTAATTTGTATTTGGCAGAAACCAGCTGCAATTACATTAGTCAATCCAAAAGCCAACTTGCTCATACAAAATGCAAACAAATTACTTAAAATGGCCTAATTAGTGGACTGTAAAATACCAACTGAGGCTGGCAGCCTGATGTGTGTTAGTCAAGAGTACTGTCTTCCTGCACAGAAGGCCTGGAGCTCAGCTGTCTTTAGAGTCAACTCCCATTGGATGAAGGTTCTCCATAGCCTGCGATCCAATAGCGAATTTGCCTTGGGTAACCTTATCTTCTTGTTGGAGACTCAGCACTCACTTGAGCCAAGTGGCTGTGATGGATACAAAATGGTTGAGACTGACTCTCACCCCCAAAACTCACTTCCTAGGCTGTTAAGCCTTCCAGGCACTTCGGATTTCTTTTGTTTTTATACTAATTGTTTTTCTGTTTGTGTGGTGCTGGGGATTAACCTAGGGCCTTGTACTTGCTAAGCAAGCACCCTACAACTGAATTACATTCACAGTCCTATCTTGTTTCTTTTTGAAAAAGGAAATAAAAGCTGGAGAGGTGGCTCAGGGCTTAGGAGCACTGGCTGTTCTTCCAGAGGACCCAGGTTCAATTTCTAGCACCCACATTGCAGTTGACAACTGTCTGTAACTCCAGTTCCAGGGGATCTGCCACTCTTACACAAATATACTTGCAAGCAAAATACCAATGCACATTTAAAAAATTCAAAAATAAATAAATAAAAATTAATTTAATACACCTTGAGGATTATAATGGTATCTTAGTGTCTGATATATGGGCTTATTAGGTTTGACCTAGTTTTCCCCTTAAAATACCAGAATGCTCTCAGAGGCCTACATTACTCCTCTGATTTAGGACCACAAGGCTGTTTTTATAGTGAGTGGGACAGTCTGGGGTAATGGCTGTCATAGGACTTTGGCTGAGGTCAGTCTGCTCTATTCTGGGTATTCATGGCATGACTCACAAAATACATTGGTGCTGTACCCCAAGGCTGTGTGCAGTCCTTCAGATCTGGGGATCACAGACTTGTAGACCTGGAAGAGGCTCTGAGTTCAAGCCCTCACTGTGCAGCAAGGTCTTGTGGGAAGCTCATCAGAGTGCACCTGCCAGGAGCTCACACTAGGCATCCTGATCCCATCAGACTTGGCAAGATCCACTCCATAAGACATCTATTTCCATTTCCTTCTGGTGATTCGAAATCAAGCTAGGGTGAAGAATCAAACCTCCAATCAAAACTTTTCCATGTACAGAGTAACCAAGAAAAATAAAAAGGTTAACACTCCAAAAAAAAAAAAAAAGGTAAATAAAATAAATTAATTAAAGAGACTGGCACAAGACACCCCAAGACCAAATTCTCAGCATAAAGAAAATCTGTTTGCTCCAGAGTGTCAAATGACAGGGAATAAGAAACAGAGACAGGAGATAGAGGACAGAGGAGACGGGAAAGGAACAGAGGAAGGGGAGAGATATTTGTCTCAGGGGAGAAAGGATTGCCTCTGAATAGAGAGGAGACAGACATGGCCAATAGGCAAATGTCAGTTTATAAAGATACAAGGGGAAACCTTAGGATGAGGTGTAGTCAGAAGTTTCTCTGTCCCACCTGGCTGGTCCCAAAGCTGCTTCCCAAATAATTGAGTTGGGGGCTTAATATTACAGTGACTGCTGGGCCAGTAGTTTAAGCATATTACCATCTAGCTTTCACACTTAAATTAACCCATAATTCTTGTCTATGTTTAGCCACGGGTGCTGCCTTTGCTCAGTGCAACGTTCTCATCTTGCTTCCTCTATGTCTGTCTGGCAATTACTTCTCTGCCTTCCCTCTTCCCAGAATTCTCCTAGTCTGGCTGCCCCACCTATACTTCCTGCCTGCCTACTGACCAATCAGTGTTTTATTTAACTAGTATGAATAAGAAATCTTTACAGTGTGCAAGAGCATTATCTCACAATGAGGTGTTTAATTTTGATTGGACATGTTAATTAGGCGAGTCAAAAGGAGATTTTAATTGCTGGACTTCGATACTTTGATAGATACTTTGATCTTGGTAGTCAGCCTCAAGAGGAGGAAGTGGCCAAATATGGGAATAGACCTTCATGGCTAGCTTCATGAATGTAATCTAAATGCTTATAGCAAGGAAAAGAGAATAGGGGAAGGGCAAGGCATTCCAGAGCCATGTTTGCCATGCTTGGGCTGCCTAAAGTCCCTTCAAAAATTAATAGGCAGCTTAGAGACTCAGAGGTGAGAATGATTTCAGATCACACATAATTGTATTATAATTTTATTTCCATGAGTTTACTCTTACTCAGAAGGTTGCTTTAGGCTACCAGCCATGACAGCAATGCTTGCGGGATGCAAGTGGACAATGGAGGTTTTTCCACCAGGCCCTCAGAAGGTACTTTGATGATAATCAGCATCCCATATTTCATGAGCCCTTCCCACCAAAAAAACATTTCCAGCTCATTTACAGTCACACCATCAGGTCAAGAAGGCAAGGACCAAGAAAGTATGACAGTTTGTTTTAAGTACGTGTGGTTAATTAACATAAAAACTGAAGTACCTAGGCAATGGGTGTGGGACAAATGGAAGAGTCTGTGTTGATTCGATGAATCATGTCAGGATAGCTCCCACACACTTGTGGTTTTCATCCAAAGGCAGAAGGGAATTCATAGGAACACTCATTGAAAAAGCTGGAAGGGCTGAAGGCTACAGAATGATGTTTGGTTTCTGCTGCTATGGCAACATACCCCAACAAAAGATTCTTAAGAAAGAAAAGGTTAATTTTGCCTCAGGGGTTGAGGTTAGAGTCCATCCTGGAGAGGAAGTGGTGGCAGACATTTATTGCAACTATAGTCAGGAAGCTTAGGTCAATGAATGATGTTTGTGCCCAGCTCACTTTTTCCCTTTTACATAGTTTAGGATCTCAGCCTAGGGAATACTGACACCCATGATAGTCTTCCCACTTCAGATACCTAATTATGATCATTCCCCCTAGGCTGTCTCCCAGGTAACTTTAGATATCATAATCAAGTTGACAACTGAGATTGGCCACCACAGTTCACTTAGCTGCAATAACTACCTTAAAGGAGGATATGATGCTTAGGAAACTGTGTCTCATTTTATTCACACTGTATTTACTGTGTTCTTTTAAATTGTCTCTTTTCACATAGGCCCATATTGGTTTTAGTAGGGTAGGACACCTGGCACCAAAGAGACCATAAGAAGGGCAGATAAAGGCTCTTCACCCTCTGGCCTATTGTTTAACTTCATTTCCTGTTTATCCATCCATCCATGACATGCCAATCAACCTCTGGGAACAAGATGTCAGGGATAATGGGAATATTGCCATTACCACTCTGTACTTTATCATTACTTTTGTTAACATCTCTCTGAATTCTCTTAATTTTTTGTGTGTTTTGGTTTGGTTTGGTTTGGTTTGGTTTGGTTTGGTTTGGTTTATTCAAGACAGGGTTTCTCTGTGTAGTCCTGGCTGTGCTGGAACTCATTCTGTAGACCAGGCCTCAAACTCAGAGATTCACCTGCCTCTGCCTCCTGAGTGCTGGGATTAAAGGCATGTGCCGCCACAGTCTGGCAAATTAGTTTCAGATATGGAGAGCTAGGTTGTTGAAAGACTCAGGCTAAGTTAATTAAGCCTGGCCTTGTTACCTTCTTAAGTCCGATGCCAAGCTTTATTGATTGTTAACCTTTACCTGTGAGGGTTTACATTGTCAGGGTCAGGGTAGCAGGACCTAACATCTCCTTGGAGACAAAGGTCTGTGAGGGGTTATCTAGATTAGATCACTTAATCAAGTAGCATCATTTCACTAGACTGGGGCCCTAGACTGCACAGCAAAAGGAGGCAGCTAGCTGGTACCAGTTCATTGCCCTCTGCTGGTTACAGACACACCATGGCTGTCAGCCTCTCCGTCCTCTCCTGTGGCTCTGCCTTCCCTGCCATGGTGAGCTGTATCCCTTCCAGCTACACACCAAAAACAAACCTTAGTCAAAGCCTTAACCTGCTTTCCAACAGGTCTATTTTGTTTCTCAGCAACAATGAATACCCTAACATATCATCATTTAAATTTCAAAGGCCCCTTCCAAGAACTGCTGTGGCTTGAATCTCACAGTTTTGATTGTTTTCAATACAGTTTTGTTTTTCAGGATCTTCTCACTGAAAGTCTGTCACAAAAACAAGCAAACAATAATGGCCGAAGCTGAGGAGATAGCTCTAGCTCAGTGGCTAAGTTGCTTGCCTTAAAAATATGAGGCTCAGAGTTTGATCCCTAGGACCCACTTTTTTTAAAAGCTAGTAAAGCTGGGTGTGGTGGCACACACCTTTGATCCCAGTGCTAGGGGGGGCAGAGGCAGAGGATCTCTGTGAGTTCAAGGCCAGCCTGGTCTACAGAGTGAGTTCCAAGACAGCCAGGGAGGGCTGCACAGAGAAACCCTGTTTTGAAAAAACAAACCACTTTACGGTTGCTGTGGAGGAGGAAACCATTACTACCCTACAAATCACACCTTTAAAAGTAACATTTTCTCTCTCTAGCTGATTTTAAGATTTTTCTCTTAATTGTGTCCTGAAATGACAGATCACATACATATGAAGGTAAATATGGCACTGGAATGGTGAACTTCAGAGATAGGTTCAGAGAGGGATAATTGAGAGGGACTTTTCTCCCCTCCCTTTCTCTCTCCCTTGCTGAGGATCCAGCCCAGAGTCCTTTGCATGCTATGAGAATACCATATCATTGAATGACGACATCCCAGGTTTATTTATCTAAATAACACAGAGGGACATCATCATGGTGAGAACAAACAGCAGAAAATGCTGTTCCACTTAGGCCCTCTCCGACCTCTGGCTCTTATAATATTTGTCCCTTTTTCTGCCATGGTTCCTTGAGCTTTGGAGTGGGAGAGCTGATATACATTTCCCATTTGTGACTGAACACTCCATGGACATTTATTCTTTGCACTTTGGCAGGCTGTGAGCTTCTGCCTTAACCATCATCTATTGCTCACTAATCTATGGGTACAGAGGTACGGCTGTGTATTTAGAGAGCAGTGTGATACTCTATCCCCATTTAGCATCGTAGATGATGAACTTCTGGGTCTGTGAGTTCCCCAACCATGGGCTCTTGGCCAGTTTTAAAGATGCAGGCATATGTTTCCTCCCATGGAGATAGCATTAAATCCAATCAGAAGACTGACTGTTACCCCCTCCCCCCAACGCTATCGTACTCATTTTGCTATGCTGGTCATCGTTGGGGTTCATGGCTAGGGAAGAACATTGATGACTCCTCCCCAGCAGCCTCTGTCAAATTTCTGACCTGTGAAAGCTAGCCAGCAAGGAGAAAGAACCAGCTTGATTTCTCCATCCTGTGACTCAAGTATCTTCAGAACTAAGCTCTTACCATCACATTCTGGTGGATGACCATGAAATCGATAGCCTGCATTGCTTTGTGGGTCTTCTAGAACATCCTTGGTCAAATAAAAAGAGGGCTGAATCTCGAACCTGTCACTGGGCTTTTTATTTGTAAACATAATTTCTGGGAGCAGAGCTGTCCCCTGTATAGGACAACCCTAATTAAACTCTCTCATATAAGATATATCTTTCTATAAAATGCTATTAGCTTTAGGGAAGCCAAGGTTTATATGATTTACCAAATGCCCCCAAGGCCAAAGCGTATGTCAACACACCAGTTATTTCTCCAGAGTTCCACTGTCAACTAGTTCTTTTGTTCTGAACATTTCTTAGTTTCTTTCTAATTTATTAATACATTTTAAAAAAATGTTCTTTCAAAGCCAAGTATGAGTCTGGGTACATGGCACAGCCTATATTCCTATAACTTTGTAGGTAGAGGCAGGAGGATCAGAAATTCAAAGTGAGGCTGCACTAAAGAGTGAGTTTGAGTTACAGAGTAAGATAGTTGGGTTTATATGAGATCCAATCTCAACCAAACAAATGACACCCTCCAACAACTAAATATAAATATAAATATATATATATATATGGGGGGGGAGAGTCTAGATAATGCCTATAAAAATACTTGAGACAGAATTGTTATTGCTCCCACAGTTTAAGTTCAAACCAGGCATGGTGATTCATACCCTTAATCATAGCACTGGAGAGACAGAGAAAAGCGTATCTCTGAGATCGAGGCTAGTTCAGGCTACAGAGGGAATTCCAGGACAGCCAGGGATACATAGAGAAAAAGAAACCCTGTCTCAAAAAACCAATTTTTACAAAGAGAGAGAGAGTTTAAGTCCAAGCTATTGACAATATAACAAGACCACATCTTTAAAACAAAATCAGAGATGTCTTCACTCACCCCACTATCTTCCTATAATTCTACTCTCATGGGCAAACAGTCCACATCTGTGAACCCCAGTCTCCCTAGTTATAAAATTACCTATTTCCTAGAGTCATCTGAAGATATTGTGCAAGAAAAATCTTCTTAATGCAAAAGTAAAGTCCTGTAACAATATTAGGGCATTTTGTGACTTTGTAGCTGATGATTAAGAGAAGCAAAGAAAGACATGCCAGCCCAGACAGTATTCACCTGGTCACTGATCAAGCCTTTGCCAGGGCCCCCTATGAGGAAATCTCTAGCCCAAGTTTCACCCAATTTATTTCCTGAAGTGCTGACCTGGAAACAAAATCACAGATGTACAACTGATATACATTCTCTGGCATATTCTCATTTTCTTAATTAAAATTTTATTTATTTATTTATTTGTTTGTTTATTTATTTTGCTGACTTCTTTTTAATTATTTAAGGCATCTATTTTTTCAATCCTGAGATCTACCCCGGGGCGTCACTAGTACTAGACAAAGGCTCTGTCTTCCCCTATTAAATCTCTAACCCCAATAGCGCTTTAAGGCTCTGAGAAGATGTCTCCATTGACCTGAGGTCCCTAGTTCAGAGTCTCAGAGCCCACGTATAAAGCAGGACATGGGGGTTCAAGTTTGTAACCCCAGCAATGATGAGATGGTAGAAGACTGGCGGTTGTCTGGAAGGGCCTGTCAAGTTCCAGCCAGTGACGGACCTAAGGGACAGTACCCAAGACGTACTCCTCTGACCCATGTATACATGCTTAGAACCCCCCCCCCATATCTACCTGTGTCTCTCTCTCTGTCTCATATACACTGCACACCCATTCACTCTCGTGCACAAACACACACACTCAAGCACAGATGTGACAAGTGTGTCAAGTGTTCTTAAAGCCTAGATAACTTTATGGCTAGTTTAAACTCAATAGACAGGTTGGCCCTGTGAGGATGGTGGCTGTGTAATCCAAGAGAGCTGAGGAAATGCTAGAGAGGTATAGTTCCTCTCTCTAGCATTTCAACATTTGAATATTAAACCCATCATGCACCTCAGCTCTTAATTATGACTGTTGCGCAGTACAGAAATTGCTTGATCTTACTCCGTATATGCAGGCCAGAAGAAGTTTGCAAGGAATATTCTATTGGGTGTCAACGGTCCAAGATGCCTAACTACCTTATCTTCTTCGCAGGACACACCTCTGCTTGATACAGGCCCTGAATCTTGGAGATGGTGGCATTTCCTGGGCCTTTGTCTGTTGCAGCAAGCACAGGGACGCTGGCTTCTCCCTACAGTGGGGATGTCAGCTCACTGCCAAAAGGAAAACATCCTCTCACATCCCAGGAGATTTGCCCCTCTGTGCTGGCGTGGCTGCACGCAGAGGGCTGTGGCGTCAGGGGTCAGTGTCAGGGCGTGCTGACTGTAGAGGACACAGTGACAGGCTGAGCTGGGCAGTAATTAGACAGTGAGAGCTTCCTCCAGCAAGCTACAATCAATAGGTCTGCTCACCGAGGGAAAAGACTAGAGCCAAGCAGATGGCAGAAGATAATAACATCCCCCCACTTAACTCCTGTTTTCACATGTCAAAGTCTCTTCGCCACGTTTCTCATGTGGGACTTTTTTCCTTGGGTCTTTTTGTGGATGTAGTTCTCTGAGCCCACAGAGGAGAAACTGAAGCCTTTTTCATCTTTAAACTACAATGCATCCTGCAAGTTCCTTCCTTTGCGTATCAGAGAGGATGGCTTTAATTATTCACTATTCAGATTAGTTATAGCTGAGTACCTACTATGTGCCATCACCGTTCTAGGCACGGCGGGTAGAATTGTCAATGAGGTGTAGCCATGTTTTTCTAGAAGTTCTGCTTAAATAGAAGACAACACACACACACACACACACACACACACACACACACACACACACACACACACACACACAAAGGAAGAGAACATAGACATGAATGTGCACTGTGGTAATCATAACTCAGGAAGATTGGATGGCAAGGGATGGGGGTGGGTGGGTAAGGTAGCCTAGAAAGGCTTTCTGAGCAGGTGACTGTTGAGCTGAAACCTGAATATCAGAAAGCTTGCCTGAACGCCTAGAACAGGCAGTGTGAAGGTTAAGGGAGACACCTGATGTGAAACAGCATCTAATCCATGGTTCTGGACTCTGGAGGCTATAAAAAGGAAGAAAGGCAAAGGATGGCCTCTGGTGAAGCCTGGAGATGCCAAGTATCATATCCTCTGGAGCTTTCTTCCCAGGCTTCTACCTTTCCTGACTCAAATGACCTATCTAGGAAATGGACACAATGGCGTCTGTCATCGATGTAGACACTTTCAATGGCACGCCCCATGCAGATTTGTGACGTGGTAAACACATGCTATCCAACTCTATGATCAGAGGGTATATACCTCTGTCCTGCCTGGCCTTTCCCACAGCATACTTATAAAATAATTAACTTGGAGGCTTAATCTTATAGTAACTGCTGGGCCAGTTAGTACAGACTTATTACTAACTAGCTTTCATACTTAAATTAACCCGTAATTCTTATATATATATAGCCATGTGGCTTGGCACCTTTTCTCAGTGCAGCACTCTCATCCTGCTTCCTCTGTGTCTGGCTGGAATCTGTCTCTCTCTCTCTCCTTTTTCCTCTTCCCAAATTTCTCCTTGTCCTGTTCCCCCAGCTCTTCTTCCTGCCCAGCTTCTGGCCAATCAGCATTTTATAAACCAATAAGAGTAACAAATCTTTACAATGCACAAGAACCTATTTCCACAGCAAAAGGTTACATAACAAATTAGTCAATTAATTTTTAAGACAGGATCTCACTAAGTAGCCCTGGCTGGCTCCAAACTTTCTAGGTAGACCAGGCTGACTCCAGACTCCCAGTGGTCTGTCTGCCTCTGCCTCTGCCTCCCAAGTGTTAGGATTAGGGGTATGCACTACCATCTTATGGTCACAGAATTTTTAGAAATTGGGGTTTTTTTGTTTTTTTTTTTTTTCTTGTTTTCCTTGAGACTGAGTTTCTCTTTGTGTGGTCCTGGCTGTCCTGGAATTCACTTGGTAGACCAGGCTGGCTCAAACTCACAGAGATTGGCCTGCTTCTGCCTCCCAAGTGCTAGGCATGTGCCACCACTGCCTGGCCTATTTTTAGTTTGTTTGTTTTATATGACTCTTGTGTGAATGTGTGAATGTGGATGTCCATATATCGTAGTACACATGTGGACATCACAGGACATCCTCGGGCATTGGCCTTCACCTTCCATTTTGAGCTATGCTCTCTTAATGTTCATCTCTGTGTGTGCCAGGCTAGCTGGCCCATGAACTTACCAGGATTCTCCTGTCTCTGTCTCCCATCTCACTGTAGGAGTGCTGGAATCACAGATGTGTGCTACTGTGAAGCTGTTCAACTTTTTACAGGTTCTGGGGACACAAACCCAGGTCATCAAGCTTGCATACCAAGTACTTTTCCTACGACAGAGCCATCTCCCCAACCCCATTTCTATTTTGAATGGTGTTACCAAAACAGTGATGGGGCCAGTCACTTTAATCTAGTTATTTGGGTTCAATTCAAATGGCCTAGCTGCCACATGATGTCAGCTACATAAAAGCTCCTTTCAATAATACCACTGGATCTTAAACAAAAATTTTTGCAATGTGTATGGGTATGTCATCTGCATGTACAACTAGTATGATTGAGTACCTGGTACTATGGAAATCAGAAGAGGTGTCGAATCCCCTGGACCTGGAGTTACTGACAGCTGTGTGATGTCATGTGAGTTCTAAGACTCTTAACTATGGTCCTCATCAAGAGTAGCTAGTGCTCTTAACTTCTGAACCATCCCTCCAGCCATTGGGTCTCAACTATATAGAACACCCTCCACTGTACAGGGCCCTTCAATAGCTCTTTCCAGACACGTTAGACTACAAGTCCCTTGAAGACTAGAATCATTACTCACTCATATCGTTCTTGGTAATAAGAACATAATAAACCTTTACAGAACTAATATGTAAAAGATGAAGCTTTATTCCATCGTACCTCTCTTCCACATAGTTTTCATAGGGATGGGGCCACTATGAGAACCAGAACTCATCAGGTGAAGAAACAAGAGACTGGGAATATAGGCAGCTTGCCGTCTCTACCCAGCTTCACTTGACTTGATTAGAAACAGAGAAAGGAATACCATTAGACATTTCTCTGCTTTAAAAGGTGAAGCCAGGTTTTCACAGCCTGTGTCTCTGTGGGGCTCTGGCCAGGAAGGGATTGGTAAAGTCATTTATTTAGCTATGGCAGAGGGTTTGTGGTTGAATGACCTGGTCAGAGAGCTGTATAAGCTGTTCAAGCTCCTCCAGGGCATTAATTCAGTGCAGCCTCCTCCCCTATCAGAGTTTCCAGGTGGAAGGGCCTTGGGATTGTGTGCCCTTTGTATTTTGGAATGTTAAGATGTCAGTCAGTTCTAACCACCTGACAAGAAAATTTAAATTCCGTTTTTTGTTTTTTTTTTTAAAGGAGAAGGGGGGCAATACAACTAAGTTTGTTATTTTAAGAAGGCTAGAAAAAGCCAGCCAGCAGATTTGGAGAGACAGTAGAGGTTACACATGCAATTCAGTTAGTAGAGAGCTTGTCTAGCATGCACAAGACCCTGGGTTTAACCCCAGTACCACAGGAATGGGCATGGTGGTGCCTGTTGGCCTTCCCAGTACTGCACATGAGAAAGCTAAAGAATCAGATGCAAAAGGTCACCCTTGGCTGTATGGGGGACTTGATGAAACACTGCTTCAAAAAAAGAAACTCCCTCCCCCCCCCTCTCTCTCACACACACACACACACACACACACATGTTGACATAATTCATTTCACCAAAACAGATTCATCTGAAGCTTCTAAGACATCCCAGGCTAATGAATAGATGGCCTAACCTTAAGGACGGCTCCTAACCATTGCTCTCCAGCCTTCTGCCTGCAACTGCACTACCTGGGGACCTTAATAAGCTCTGTTGCCCAAGTCCTATCCTATATCTCCAAGGTCAGTTATCATGAGTTAAAACTTGGCTGTGGAAATGTCTGCAATTGCTCAGTAGAGTCTCAGAGGCAGCCTGGGTTGAGAACAATAACATTGAAGGAACTTTCTTCTAGATGAGTAAGAGAAGACCCTGATAACAAGGAGAAAATGCCATCCTCTTTGTAGTGTGGAACAGTCCCCCTCAGATGACCCACCTTCCAGTTCTCTGTCTCAGTTTAGCACTGGGAAACTCTCTTTTGTCACTGTACTCTCTCCAAAGGGTGAACTCAGACTTTCTTCACAGTGCAAGGAGGGATGCTGAGAGCTCTCATAGGACCATGAAAAGGAGAATCAAGAACCAAACAGAGCAAGGCTGGACCAGGCATCCTCGCAACAGACACGTGTTCATTCCATAGCCCTCAGATTTTGTGACAGTCTACCTGTTTAGAATGACTGCACATGACATCGGGCAGTGGATAAAGTTCCCACCATTCAATCATGATGATCCAAGTTTGAATCTCAAGAACCCATGTAAAAGCTGCTACAGTAGCACACAGATGCAGTCTCCTTGATTCCACAGCGAGATGGGAGGGAGGGACTGGAGAAAGCCCCTGTGGTCCAGCTTAGCTTGGCAAACAACAAAATCAAGAGACCCTGTCTCTAATGAGGAGGGGAAAGGTAAGAGTCGATGCCTGAGGTTGTTCTTTGACTGTACGTAACATGGGGAGCTCACATCTCCATTACACGTCATACATGCACAAATGAACAAACATATAAACTACTGCATATAAAAAACTGAGATGATGGCTAAATTTCATATCAAGGCTGAAAAAGATATAGGACGTCACCAATCTCCTGAGGCTGATATAGCCTGGAGATGGTAAACTCATTCTGTGCATGGCTTTGGACTGGGTGAAACTGGTAAGCTTCAGTGCCATTTTTACCTAGATCTTGGAGCATGGAAGCTCTCAGGTGATAGCTGAGTCATCCTGGCATCCATCCGACATTCAAGCACTCACTGGATAGCACGCCCACACCCATGCCAAGAGGAATGAGGGAGAATTGAGTGAGAGAGGAGAGTCCACAATGTTTGCTGACAGAGCTTTCAGGGGTGCTTGGATGGGGCATCACGACTGGCCTAGATGTGACATCTGGAGAAAGAGCAAACTCTGCCAGCTTTACAGAGGGCAGGACTCTGTTTTGTCTCATTTTATAAATGAGAGAGCATGCTAGCTTGAAAGTGCATTGGCCAGGAACCTGACTCAATTAAATACGCAGCAATCACCTCATAAAGCAACCTTCCAGGCCCCTCCCCCCAGCCCCTAGAGATAGTTTCATTTGGTATTCTCCATCTTTGTAGCCTCCATTGCCTGTCACTCCTGCAATCATGGAAGGACCCGTTTTGAAAAGTTTCTGAGTGGCCTTTGGTACACTGATGGTTCCTGGGGAAGGAAAACACCTATTTAAAATATTCGTTCCAGGCGGATGACTGCATCCAGCAGCCTCCAGTGCCAGAGTAATGAGTCCAGAATTCCTAGCTCTTGCCCAAATCTGAATGGCTAGTAATTAAATTTTCACTAACTGTTTATCACCTCAGTTAGCTTGTTGACATATAATAGGTGCTGCTGAGAGGTACATCTAGTTAATGGTTTTCTTCTACATACTGATATTTGTACCTGGAGTGGGGACATGTCCTCTTCAGAATATGATTACTATTTTGAAATCTTAAGCACAGGAGGGAAATCCGTTGCTATAAATTAAACAAGAAGTTGGAAGAACTTCTATCTTCGGCTCCATCCAGACGCTATGCATCTCATTTATGTGGCGCTGTTGCCGAGTTATCTGTGTCACACAGACGACTCCTGCATGTCACGTTGACTATCTATTGAAGGAAGCTCAAAGTGTGCTGGTAACTGTTCCCTGAGCCAGAAGGCGAGGCGGAGAGCAGAACATGAAAAATTCATCACTCGTTCATTTCATGTTGCTGGGATATTTTAATTCGAAGAGGAAAGAACCCATGTCAGCTAAAGACGGAGTCATAATTAAACTGGTAGGGGTTCATTGTCATGTGTTTCCCTTGCTCATCTTTCAACTATATGAACTTAATTATCTCTGCAAACCAATGGTAAGAGTTGTATGCCAGCCACTTACTTCTGAGGAGAGCCACCAGTAGGTGGAAATCAGTGTCCTGTATTTGGGTGGGGGCTCTGGCCTTCTCTCTGATGCCCATGGCAAGGATGTCCTGTTGAGAATGCTAAGAGGAGGGTAGTACAAAGTGACTTCACCTCTGAAGTGATCTCCCCTTAGTGTGTGTGGCTTACACATAGTGACAATGTTCCCAGCATACCCCAGAGTGACAGCTTCAGGGTCAAGGGGGCTGACATCCTGGTTTGAAAATACCTCTTGTGTGTCGAGGGTGCTAGCCACCTGGAGCAGTGATAGGCACTGGTGTGGACAGGATCTGAAATGGAATTGATGCGATGTCATTTTGACTCTCCTGTACCCTGGTTATCTCTCGCTAAGACTTCACGTCTGATTAGTCCGCTTGGAGGGGACCGAGGACTTTATCAGCCTCCCTTCCCGACACTCCGTCAACTTCAGAAATGCAGAGAAGGAATTTAAAACGAGGTGTCACATCTTCCTATCAAATTTCTTCGTGAGCCACTCCTGAGTCGGATGCCTGGTCTGGAAACATTAATGAGGTGGGAAATGGAAGTTTTGTCTGCCTTTAACCCAGTGATGCACTCTGCAGGTACATCTCTCTGGGTTTGTCTGTCCTCAGCGGTGTGAGGCCAGCCCTATGAATTGTCAGTCACGCTTCCGCTGACAGCAAAATGCAAGTGTAGACAGTAAGAATCCCACTGGAGACAGCAAGGCCACACCTGCGGATATCCCTGTGTGAGGTCATCTGGGGAGCCACTGACAAGGAATCATCCCTAGTTGTCACCTCATTAGTCATGTTTCAGCTCCAGGGTCCCTGGCAAACCCCAGGTCACAAAGGACTCTGTAGGGCCCTGCACTGCAGGCTCCGTGACAATGTCAATTTCTCTATCCACCCCTTCCTCCCCGCTGCAGTAACTGTCCTAAGAACAGATCTATGACCTTCTCCACCCAGAGAGAAAGCAGATGACAACAGGGTTTGTCCTTTGGCAATGTTAGACTGGTGAGCAAGTGACTTTTTTTTTTTTTTAAACTCATCTGTGTCTTTGTGAAGAAGTCATGTAGTGCTTCTACAATGCTGCATGCCGTGTATCTACCCATGTGTGTGCATGTGTGTATGCATGTATGGATGTGTATGCATGTATGGATGCATATTTTGTGCATGTGTGTCCACATGTGTTTGTATGCATGTGTGTGCACAAGTGTGCATATGTGTGTGCATGTGTGTATGTGTGTAGGCCAAAGGAATGCTGGGTATTTTCACTAATTGTTTTCCATCTTACTTGCAAACAAACAAACCTACATGAACCAGCATGGACACACACATATACACACACACAACCTCTATCACTAGGTAGCCACATATCCTGCTTCTTACCCATAAAAAAATCTAAATCCTGGGTGCCGGAGAGATGCCTCAGCAGTGAAGAGCACTGGTTGCTCTTCCAGAGGACCGGGGTTCAATTTCCAGCATCCACATGGCAGCTCACATCTGTTTGTAACTAAAGTGCCAAGGGATCCAACACTCTCACACAGACATACATACAGGCAAAAGACATTAAAAATAAAGAAAATAAATTTTTTAAAAAAGAAAGTGACAGAAAAAAAATTTAAAAGCCCAAATTCCTATTTCCTCTCTAGTTCTGGTCCTAGTATTTTATCATACTTGGCAGCAACATTGACATCTTTAGGAATACAATTTGGAAAAATCTTTTGTGGTGATATCCAGTAGTACAACTATGTCACCCTAAATAAAGGTGACCCCAGATTCTAGAGGGAATTAGTAGGAAGGTGTGGTTAGGGCACAGGCAGCATCTAGAACCTCTGCAGAACCCTGTCCCTGAAAGAGCACCCAACATTCTTCCAGGGAGCAGTCACTATGTAAGTGTCAGTCTAGTGGAACAGAATTCTGAAGAGTTCACACGCAGAGATGAGCCTCACAATAGCGTCTGTCTCACTTGCCAGTTGATTTTTATTTGTAAGAATGTATCTATCTATCTATCTATCTATCTATCTATCTATCTATCTATCTATCTATCTATCTATCTATCTATTTATTTATTTGTTTGTTCATACATGGTCTTGCTCTGTAGCCCAGACTGGTCTAGAACTTGGGATCGTCTTCTCAGAGTGCTAGGATTCTAGACTTGCACTATCATGCCCAGCTCTTGGGTGATCCTCCTCCTCCTCCTCCTCCTCCTCCTCCTCCTCCTCCTCCTCCTCCTCCTCCTCCTCCTCTTGAGGCAGGATCTCATTATGTTGCTCTGGATGACCTGGAACTCCCTACGTATATCAGCTGGCCTTGAACTCTCACTGACTCAAGCTGCTGGGATTCCAGACAGGTGCTACCATGGCTGGCTGCTGGGTGATTCTTATTATCTCTAATTTGCACTGTTTCCATTTTTTTTTTTTTTAAATTCTTTTAACCTTCCCTGAAAGACGCTAGGCAGAAGTTGGTGTTGGTGGAGAGGCCAGAACCTGGAAGCCTATCTGCTTGCATGCCACGCCCTTCCAAACCGACCACTCTTCATCTTTCTCCAAAGACATTTTAAAACACTCAACTTCTTCTAGAGCACCAGCCAGCCCCCTCTCCCTCACGCAGGCATTATCCTGGGAGCTTCTCTTTGCTATTTTTAGGTTGAATTGATTTCTTTTTGAATCATTCTGCCTGTGTTATTTCTGAGGTCTTCAGACAATACTTCTGGTTTGACTTGACTATCGACACCTAACCGAGGCACCCCCACGGATTAGTTAGCAGACGCCACAGGAGGGTCGGGGCTGGAGAAGGAACCTCAGCTTCTCTAGCCCCTCTTCTCCTTTCCCTGCAGAAATAATCATGGTAACGACAACAAAGCCGTCACCTTGTACTTTTCAAAGAGCATGCACTTCTCAATGAGGAACACATAATATCTTTCTAAGGACAGAAACAGAGCAATATGCCAGGTGAACAAGGGAAAAAAGAGGGCTTGGCAGTGTATTTTGTTTATCCTAGAGATTTTTTTATTGTCTTGTTTTGTTTTTTAAAAGTCAGTTTCATATCTCCCTAGAGGAAGGGAAGTCTGTTTATTCTGTTGATTATCTCCTTAACTGACAGACCTCTTGACGATTGCCCAAAGCTACATTTCAACCTGGTAAAAAGAAGATTGAGTACGTGTGTGATAGAAAGGAGTAGGGGGCATGTACATCACGACACATACGACTTTATTCAGAATGGTCTCAAAGGTGGAACCGACCTCAGGGTCCACCCAAAGCTGAACGGAGAAAGACATTATGCCATGGCCACTCCGTGGAGTATTTCACAGCAGATAAAAGGAACTGTGGTCACTGCGATCACTCTACAAGACATTGTTGAGGCACACAAAACAACATCCAAGGTGTGCTACCTCTCCAAAGGGACGAGCAGACAAAATCAGTCTTTGGTGACAGAAGTCACTTTGTTTTTTTTTTTTTTTAAAGATAGGATCTCACTGTGCTGCTTAGGCTGGCATGGAGCTTACTCTGTAGACCAGGCTGGCATCAAACTCATAAAGAGCCACCTGGGCTCTGCCTCCCAAGTGCTGGGATTAAAGGTCTGCATGTCACCCCTGTTGCTATTTCTGACTTGATTGACATCTGAGTCAACCAAAATATTCTTGTTCCGGAGCCAGCAGGTAAGATGCAGCAGAAGCCTTCTCAGAGCGAAACCTTCTGGGAGAGCCCCATGTCCTGGGGCGAGGCTTCCAGAATTCTTGTGGCCCTGACTCTCTGCTGCAGCTGAACTCACTCTGTTCTTTGGACTTGAACCCTTTGAACTAAGCCATGCCCTGGCAGCATTTCCTGGCTTCCTTGTTTGCACTGGAGAGGGATGAGAAACTCCATTCTTAGGGTATTTCAGGATCTGGTCTTCCTGTCCAGTCCCTGAAGGAGGAAGTTCAGAGAGAGGCAAAGAAAGGTTCAATCCCATCTTACCATTTGCAGACCATCCGGCCACCCCTGCCCTCAGCCCATCTCTCTGCACTTATTTCTTCCCTACCTGACCATTGTTTACATCGGGTCTCTGCACCAGCTGGGGCAGGGCCTTCTCTCTCTGGGTGGAGGGCTCTCCAAAAGACTTCCTATTACAGCCTGAAAGTTTACCATCTTTCTGAGAGTCAATAAATTACCTCCAGAATGAGTGCCCAGACACGGGAGTGGACCCTCTATTTTCAGAACTTTTCTTGGGAACTTATGAAATCAGTGACCGAGGGGCCTCCAGGTTCCTTCCTTGGCAAGGTGTGAACCTGAGACTTGGAGGGGTAAAGGTGTGAACCTGAGACTTGGAGGGGTAAAGGTGTGAACCTGAGACTTGGAGGGTATGAGGAATTCTTTCCAAGTCTCCATGTGAGAGCCCAAGAAAGAGTCTAGACTTGTCACCACCAGCGTCTCTATCCTTCTCTATGGCGTCCTCTGTGTGACAGTCAGTACACTGCCTTCACCACTGTCTCTTCTTCAAAGAATGAGCTCTACCTCAGCAGTGAGAGAGCCCAATGTCATCACAGTGACTTTGGGTCAGTGAAACTTTTGACAAGGGAACTGTAGGGCCTTCTCTGTTTGGGTTGTCTGTGCCCAGAGGACCAGCTTCCTAGGGACAGCAAATGTGACCCAGTGGTAAGCATAGCTGCAGCACCCAGAGAGTGGGTTAGGGATCCATGAGCCTGCCTGGAACTTCTCAATAATTATTGTTGCATGAATCAGAGACTGTATAGTATGTCTCCCAAATTTGACTTTTTCATTGTTTTGTCTCAGTAATTCACTGATTTCTTATTGTTTGTTTGTTTTTTCAAGACAAGGTTTCTCTATGTAGTCCTGGCTGTCCCAGAACTCCATCGGAAGACTAGGCTGGTTTCAAACTCACAGGGATCTTCCTGCCTCTGCTTCCCAAGGGCTGGGACTAAAGGCATGCGCCCCCACCACCTGGCAATACAGTGATAGAATAGAAAGTTCTTTTTCTATCTTACAAATTAGATTTATAGATAAGAAAAACTGAGGCTTGACCACAGATCCCCAGCCCATACCAGACTAAGAGAACCTTCATCTAGCAATGGATAGAGGCAGAAGCAGAGATCCATAACTAAGCATCAGGTCGAGCTCCCAGTCCAACTGGAGAGAGAGAGAGAGAGAGAGAGAGAGAGAGAGAGAGAGAGAGAGAGAGAGAGAGAGAGAGAGAGAGAGAGAGAGAGAGAGAGAGAGAGAGAGAGAGAGAGAGACAGGGAGAGAGAGAGAGAGAGAGAGAGAGAGAGAGAGAGAGAGAGAGAGAGAGAGAGAGAGAGAATATGAGCAAAGGGATCAGGACCATGAGGAGGAGACCCACAGAGATGGCTGACCTGAGCTATTGGGAGCTCACTGACTCTGAAACAATCACTAAGGAACCTTCATGGAAAGGAATCAAACCCTCCAAAGGTAGACGACTGTCAAATGACATGGGCAGTTTGTGGAGCCTCTTGCAGTGGGATCAGACTATGTTCCTGGTCCATGAACTGACATCTCAGAGCCCATTCCCTACAGAGGAACACCTAACCCAGCCTTCATACTGGGGGGAGGGACTCGGACCTATCTCAACTGGATATGCCAGACTGAACTGACCCACCTTGGGACTCCTTGCCCTCCTTAGGGAATGGGTGGGGAATGGGGTGGTGGCAGGCTGAGGGAGGACTGGGAGGAGGAAAGAGAATGGTATATATGGAAAAAATCATTTTAAAATAAGAAAAATTGCTCAATAAAATAATTATGTCACAAAACAAACAAAAAAAAACCTAGAGGCTTGGGTTAGTGGCTTGCTCAAGGTTATTTCTGGAAGTGGGAGACAGATTCAAATCCAGACAGTCTAGGATATTTTTGGTCAGCCCCAGAATGGTGTTGAGCATCCCAACTACTTTTTAAATGCATGTATGTCTACATGTCTACATGTGCATGTGGGTATATTCTATTGCATTTGTGTACATGCATGGAATGTGTACATGCATAGAGGCCAGAGGGCTATCTCAGATATCCTTAGAAATGCCATCCATTGGCACAGGATCATTGGCACAGGATCTCTCGTTAGCTTGGAGCTCACCAATTCAGCTAGGCTAGCTGTCCAGTGACTCCTATGGATCCTCCTGCCTCTGACTTACAATGTGGGATTAAATGCATGCCATAATGTGTGGGTTCTGGGGTTTCAACACAGGTTTTCATGCATGCAATCCAAGAGCTATATCAGGTTGACTTTGAACTCCCTAAGTATCTAACGATGATACTTGAATTTCTGATCTTGTTGCTTCCTCTTGTCAAGAGCTGGGAGGCAGGTGTGCACTGCCACAGCGGGTTTAAGTAGTGCTGGAGTTTGAACCCGGGACCTTGTTTATGATAGGCCAATACTCTACCAACCAAGCTACGTCCTAGCTTGCCCCCCTCTATCTCCTGCTCCTTTCTCTGTGTCCTTAGTTTTCCCTCTAACCTCTTCAAGCTGTTCCACCTCTGCCTGCTTGCCTTGCCACGTTTGGGGTTGGTCCAGCCATATGTTAGGGAGCAAACTTATGTAAAGCGGGAAGTAGATGCTCCCAGAAGTCAACAGTGTTTTATCTAAGAAAATGAGTCAACTGCCCAGGAAGTCCTGCATTTATTTATCACCCACACACTGGATACCTCCAGGTACCAGTCACAGGACACAGAATGCTGAGTAGACACAGACAATATCAGAAATAGAAAACATCCCAGTTAGCATAGACAAGTTGTGTGTGGGCGGGAGCGGGGAGGGCCTCTGCCCGAAGGACAGCAACACTTGAGTGGATTTGCAAATGATAATGACCAGTTGAATGTTTTTGGTATGGGATGTCAGTGCCTCCACATAATATTTATGCTGCTTATTAAGGTGTGATGCTGTTCCTGGGCCCACTTTATAATAAGAAACTGTGCCATAAAGAAATCAAATGAGTCAGGAAATATGCTCAGTATGTAATGTATACATGTAGAAATGCTTAAAATAAAATGAAATAAAAGTAAACTGGAAAAAAAAAAGAGCAGCTAAATGATTCGATCAAGGTCAGGAAGCCAATAAATAGTAAGGTGCCTGCTTATATTATTATATATAACAAATTACTTGATGCTAGGCACATGAGAAACAAGAGAGGATTGTTTGGATCTTGACTGGAGTGGCTGCAGGATGCCTGCTACTAGGCCAGGTTTCTAATCGTGTCACAACATGACAGAGAAGTGACAAAGAATCAGCTGTTGTAGAAGGGCATGTGAGGAAGCAAGGAAGCAGGAGTGCCAGTGAGGCCAGACCTGCTCATTTATACAAACCTGCTTTTAGGAAAACTATGGTAACCCCCTCCTGAGGAAGGTGCTCTTATGACTTAATTATCTTCCTCTAGCCCCCCCCCACCTCTTATAGGTTCCATTACCTCAGTACCTTCACTCTGGGGACCAGACTTCCAGAATGTGAGACAGTGTTTGGGGTGATGGAGAGTGGGAAGTGTGGTACATAAGCCGAGTATGTTTAAACCACAGTTCAAAGTCAGACCTTGTCAATGGAGTCCAGATCCTAAGCTGTTAACCTGGAGGCCAGTGACTGAGAAGGTAGGGCAGGCTTTCTCTATCAGATTTCATTTATTCTCTCTCTCTCTCTCTCTCTCTCTCTCTCTCTCTCTCTCTGTGTGTGTGTGTGTGTGTGTGTGTGTGTATGTGTGTGTGCGCGCGCGCATGCAGGTATGTTCATATCATGTGGAGACTCTAGAATATCTTTGGGCATGGTTAATTCTTTCCTCTTACGTTTGTGTGGGCTCTGGGGTATGCTATATGACACCCTTTACTTGCTGATCATCACACTAACCCTGTATCAGGCTTTGTTGAGAAAGGACAAGTACAGTCAGATTTAGGATATGAAGAGCGAGATTGATGAATCTGTAGCAAAATGTGTCTATTTCCCTCATGCCTGTCCCTGGCAGACATCATTAATAGATCACAGCACTTTTTTTTTCTTCCCTCAGAGTTCAATTTCAGATTCCTCGGAAAGAATAATCCAAATTTCCCTCCTGGTTGATAAGAACTGGTCCAAAAGTCAAGACCTATTCAGCAACCTGGGTTTGCTAATACTCAGCCAACAGGAGAACAAAATCCACTGTTTTGTTTTTCAGACTAGGTTTTGCTATATAATATATATAGCTCTGCCTGGCCTAGAACTCACTGTGCAGACCAGGCTGGCCTCGAACTTGGCAACAACCCACTTACTTCTGCTTGAATTACAGGCTTAAGACCCTATACCTGACCAAAACTCACTTTAATATAAACACCAGCACCTCCTCTGCGATTCGGATAGCAGCCACTGAATAACCACCTACCGTTTACAGCAGCTTCGTTTGTCCGTCCATACAACAGTTCCTTGAACTATCCGAACTTTGTTTTGTTTTTCAGGCAAAAGGCAAAAAGAAGAGATAGGCAGAGAACCTGGAAGACATGTTGACTTCATGGTGTGTGTGTGGCGGGGTGATATCTGGGGAAGGAAAAATCAGCTGTGACCCATGTAGCAGTCAGATGATGCCTATCACTGATTCACAGCCAAATAGAAATCGTGCCAGGAGAGTGGCAGTCATGTCTGGTCCTCTACATCTGAGTCTAGGCAGGAAATTCAAAACATCTGCCCAAGTGTTGACCTCCCTCCGACATCCCTCCTCATGTGCCCACCCTACCCAGCTGTGCCTGGGCAGCAGAGTCCAGCTCCCTAGAAAGAACAGAACAGACGGAAAGGTAATGGTAGGCAGGGTCCAAAGCAAAGCTCTAAAAATCGTTGTCATCTTAGATAGGTCCTCCACTTTTCTTAAACTCTGCACTTGCATGACACATTGTCCTTAAAACATATATATATATATATATATATATATATATGTATATATATATGTGTGTGTGTGTGTGTATGAATATATATATGTATGAATATATACATATATTTTCAACACGGTAATGCCTGCATGAATAGATCAGTATGATATGAGTGATATTTAGTAACCGATAATTACTACATGTTAGCCATCTGCTATTCCCCGGGGTTTCACCAAACCCTTTCATAAAAGCAAAATGATACTCCACAGCCAAATTATATAACATTAACAGAATATTTTATATGCGAAATGCTGTATTTCTTTACTTTTCATTCAGCTGAAAATGTACACAGTCAGTAACGAGCCATTTCAGCTGAATATTTATCCAAAACATTTCATAGGGGAAAAAAGTCAGAGGAGGAAAAATAACAGTCCAGCCACATGAAGGCTAGGAAAATACATTAGAGAAGGGATCCTCATTACAATAATAAATGAGGGTCCAATTAAGGCTGCCACATGCAGGGTGGGGCCATGCGTGCCAGGGATTTTGAGAGCATCCCCAATACCTTACAAGCACAGTCAGGCTGGGGTTGCTGCAGCTGCTCCAGAGACAGTAACAGCTCCAGCCTCATATTTGGGACAGTGCACAAACACCAGTTTCTAGGTAGGCCCAGACCCCTTTGTGGCTGCCCAAAGCTCCAATCATTCCTGAATGCACAGTGGTCAGAGTTTAAAAGGAAGGGCATGGGCAGAGCATGCTGCATCCCAACCCACCAAAACAGCCACAGGGTGACAAACCTGTGTAGCTGAGTGCACACACAGCCTCTGGGGCTCTAGCAGCAGGCAAGTGTTATAGACCACAGGAGTATGACCACAGGAGATTCAGGGAGAAGGCTCAGTCACCTCTCTTGTGGGGGCTGTCAAAGTAGAGTGTAGCAGAAGTGTTGTGGTCATATGGGATGTGATTATGAGCCCAGCACTTGGGAAGTTGAGGCAAAAGGATTAGGAAATCAAAGTTATCCTTGGCTATCTCCTGACTTTGAGGAGAGTCTGCACTATAGGAGGCCTTGTTTCAAAGAAACCAACACACACACACACACACACACACACACACACACACACACACACACACACACACACAAACTTAAAATAGTGATTGGAAATGTAGCTCAGTGAATAGAGCTCTCTCCTAGCACGTGCAAAGCCTTGAGTTTGACACTCAGTACTGTATAAAACAGACAAGATGGTAGACGTCTATAACAACACTTAGGATGTGGAGGCGGGATAGTCAGAAGTTCAAGATCAGCCTTGATCATGTCAAAAGGATTTTGAGGCCAGTCTGGGCTACATGAGACTGTCTTGAAAACAAAGAAAGAGAAAAGTAAGAAAGGAAGGAAGATAGGTAGACTAGAGTCCACAGGAAATGGTAGACTCTAATCATGGAATAGCACCACATGATTGTGACAGATGGCGAGCAGAGGGAGGGGACACACCGAGAGGAGAAAGTACAAGCAAGGAAGGCTGCCTGAAAGAGGCAGCTATACACAACTCCTCAGAAATGCTAATTACTAATCTCTCAGCCTCTGCCAGGTTACTTAACCTTCCCCAAGCAGGGTCTTCTTATCTGTAGAACCGGACAGTAGTAGTCCTCTCCAAACAGGTTTGTTGGGGGAACTAAGCGAAATAATACGGGATGCTCACAGTTTACTGCAGTGTGGAGTGAACACCTACTACATGTCTAGAGACGCTGCAGGGGTGTGGAAGGATGGGCTCCAGCTTCACTTGTGTGGGGAACAGAATCTCTGAAATGCTGCTGGAAAGGACTTAGGGGTGGAGAAAAGAAATCTGGCACCAAGACCTAGCTCCATCTTAGCTATATTTGCAAAGCAACAATTGCCCTCACTGTCCACATCAGCCTCTGTCCCGAGACCTGAAGAGCCTTGTTGGCAGGCTTCAGATAAGTGAACCTTGGGTATGGTTAAAAAATAAGTTCATGTCACACCAAACATAGTACAGTCCTGGCTCTGCTGTCATTGACCAGGGCACAGGTCTATTGAGCTATCTGTATCTCCAGGGGGGCAGTGGGTCCAATATTCCTAGAGTTTTTGAGGCTGTCCCCAGACCATGATGCTAAGAAGCTTGCCTAAATGGCTGGAGAGATTGCTCAGTGGTTAAGGTACTTTCTGTTCCTAAGGAAGACTAGATAGAGTTCGGTTCCGAGTTGGGCAATTCACAATTGCCTTTAACTCGACCTCCGGGGGATTTTTCCGGCCTCTGCTGGTATCAGCCACTCACTTGCACATAGTTAAAAAAATAAAATAAATCTTTAAAAATGAAACAAACTTGCCTAGGGCTGTCAAGAGCAGGTATAGGTGCTTGCTGCCAAATCTGATGACTTGAGTTCAATCCCTATGATCCACACGTGAAAGGAGAGAACTGACTCCCAAAAGTTGGCCTCTGATGCCCATAGTTGTGACACACACACAAATACACACCCCCACACACAAATAAATAAAGATAATAAATTTTGAAAAAAAAATTTGCCTGGTCTAACACTATTCACTCTTTATGTGTTTGTTTGTTTGTTTTTCCAGACAGGGTTTCTCTGGGTGGCTCTGGCTGTCCTGGAACGCTCTTTGTAGACCAGGCTGTCTTCGAACTCAGAGATTTGCCTGCTTCTGCCTCTCTAGTGCTGGAATTAAAGGCATACAGCACCACTGCCCTGCACACCATCCACCCTTTCGGGTATTCATTTACCTTGTACAGGTCCCGACCTAAGGAGAGTCATGGGGAAAAGTCTCTTCTGCAATAGCAGTATACAGTTTACCATGGCTTCACTTCCTTGGCCTTCTCTATGACCCAAGAGCATAGATAGTTGTTAAATCACCTCATATCACACCACAGGAAGGTCTATTGTTTCCATTTTATTTTATTTTGGGTTTTTTTGAGACAGAATTTCTCTTTGTAGCCCTGGCTGTCCTAGAACCCACTCTGTAGACCAGACTGGGCTCGAACTCAGAGATCTGCCTCTCAAGTGCTGGAATTAAAGGCATGCACTACCACTGCCCGGCTTACTATTTCTGTTTTATAGACAAGGAAATGGAGACAGACCTAGAGAGGTCAAGTAACTTGCCTGAAGACACCCAGCAAGTGTCAAAGCTAGAACTTAAATCCAGGACTGACTGGTCCTGATTCCCAGTAAGTAAAAAGGGGGGAGGAGGGAGCCACCCCCACCTAGGAAAGCTGGGGACAGATAAAGGAAGCACAAAATACTGAGAATTCTCACTCCCACCCCCACACTTGACTGTGTGGAGAGTTCCCAGAAGCACATGGGCCAGAGCAGTAGATGCCTTGTGCAAGAAATCACCATAGAGGGATCCCACGTCTGGTGGTCCTGGCGCTCAGGTGCCTGAGGGATGGAGAAAGGCTGATATGGCTGGCTTTGCCCATTTTAAGCATCTGCCTTCTTTGGGATCTTGAGGTAAAGTAGGGGAACACTGACTCAAAGAAAGCCAGGCTGTGGTGACAGGAGGCAGCTGCCCAGGCTGAATGGAAAGCACAGGACACAGAGCAGGACCAGTGGACATCATCCAGTGCAAAGCAGAGCAAATTTATAAGCACATTATGGAAGCCACAGGAACAGGAAGGCACAGAAAGGTTGTGGTGGACAAGGAAATTGGAAGTGGAAATTGGAAGCTCCCGGTCCATCGCTGGTTATTATTCATGTGTACTATGGAGAACCTTACTGATAGTGTCTATTGCCTTCACTTTCTCCCAGATTTATTGATCACACAGACATTCAAAAGGCCCCCAGGGACCCCTTTTTCCTCACTCTTTGCTCCAATCCTATTTTCATATAACATCTTAAATTCTTTAAATCCCGGTTTTTCTGTCGGAAGTCATTCTCATAACCCAAGGGCACCTACTGCAAATCTGGTGGTTCCCGGTGGGTTACAACTGCGCTTTCCATCTCTGAAACTCCATTCAGCCTAAGCCTGCAACACGTAAACACTAAGTGCTCAATGAAGGCCTGCTGTGTGATGAACACTTCTCTGTCTTTCCTCCCAGGGATGTGTAACAATTTGGCAATTCACATTGGAAAGCAGCAGGACAAGGTATTTACTTCTGGTTTTTGCCAAATTGGGGCTCTGGATGAAAACTAGTCCCCACTTTGTGGAGATTGTCCCCTGAGATGAGCTGCCAGGGAGTCTGAAGTGTGTGCATTTTCTCTGGGTGGTTTCTGTTGGATAGACAGGAGAGCAGAGAAGCCAACCAGTGTGGTCAGGAGAGGTGGAAAGAAAGCACAGAGCACAGATTTGAACCACACCGATTCCCTGTGAGATACAAAGATGGCCCAGGGCCTGCTTGGGAACAAGTCCCTAGGTACAGACCCCAAACCTAGAGGAAAATTGAAGAGCAGAACAATTTCCATTCATGAAGAAAACAAGGCTGAGTGTCTTTTCAATAAGTCATCTGTAGGCAAAGGGATTTATTTATAATATTATTACTTGGTAGGAAAGGACTTATTATGGCCAAATGTAAAAAGTTTTTTTTTTTTTTTTTTGATAAGTTAAAGAGATTAAGAAAAATCAGGCCGATTTTGACAGAGAATAGTGTGTAAGCGAGAGGTGTTATCAGGGAGAATCTGGCACCAGCTCCATTTTGTTATGGTGGAAAATATCAGTATTATTTACTAAGAAGATTAAGGTTGAATTGGAAGAGAGGCTGGCTGTTCCGTGCAGATGGAGATAAGATACGGATTTTACCTTCTCTGCTGAGCCGAATGCAGTGCACACAGAGCTGTTATCTCGGGCTTGGCAAGCAGGGGGATATTAAGATGTACGTTGTAATTACCAGTGGCAGGAACAAATTTCATAGCGACTATTTTAAACCCTAATAAAATGCCGGCCTTTAATTATACAGCTTTGAAATATTTTTCTCAGTTAATTGCAGCGGGGGAAAATAAAATCAACCTCATATTTGAAACTGACTCTCCTAGGGAAAAAAGCCCTCAGCCTGGATGCTCCAGCTGCCTGAGACCCAAGCCCGGGGTTGCCTTAGCTTCTGTGTTTTTTAGGTTCTGGGGACACCTTTCCCTTCAACCACATCATTAAAAGAGAGAGAGAGAGAGAGAGAGAGAGAGAGAGAGAGAGAGAGAGAGAGAGAGAGAGAGAGAGAGAGAGAGAGAGAGAGAGAGAGAATAAGTCTCTGTGTAAAATTTGGTTTCTTTAAGAAGTTATGTGCTTCTGTGAGTCAAGTCTGTTTTGGGGAGCCAGGGGACCAGGGCTTCTGTTCTGCACACCGAGAATGCTCATCCATAGAATATTTATCTCACCTCAACTGCTCATGGGTACCTGGAGACTGTCGCTCTCTGTTTACAGCCAATAGGTCGGCATATATTCCACTCCTTGGGGTCATAGACTCTCAGGACATCAAATCTCCTCTCCAACTAAATCCATAGAAATGCCGGTTGAGTACTCTTAATATTAATATGTCTCAGATCATTTGGTAGAGTGGGTATGTTTGCACACATATAATGAAATGTCTTGGAGAAGGGTTACAAGTCAAGATGAAACACTTCCTATATTCCTTGTGCATCTAGTCCAGAAGCAATGTGCACCATATCTTCACCACAGCCTAGGACAAGAGACCAAGAGACCAATTGTGAGGTTTTCCAACTTGGGTTTCATGTCCATGCTCAAAATGCTTTAGATTTGGGGTCTCTTTGTACTCTCGTTGTCTCCAAGCTTGGACACCCAAAAGCATTTAGACTGATGTTTACCAGGGTCCAGGTCAAACCTGGTTGCCCACTGAAGCTGAATTCTGCCAGCCCTGGCACTCTCCAGCTGTGCCTCATGCATCCACCGAGGACATTTTACCAGCTTGTGTTTGTGGCGACTCTTATGGACAACATAAAATGGGAGCTCTGTGTCCCCAGCAACACAGCTCTCAAGTGAGGCTTCATCACTATTCTCTGAGTAATAATTGACCTATTATTTTCTAATGTGTATGTACTCTTTTCTTTTCTGCCCAGAAGAGCAGAAGCTACTTCATAGTGAACTATCAAATGTCAATTCACTGCACAACTACAGGCCAGCCGTGGCTTGGATGCGAAAGAGTCTCCATAGGGACTCTGGTCCTGGACAGTAGAGCGCCTTTGGGCATAAAGAACCAGGCACGATGGTGAATACTTCCCCTCACTGGGTTTCAGATTCTAACATCTATCATATTGACTAACACTAAAATGAACACCTCTCACCCTATACCCTGGCCCCTGAGCTCTGGCCATATGTCAGGGAGAGAGAAGGCAAAAGGACATTATTCCCCTGACTCCACATCACCCATGAAACTTGGACTATTTTTATATTTAGGGTCTAACTAATCCATATAAGGCCTTCTGGGGTGACTTTTGTGATGGAAAAACACCTAAGAGAAATTACTAAGCTGGTATTTGACAACAGTCTTATTCTAACATTCATTCTGTCTCTTTCTGTCTGCCTCTCTGTCTCTCCTTATGTCTACCAAGCAAGTGTTCTACCACGAAGCCACACTATTTACAGTTTCATATAGCACTAGATATGGATGCATAATTTAGAGGGGTGTCTGATTGTGTATCTTACTGCTCATTAGTACGCTGACTGGTATTTGCAGCAAGCTCACATGGATGTTTCCAGCCCTCTCAATAGTCAGCAATGGCCAAAGGTTTGTGCCTCTCTGTTTCCAGTCTTGATATATGGTCTTAGCCCTTTGTTCAAATAAGCAGGATCCGGGGGCACTTGGTGCTCTTGGTCATAGAGTTCTGCAATTGTCTCTACAGTTGCAGCCCTGAAATGGCAATCTTTGTGGGTGCCGGCTGGTGTTGGGGCTCTCTCTCACTGTTGTAGAAGTGATTAATAGCCCGACACTATCTTGATGGCTTTAGGAGGCACATCTCGGCAGATTGGGATGCTACTGGTTGATATGAAATGATATATATTTTTCAATCTAGCTCATGGTGGCAATAATTCAGAAAAGGAAATATCTTTGCTTTCTCCTGGAGCTTTGTGCTACTTAGACAGGAAAAACTGGCAGAAAAATCACATAGAGAATTTTGTTCACCGGGGAGCTTAATACAGTCATAATTGGGTGCTCAGAAAAATGAAATACCTTCTAAAATTTATGCTATTGAGTAAATGGCTTTCCTTACCTCATGAATCATAATGACAAAAAGTCAAGAAGTCCTGTAGAAGTATAGTTGCATAGAATGCAGCCAGAGGAAGTTTAAAAACTGTGACTGTTTTCCAAGCCTACCTACAAGAACCAGCACATTTATTGATTTCCTTGAGCAAGCACTCTATTTGGAAGGGCAAATGTGGAGATTGAAGTTAGACATCCACATGAATTTTTAGATAGCATCATATCTCTCACCTTTAGAATGTTCTTTATTTATCTTGTCACTGGCCAGAACATACCAGATCCAGGACAGTTCTCCAGGAGAAGAAGCTCTGTAGGTGCCACGGGCTCCCTCTAAATACAGTTGTGTGGTGACCCCCCCAAGCATAAAATTATTTTTGTTGCTACTTCATAACTGTAACTTTGCCACTGTTGTAAATCATAAGGTAAATATTTTTAGAGAGAGCAGATCTCTGGAGGCGGGGCATGACCCACAGGTTGAGAGCCCATGTTGTAAACCTTTGTAAAACATCATTTTTATGACACTACAGAGCTGAAATGTCATTCTATGAAGCATATTCTCAATTTCCTTTTTACATACCCCAGAAGCTTCTATTGTTCATTCTCATACATGGAAATGTCATTTCTAGATTTTTTTTTCAGTTTTAGAAACTAATAACTTCCTTTTAAAGGTTCAGCCTATTTTTTTTTTAAAGTAAGAGAGATTTCCTGGTATTCTGGTTCTGACTTGGGAGAAGGAGAATTAACATTTCCCAGGGATGAGCACTTTATTGAGTATCCAATGCCCAGGAGTCAGCCTTTAAACCTTACATACCACCAGCAAAAACAGACTCAGCAGGTTAGATTTATATATGTGTGTGCTCATTCACACATACATAAGTATATATATGCAACAATAATCAAAGAAAAAGAGGCTATCTACTTTGGAGTGGGGGGGTACATGAGAATATTTTGAAGGAGGTTCTCTGGGAAGGGCTGGTGGGAAGAAAGGAAGGCAAGAAGTAATATAATTAAAACATTAAAAATTACATTTAAAAATATTTGGTTTATTAGTTTTAATTATATGTAGGTATGTGTGTGTCTGCAAATGGGTGCGTTCATGTGAGTGCAGATGCCTGAAGAGGCCAGAGGGGTTGGATCCTGAGGAATTGTGGTTATAGATGATTATGTGTCACCTGCCACAGCTTCTGGAAACTGAATGCAGGTCTTCTGTAAGAGCTGCAAGTGCTCTTAACTGCTGAGCTGTCTCTCCAGGCCCTGATTTACAATGTCAGAGGGAAACTCTTGAGAGTCAGTTCTCTTCTTCCACTGTGTAAGTTCTGGGGATCAGACTCATCCAGCTTTGAGAGTTTACTTGCTGAGTCATCTTGCCAGCCCTAGGATTTAGTCCTCGTGTCTCCCTACCCCTTACCCATTAATGCTCCATCCCTCTCTACCAGCATTTTCCTTGTCCCACACTCACAACACACACACACACACACACACACACACACACACTCATGCATGCATACATACACACACATATATACATACACACACATGCACACACACATACATCCACATACACACACATACATATACACACATACACACACATACACCACATACACATACGCACATCATATGGCTAATATTTGGTATTTATATGACTATGGTTGTTAACACTATCTAATTTCTTGAAGTCATTTTCTTTGTTTTGAATAGGTTTACTATCATTCTTTTGCACAGTTTCAGTGTGCTTGTCACTGATTCGTAAATACTGGAATCACATCTCAATGTGCTCAAAATATTATAACTTGGATACATCTTATTTTTACCTAGAGATTACCACTGTACAGCTACCTATTTCTCTACTTCAGTTAGGACTAATTCTCCCTCCCTTTCTTTGCTCCTTTCTTTCTTTGTTTTTTTCGAAACAGGGTTTCTCGTGTAGCTTTGGAGCATGTCCTGGAACTCATTGTGCAGGCCAGACTGGCCTCAAACTTACAGAGATCCACTTGCCTCTTCCTCTCTGGAATCTTTTCTAAGATGATTTTGGTGATCTTGTCAGCTTTTCTCTTACACTGAATTGAATTCTCTTTTTATAGAACTTTCAATCTCATGGAAGAAGCTTTATTGTGGGAAGATATATAAGATAGTGTAGAAATGATCTTTTTTAAAAACAAAGAATCATTTCCTGAATCTTGGAGTGGATAAAGGGGACAGACTCAAAAGTAAGTTGTCCAAAGAACAGACTAGAAGAAAACTTCTTGAGTTCTGCTATGAATGAAGATGTCCTTATCTTACATGTCTTTTTTTTCATTGATAGTTTAGCTAGGTATAGAATTCAAGGGTGGAAATGATTTTCCTCTAGCTTTTAAAATATATTTCTCAGGATTGCAAACTAAGGTTTTTAAAAAAAGAATCCAGTAAAATTATGTCAGCAGTTATCACAGAGACCAGCAAATAGACTTTAACTGAAGGGAAGTTGAAGTGAACTAGCAGTTCATAGATTATGTTCACTGATTATGCTAGAGAAACGAGAACTTTTACTTACCTCCTTTAAAATGTTTGTTTTCTTCACTCTTCTGCCTATATGACAAAATCTGGATTCCTCTAAATATCACTCTAATTCCTATTCACCCCATGTCATCCAAGCATGCCCCCAATCTAGTTCAAATAAGCCATTCTTCTTATTGCCTTCTATTCAGTTTTCTTCTTCATCAGCCAGGAATTCTTTCTTCTGGAAGATTGCTCTTAAAACTAACTCTCCTCATCTTTGAAGCTTGTTTCAAACCCCAACTCTCTATTGGCTCACTTCTGTAGATGGATGGCATTTCTCTGGCCCACCTATCCCTGTAGCAGTCCAGTCCCAAATAGACACATGGACTTGATATTAATTACAAACTGTTTGGTTTATGGCTCAAACGTCTTGATAGCTAAGTTCTTACATCTTAAATTAACCCATAATTATGAATCTATGTATTGCCACATGTCTTGTAGCTTTACTTGTGTCCCCTTACATCTTGCTCTCCTGGCAGCTCTCAGTATCTGTCCCGACTCAGCCTTTCTTCTTAAACTCTCTTGAATTTCCTGCCTGGCTTATATCCTATATTGCCATATGCCAAAATAGCTTTTTTTTTTTTTTAAAAAAAAAATTAACCAATGGTAGTAATACATATTCACAATGTACAGAAAGACCATCCCACAGCATACTTCACCTTTCATATATTTTCTTTGTAACTGGACTCATTTGAAAAAAGAAACATCTCAAATTTTCTTTTACCTTAGACTCTGAATGTGAATTTAGCCCTGCCTAACTAGTTATACCTACAGAAGATTTAGAATGAAATTGCTTTGGAATTTTGAATCCAGTTATTCATCATAGCTTTGGAAGAGAAAAATACAGATAAGGTAGAAAGTGTGTGTGGGGAGTATTTTCATGCTCTCACAGAACTGAACAGACTTCTTGGATGAACCACGATCTGCTTCTCTAATCATTGGTTATGCAACACGCATTTGCTGATAGGAGATTTAATGATTTCTAGAAAACTACTAGAGATTTCAAGGGTGGAGACCCCCATTAATCCCACCTCAAATAAAACTAAAAATGGGAACAAAGTGAAAAGGAAGAAGAAAGGGAAAAGAGAAAAATGTCCCAGCAAGCCAATCTTGTCTGGGCAGTTCAGAGTCCTCTATGGTGGTAACAGTGAGGAGGGATGGCAGAAGTGGACAATGATGTTTGAGCAACCTCGTGTAGCACAGCTAAAAGTCATCTCCCCAGATCTGCCTAGCTGGAACTCTTTTGCTTTTCTAAACTGAGTATAAGGTTCTCTCTCTCCCTCTCCCTCTCTCTCATCTCCCCTTCCCTTTCTCTACCATGCATCCAGTTCACTTACCACTCACAAGTATCATGAGTCTTTCACTTCTTATCATGTGTACAGTATCCAAAATTGAGCTCTAGAAAGCCCCACTGCTCTCCAGAGAGCTCAGACATAACTACCCTTGCGTCACTTCTGATATAAAAAGAAATTGACAGGTCAAGGACATGTTCTCCAGTCAGACAAATCAATCTTCCAGACTAGGCAGTCTTTGGAAAATAGGATAAATCTAAACACCACCTCAAATCCTATGTGATCAAGATGGATTCCACTAAACTACCCTCTCCATCTGCTCACCCTTTGACTCCCCAGCATGGCCACTCTGTAGTAGGACAGGCCCACTGGGACAAGGAAATTGTCTTAAACCAGTTGCCAAGGTATGCACATAATGTACTTCCTTATGAGCCAACTTGGACTCTGCCTGAGGGCTTAACAACAGCTGCTGTCCAATGTTCCTGATTGCTTGGAATATGCCCAGCAACAGGTGCTGCCCAGAGTTCCTGACTGTTATGAATCTGCCTAGCAACATGTGCTGTCAAATCTCCTGATTGTGCCCAGCCAATAAGGGACAGCCATGCAAGATCACCAGATTTTGACACAGCCTGGGCACTGGGAAGAGGGTGCATAAGGCTCATTGTTGAATAAATGAGTTAGTCCTTTTCAACTGACTCCGGGGGTCAGTGTCATTGACTGGCTCTGCCCCTGAGGGCACTGTTAGGACCCAGCAACATCTGGCACCCTGAATAGGGTTCTGATAGTTTCCCTCTCTTTGCTCATGGTGCTGGACAGGGCCAGTAGCCCCAAGACAGTGTATTTTGATGAGAAGGCCTCTCAGTGTGGTATTCCTTCAGTCCCTTCAGTGGCAGGTGAGCATTGGGACTGCCATTTCTTTCCTTTGTTATCTGTTATGTTTGTCTGCCTGTCAGGTTAGGAAGGCATATTTTTCCCATTTCTGTCTGCCCGGTGCCTCCATAATAAAGGCTGACCCCCAGGAGGCAGAACCAGGTCTCAGCTCCCAGTCTGATATAATTTTCCACCTCTGTCTTCTCTCTGGCTGTTCTTTGTGGATAATCTCTTTAGCACCTCTGCCCCTTGCATGTCTGATCTCTCTATAGCCTCCAATGATGAGACAGACAGTTCAGGTCCCTCAAAATCTGTCAAGGAGATTGCAGTTGTCGCTAAGATCCCATGTAATACACCCCCCCCCCCAGTTCCACCTTCACCATTGGAGGCTACCCTTCCCCTGTGGTATTTTTGGGGTGATCTATCCTGGTACCCATTTGCCTCAGGAAGTGGCTACTCTTTCCCAGTGCCAAGAATCTTACAACCCTCACAATCTGAGCCACTGTTAGTCTGTAGGCACACAGAAGCCATCCCAGTCAATTTGGGCCCAAATGCTACTGTTCAGCCCTGGATTCTCACCCCCATAGCTGAACTCTCTCTCCTTCAGAAGGTTGCTAATGAGTCAGGCCCAAATTCACCTTACTTTGAACACCTTACTCACTCACTCAATGAACAATGAAACTACAGACTTTCTTTGATTAATATAATATGCTCAAAGCTGTGCTGGAGCCAGCCACCTTTCTTAATTGAAAATGGGCCTATAACAATCAGGCAGAATCCCAGGCACAACGAACATTTCACTAAATATCCCGGTAACCTATGATGTGCTCACAGGGTGCGGGGAATATGTCCATTCTGCAAACCAGACACAAACTGACTCTTAAGCCCACTACCAATAGATTGCTAATCTAATCTTCAAGGCTCTTAAAACATACACTTTGCAAGACTCCACTGCTTATTTCTACAACCTTTTTTTTAGTTCCCAGGAGAAATCTTCACTGATTTTCTGGCCCATGTTAATGAGGTGGTAGAACACAGAGTACACTGGGGCCCTAGCAGAGAAATGTTAATCAAAGAACTGGTTTGGGAAGGGTTCAATACCTCCACCCACAGTGCAGTTACAGTGGTCCACAATGAGACATTCACAAATGGATGCTTGCCATCAGAGATCTCGACCCTCACACCGGACCCATCACTGCTTTTACTGCTTCCTTCAATGCTCTCCTTGTAGACAGGCAATATGGTAATGTCATCTCAAAGGGCCCCGGTAGATAGAACTTGCTGGGGATAAGGCAAACCAGGCCATCTGTGGCTTGACTGCCCCTGGATAAAACCTAGGACCCGATGCCCCAGATGCAATAGGAAATTCCATTGGGCAAAAGATTGAAGACCACTGCCTTCTGAAACACCAGACCCCTTAAACTCTAGGCAGGGCACTCCTCAGCCCTGCCAGTCAGAGGAGGCTCTGGTAATCCAAAAACATCTATTGGACAATGCTCATTTTCCCACCCCTCCCCCCCATGCTGACAGTCTATCCTGATCAACAGCCTGTCAAAGGCTTGGTAACACAGGTGCAAACACCACCATTTTAACTAAGACTCAGGCACTTTGCTTTTCTCACTGGAAGTTTAAATCACTCCATCAGTGGTATTGGAGGCCAACAAGATTCTAAGATGACCATCTGTCAGGTCCATTGGAAGCACCTTGATAGCAACAAGGGAGCCATTCACCCTACCATTTCCATTGTATGTGGGAACCTGTGGGGCAGAGATATTTGGAAGATATGGGCATTGTCCTGACTATAGGTGACAGAGCTTTTTGATGATGTGGGAGGCCATGAAAAGGCAGGCCTTGCAGTCTGTGACCCTGCATGAGATCTGCACCCCATGAGATCTACCTTGATCAAGCCCTCTAGCCCCATTCCATTGACATGGCTCTCAGATCAAGAAGTATGGGTGGAACAGTAGCCTATAATTGAGCCCAAGTTACCTATTCTTAAAGAATTAGTTGATGAACAGGTAAAGATGGGACACATAGAACCATCCACAAGTAAACATAATACCCCCATATTTGTTATTCTCGAGAGATCAGGACACTATCGCCTCCTGCATAATCTTCATATAGTTAATGATCAAATGGAAAAAATGGGGTTCACATAGCCAGGGCTCCCCCTCCATACTGCTGTTCCTCCATTTTATTATTTATTAGTCTTAGATGTTAAGGATTTCTTTTTTTCAAATTCCTCTGGTGCAATGGGATCACGGAACATTTTGCCTTTACTGTGTAGGAACCTAATACACATAAACAAGCTAAGAGATATCAATGGACTCTTTTCCATAGGGAATGAAAAACAGAGCCACTATATGCCAACTGCCTATCTCCCAGACTTTAATTAATGACCAAAGTCTGTTCTTCTGGTCCATTATATGGACACTCTCTTTCTTGCATATCCAGAAGCAACCGACTTCAAGAGTATTATAAGAGAGATGCTAGATGACCTTGCATCATTGCACCTGACTGTTGCACAAGACCAAGTCCAAGTGGTTCCCCCTTTTGCCTTTCTGGGCTTTTCCATTGCTAGACAGATCTGCTCTCTCTTCTCTTAAGTTGGAAGTGAGAGACTCACATTTGCTCTCAAAATTACAACAATAATGTAGCACTGTTAATTGGCTTAAACCCTCTTACCCATCCCTGACCAAGAGATTAGACACCTCTTTTCATTGTTGCAGGGTCCTAACTGTCCTTCCACTAAGGCTAGGCTTACCCAAGAAGCTAAAGATCTGCTCCAAAAGGTTTTAGCCATTCTAGCCACCTCCAGTCTGCAATGCCGCGATCCTCAAAGGCCCTTATTGACAATGATCCTCTGGACACCCAGGGTATTTTTAGAAGTATTATGACAATCTAGGCCATTTCTGTGGTTACACCAAACACATTCTGACCTGCCAAGGTTACCTTTAAGTTTGACCAGTCCTTCAACTTGGTACGAATGTTGGCATGGAGACCATATGGATGAGAGCCCGATAAGCTTGTCTTTCCCTTTGCTTCAAAGAATACCCAGTCCCTCTGGGTTGATTCTATCTCATTTCAGGAAATGGTTGCAGGATTCACAGGAACTTAGAAGAACTCCCCACATTTCCAATAAAGACACAGCCCCATTCAATCCCTTCTTCCATTCCCATCCATCACACCTCACTAGCCTTCTCAGATTCCAATAAAAACAGATATGGTATTCTTATCCAGCACCCTGGCTCCAAAGATTTAACATATGTTATCCCTAAGCCTGGTTCTGTTCAAATGGGTGAGCTATTGGCCCTCCTCAAGGTTCTATCTTTCTGTGTTTCTGTGAGTTCAAGGCCTAACTACCAAACAGCAGTACCTCACACCTTTAATCTTAACTCTAGAATATGATACAGAGCTGAACCTGGAAGTGAAACAACTGGGTGAAGAAGATATTTAAGGAGGTGCAGGCAGACACTGAGGTATTCTGTAGAAGCAATGAGCCAGGCTGAGGACTCTTGAAGACAGCTTTTACCCTGAGAAGTTGGCTGGGTGAGAATTGACTGTGATCTGTTTCCTCTCTCTGATATTCCAGCTTTCCCCCAATATCTGACTCTGAGTTTTCACTTAATAACAACTAGAATTTGTGTTTCAATATTCCCCAAATGGATATTTGGAAGATAGTCTTGAAATTCTTTCATTTATTGGAGACATAAACAAAAATGGAAAGAAAAGCTATGTCCCAAGGCTGATGGCTATTGTGTGGACCGGTCTGCACTGGGTTTGCAGGCCAGCAGGTAGGATGAAGTAGGGAGAGAACGTATTTTCTGTATTTCAGTTGGGAAGGTACGTGGTGTGAATGGACCCAATGGTGAAGGACAGAGAAGCAGAGTAATCTGGAGAGGAGATGTCAGAGTCACCGTGAGAATGATGGCAGACCCTCAGCAGGCAAGGCTTCTTCCTCTCCAGTGTGCTTGAAGCCATTCGCCCACCCTATGGAAACACTCAGCTTCTCCAAGTTCCATCCCGCATGGCTCTTCCCCCTCTTCCCCCTCCCGGGAATATTGGCAAACGTCTTTAGTCATTTGTGATTCCTTACATTATCAAGGCCAGAGGTATATCTTCTCTGATAGATAATGGCCCTCAGTTAAGACTAGCAAAAGCTATTTTGCTTGATGTATTAGCGCCCTATTTTAAAATAATCCTATTCCCTTGATTCTTTAGTATTTACAATTTTTCTAAGTACCGATTATATTTTCTAAGTCAAAGTGAGGTAAAATTGGTGCATTGTAGCCTGTTGTTGCCGCTTTCTGGAGTAGTCAGTCTTACATATTTGAACAATACCACCCCGGTGTAATTTTAAAAGGTAAGAGCTCAATTCTTTAAAAAACACTTAGATGGGCAGTGTGAGCTCTCTCCGAGGATTCTCACATTAGCAGTGCTTTACATATAACACACAAAAGAAAAATGCATTCTGTGAGGATTGGGCTCATCCGAGCTGAGAGCCGGACCTGATGAATGATAGCAAATGGGTCCGTGTCTGCCAGCTGCACACTGTCGGCCAGGTGACGCTCAAGACTGCCTTCCATTAATGGACATCTGGTCTCAGGAGCAGTGGAGAGGTCCTGGGCATCCTCGCTGATGGGGAATTCTAAAAAATACGACCATTTCCCAGGGTTCCCTGCTAACTCTCTGTGTTTGGGACGCCGTCCCCGATCATCTGTCGTAGTTCTTATGGGCTTTGGGCCTCGTTGCTTTGAATGGTCTAAAATTCACAGCAGCTAGGGGTGCAGATCAGTGTTAGAGCATTTGTCTAGCATGTGCGAGGCTCCGGGCTTTATACCCAGCATTGAAAAAAAAGGAACAAAGTACTTTTAGTTTATTTTTTTAAAATAAAGAATAAATATTAAAAGATAATGTATTAAAGATTGGTAGCTTCCAGGGTTGAAATGGCTCAGGAAAAGGAGAGTAGAATGTGAGCTGGAACAGTCAGGGAAGGCTTCCTGGAGGAGTGGGGCTTCAGAAAGGCATGAAATGGTGACTGAAATTTAGGTGGGCAGAGCAGTGGACAGAGAGATTTTGAGCCTGAGCTGGACACGTTCCCATCCCAAGCGTAGTCTTCACTTGGTTCTGGGAGACCATCCATGTGGAAACCTCTTAGTTGCCAAGCTCCTTGCAATGCAAATTCATCAGTCAGCTGACCTTTAACCTACACGAAAAGTGAGGTTCTGCCTCACATGGGTAGCCTTGGCTATCTTGGAGCTCTGTGTAGACCAGGTTGGCCTTAAAACTTACAGAGCTCCACCTGCCTCTGCCTCCTGAGTGCCAAGTGCTGGGATTAAAGGTGTGGGCCACCACCTCCAGGCCATCCTTAACATCTTAAGAAATACCTAAAGGCATGGAGAATATTATAACAAATGTCCATGCCATCCCAAACAGGAAGAGATTTTACTATATGTAATCAGATGTTTCTATAGTAAGACAAAGTTGATGAATAATAAATCTCCCATTATCCTTCCCAGTTCCACCCTCCTTATAGGCTATCCCATTAAAATCTCTCCCTCCCTCCCTCCTTTTGTCCCTCCCTCCCTCCCTTCCCTCCCTTTCTCCCTCCCTCCTTCTCTGCCTGTATGTGTGTTTACAGTCTCTTGTACTCCAAGTTGACCTTGAACTTCTACTTAACCAAAAATGGCCTTGAACTTACAACTTTCCTTCTACCTCTGGTGTTAGTACATGCTGGGAGTTTTTGTTTTCATAATCTTGTTTTAAGTGGTTTTGAAGAGAGATGATATATGTTAGCCCCTGTCACTGGACCAGAAACCCCTGCCATGCTCACAAATGCCTGAGACATAGACACAGTGTAGCTATTACTACTTGTGCACAAATATCTTTCAGTATCCTCCCCCATCCCTTACTCATGCACAGCGGACACTGGACCGTGGCATCTCCACAACCTTACTTGCCAGGAAAAAAGAGCCAAAACTAGCTTGGAAGGCAGATCCTACCACACGATCTTCCCACACTGATTGCATATAATTGGTAGAACTTAATTTCACCCGGTGCTATCTGCAAAAGAAGCCAGGCAGTTTAGCTTGGCAGGACATGAAGGAGGTAAGCCAGAAGGAGCTGGGAAAGAGCACGGTGTTTCTGTCGACTAGTCCTTCAGAATACAAAATGGTGTTTTCTGTGGCCATTCATCTATCTACTCAGAGACAGCTGAGACTCTCCCTCAGTTGGTCCCCATATGAAGGTCCAGTAATAAAGTCCCAGTATGGTGGGCCAGCTGCTCCGAAGGAAGGACAATTGAAAGACATTTCCAGGGGCTTGGGGAATAATTCAGTGAGTTAAACATTGTCTAGACAAGCATGAGGGAAGGAGTTTGGGCCCTCAGAACCCACATAAAAGCCAGACAACAGTCATGTGTGTTTATAATCCCAATGCTTCCACAGTGACACAGGAGATAGACTGGACAATCCCCAGATGCTTTTTTGGTCAGTTAACTCCTGATGTACACAGTAGCAAATAAAGAGACCCTGTCTCAAAACTAGGTAGGAAGTGAGAACGGAAATCAAGGTTGTCTCCTGGCCTCCACACACTCTGTGGTGCATATGTGCCTACACACAGTTATACACCATACAAATACACCCACAGAGAGGTTTTTTTTTTTTTTTTATTAAAAAAAAAAAGACATTGGCAAAGATGGCCTCTTCACTCTGACATCCAGACACTCAAAAAACTGCCATGGTTCCTGGTTGTAAGTTCCCTGATTTCTGGATCACAGTGCTGACAGCGATCTTGAACTTGACATCTCTTTGGTAATCGCCTGATACTTTTTCTTCCTTCCTTTTGTGCTACAGAAGGCATCAACTGGCTTATGCCATTCTAGAAATTATCTGTGGAGCTTCAGCCAGCCTGCCAAAGTTTTAAAGGCACCTGCTTTTCTGTGCTAAGTACCTATTTCATAATCCGTGGCTATTGCGAATGCCTGAAGTTCAGAGTTTCCCCTTCATCTATGCAGAGCCCCAATTTTGTTCTGTCATTCAACTCTCTCCAACCAAGCCAATGATCTCAACCAATTCCAGTGACTCTGTGTCCTTTGTAACTTGGAAAAACTCTGGTACCTCTCGGGACGTCTTAGTGGACACCTCTTGTGTGGCCAGGCTAAGCGATTTCCACTTGGTGAGAGGTTAAGAAAGAAATGATCCACTGGGCAGTAGTGGCATATGCTTTTAATCCCAGCACTTGAGAGGCAGAGACAGGCAGAAATCTGTGAGTTCAAGGTCAGCCTGGTCTACAAAGCAAATTCCAGGACAGCCTGGGCTATTACACAGAGAAATCCTGCATTGAGCCCCCTTCTCCCACCCCCACACACACAAAGAAAAAAATAGTCCTTTCTCTGCCATTGGATGCTTCTGTGTCTGCATATAAAGCTGGAAATAATGGAAATCACGTGATGGTTCAACAAGAGAACACATTTAAAATCCACAAGTGGAAAATATAGAGAAACCTAAGTCATGGGTAATAGATTTAAACTACTGAACAAAATACCTTAAAATTGGCCCCGCTTTTGAATTTCTGCGTGAGACAAGGTCTTAGTTACTCTCCTATTAGACACCATGACCAAGGCAACTTATAAATAAAGGAACTTAATTGGTTGCTTGCTGACAGTTTCAAAGAGTTAGTCCATAAACATCATGGCAGGCAGTGTGGTAAAAGGTTGGCCAGCATGGTGTTGGAACCATAGCTGAGATCTTTACATCCTGATTTGTAGACAGCAGACAGAGAGAGACTGAGCCTCATGTGAGCTTTAGAAAAATTTAAAGCCCTCTCCCAGTAACACACCTCTTTCAAGGCCACATCCCCTAATCCTTCTCAAACATTTTCACTAAAAGGGATCAAGCAGTCAAGCATGTGAGCCCACGGGAACCATCATCTTCCAAACCACCACAGACGATAAATACATCATTTATGGAACCTCATGAGCTTGGATTTCTTTTATCTGCTCTTAGAGATCTCCTGAGGATGAATGTGGCTGTGTTCACCTTTCATCCCAGTGTTGGCCAAGCAGAGGCAGGCAGATCTCTGAGTTCAAGGCCCGTCAAAACTATATAGTGAAATTCGGCTTCAGAAGGATAGCTGTATATTCCATTACACACATGTGCTCATAAACAATATCATGCTGTTTTGTGGTTTTTAAATGCACTGAAGAGAAAGCACATGTCAGTCTGCTATTTCTGTTCTTCTGCCTTTTGTTGTCACTTTACTAATAGCTTTAAATCCAAGTCCATTCAATTGACTCCATCCAGTGGTTTCAGAGCAATTGCAGACTCTTCCCTTTGGACAGTTTGCTTTACACCAGTCACTCTTATAACATCTCCCTCAATACATATGTGAAGGATGCCTTGAGTAGTTAGCTAGAGTCGGATCTGTCAAAGCATAAGGCGCACCTGATTCCTTGTGCTGATTTGCATTAACCCCCCCCCCCTTGTATGTCGGAGTTCCCAGGGACCCTGTCTCCTTACCAACAGTCAGAATTTATTTCCTGCTCATCTCACATATGTGATTTTAATTAGTGCAGCCTTTGATTATCTTGTATTGTGGCTGAGCCTCTGGAACGTGGTTTTAGGTTACACAGATTTCTTCTCACATGAGTTACACATATTTCTGTATGTTTAGATGTCTTCATTCAGAATAGTAATCTCTCCACTTCCTCCCCTACTCTCTTTTGGGTTTTTTGTTTGTTTTTGGTTTTTTGAGACAGGATTTCTCTGTGTAGCCCTGGCTGTCCTGGAACTCCTCCATAGATCAGGCTGGCCTCAAACTCAGAGACCTGCCTGTCTCTGCCTCTGAGTGCTGGGATTAAAAGGGAACACTACCACTGCTTGGCTATAAATAGTAATCTCTTGCTTGTAATATACAATATGAATATTCTCTTCAGTGTACTGTGAGCGTTAATATTCTTCATAGTTTCTTCATGCCACAAAGCCTTTTATTTCCATGTCATTTTCCAGTTTTTTCATTTCTATGTATATGTGTGTGCCCTTAAAACAGAGAAACACCACCACTACAGTGGGCATATTGCATGCTTTTAATCTTGCTACTTAGGAAGCTCGGCCAGAAGGGTTATGAGTTCAAAGCCAGCTTTAGCTGTACAGTGAGTTCAAGCCCAACGGGCAATAGAGTGAGACCTTGTCTCAATAGAATAGAATGAAATGGAATAAAGTAAATTTAAAAGCCTCAGTGACATAACATCTTTTAAAAATTAAAAATGCCTCCTTGCCCAAAGGAGTCATAATGTACTTTCCTATACTTTGTCAAAGTATAGAAAAACTTTAATTTTAGAACATATCTTGATCATGGTGAAAAGTGGACACTTAAGTTATCTTTTAGAAATTTCATCATTTGGAGTTTTAATTTAGGTAATTTTCCATTAATTTTTATTTAGAATTATATTATCATTATCATTCCTCTCTGGAGATTATCCCCAGGGTCTTGTACATGCTAGGCAGTGATCTGCCGCCAAGCTACATTCTAGCATTTTGAGATAGTTTTTATAGTGGGTCTTTTGTTCTTATGTTTACTTCTGTCTTTTTACTTGTGGCCACCATCAGCTGAAAAGACAATTTTTTTTTTCATATCACCTCTGTTTTTTCACTAGGTAGCCCAAACTGGCCGGGAACTTGCCACTTAGCCCAGGCTAGCCTTAAACGTATTCTGCATCAGTTACTCAAGATCGGACATTACATGCCACAACTCCAGCTCTCCGTGGTTTACTTCTGGACTCCATGCAGGTTCTATTCACCTGTCTTTTTCATTGTTTTTTTTTCCACGGCCACTTTCCACTCCCACGGCCACTTTCCACTGTCTTGGTTACTGCAACTGTATCTACATCTTGCTCTCCTTAGTAACTGGTAACATATGGGTCCCAAATAGAACTGGTAACAATCTTTCCAGGCAGAATAACAGTCCTAGGTTGGCGGCTCCTTTCTGCCTCCCTTTCCCACCCTTATCCCCTTTTTCTTGTTTTGGGGTTTTGTGTTTGCTTGTTTCTCTTCTTGCAAGGAAAAGTTGGTTTTATTTTTATCCCTCCCCCCTCCTCTGTTGATAAGTACTTCCCACTATGGCTTCTTTTATGATTTTTACATTTATTCTTTAATTTACTTTGTTTGGGGTGGGGTGGGTATACCCTCTGTCATGTTGCTTGAATAGAGATCAGAGGCCAACTTGCAGGGATGGGTTCTTTCTTCTACTACGTGAGGTCCTGGACTGAACTCAGGCCACCAGGTTTGGTGACAAGTACCTTTAGCCACCAAACCGTCTCAGTGGCCCCTGATTTTCTGAAGTTAGAACACAGCTAAGCCAGGAGCTTTCTGCAATTGCATTATTCTGGAGGCTGGAACTGCAGACTGCAGAGTTCCAGGTTAGCTTAGACTGGATAGTGAGGCCCTGTCTACAGAAGTGGAAAGTTAGAAGGTGGCCCACCCAGGTGCGGGGACCTCCATCCCACTGTGCCTGCTTCTCTGAGCTTCCTGGGACCATAGTTTGGTATCCGACATTATGGCTCCAGATGTTGTTTTTTTTTTTTTTTTTTTTTTTTTGCTTGTTTATCTGTTTTGTTCATTTCTTTCTCCTTCCTATGATCCTGGGGGTTTCCCCAGTGTTTGTGAGAATTGGGTAGGGTCTCTGTTTTCCTTTTGTGGGTCTATTCTCTTTCCTAAGCTGAAAGGTCCCTTCTGGCATCAAGGCACCAGGCACACAAGTGCTACACAGATACACATCCAGGCAAACATTCATACACAGAAATACTATTTTAGTTTTAAAAAAACCCCAGCATTTTAAGTATATCTTGAATATATATATATATACAAGGTTATACTCATTGTTGTATATATTCTTTTAAACATTTTATTGTAATTGTTTATTATTTGTATGTGAGAGTTGAGAGGGGTATAAATCCATAGTATTCAAGTGGAGGTGAGGGCTGGCAGGAGTTGATTCTCTCCTATTATTGCTTAGTGTTTAACTAAAGGTCAAGAATGTTTCTTAAAACATTTTCTGAGTCAGTCGTCTGTGCAATTAATCCTTCAGTAAATTGGCTTTGGGGAAATTGGCCTTTGGCAAACTCTCCACTCACTGAATTGGCTGTTTTACAGACTGGTGTTTGGTGATTGTGCCAGCCACATAGCATGTCCAGATAGCTTGCAGAGCAAACTTTTATTTTTTTATTTTTAAAGATTTATCATAGCTACTTAGATATAAAACTTTTGTTTTGTTTTACTAGACAGGGTTTCTCTGTGTAGCTCTAGCTGTTCAGGAACTCACTTTGTAGACCAGGCTGGCCTCAAACTCAAAACATCACTCTGCCTCTGCCTCCAGAGTGCTAAGATTCAAGGTGGGCACCACCACTGCCCAGCCATACTTACAAATCTTAGAATCAGATTAGTATTGTGAAAACATCCTGTTGGAACTTTGGAATTACATTAAGTATAAAGTCTCTACTAACAGACTTTACTATTACCAGCAGAGCTAATAATCTGTATATTGGTACTCTACCCAGCAGCTTTGACAAATGCTATAAGTTTTACTTGAGTTGATTATTGGACTTTGATGTAGATGTTTAAAATTACAGTATATAAGTAATACGTATCTCTTTCTTTTGACCACTTCCTGGTCGCACGGCTGCATTCTCTAGGGACCTCCAGCACAACCCCATGTAAGAGTAGCAGTACGGGTTAACTCAGCTCGTACTCATTTTTGAAGGAGAGGGAAACGGGTTCTTGCTATACAGCCCAAGCTGTCCTGGAAATTATAATGCCCCTGCCTTGCCTCATCTTCCAGAGTATAGGATTACTGATAGATAGTATATCCATGGTTTTTTCCTCTCTTTTTATTTTTATTTTTTGTGAGTGTGTGTGTGTGGTGTGTGTGTGTCTATGTGTGTGTCTGTGTATATGTCTGTGTGTGTTTCTATGTGTGGGTCTATGTGTGTGTCTGTGTGTCTGACTGAGTATGTGTGTGTGGAGTATACAAACATATGCGTATGGGTGTCCAAGTGCTTGCATGCACGTAGAGGCCAGAGGAGGGGACCAAGTGTTCAGCTTTATTTATCATGTTTTCTTTATTCCTTTGACACAGGGCCTCTCACAGAACTGGAAAGCAGGAGTGGTGGCCAACAATCTCAAGCAAGCCTCCTGTCCCTAGCCCACACCACTCAGAGGTTTCAGGCATGTATCCCCATGCCCGGTTCTTTTTCTAATATGGATCCTTAACATAAACACAGGTCATCATGCTTATGTTTCATGTGCTGTTAATGCTGAGCTATCTCCCCAGACCTACTTTTCTTCGCTGGTGTTGATGGAAATGGAACCCGGGATCTCAGACATGCTCAGAACACTATGACCAAGCTCCATTTCTAGCCCTTTTACCTTGCCTTCAACGTCTAAAAATCCTGTGGAATAAGATGTCATGGGCTGGAGATATGGCTCAGTGAATAAAATACTTGCCGTGCAAACTTGAGTACTGGAGTTCAAATCCCCAGAACCCACAAGAATGTCAGATGAGATAGTGTACATCCCTAATCCTGATGTTTCTATGGCAAGATAGGAGGCAGAGACTGGAGAAACTTTTGAGGCTCTCAGGCCAGCTCATTTGGTATACACAAAAGCAATCAAGGGAGGCTGTTGTTGAAGGACTTTCCCTGTCAGGAACGACAGCTCACAAATGATGACAGAGACTTATTATGAAATTATAAAAGCTTGGCCTTAGCTTAGGCCTTTTCTCAGTTAGCTCTTAGAACTTAAATTAACCCATATTTTTAAATCTGTATTCTGCCACATGGCTTGTTACCTCTTATCCATACTTCACATTCTGCTTCTTCTCCATCTTGCTAACATATCCCTGCCTCTTTTCAGAGTTCTCTCTCTCCCCAGAAATCCCAGCTATTCCCTCCTGCCATTACCATTCAGCTCTTTACTACACCAATCATGGCAGCACATTTTCACACAGTGTAAACAAATATTCTGAAACATTTCCTCCTTTTTTGTCTAAGTAAAAAGGAAAGGGTCTAATTCTATCACAGTAAAACTTAAAACTACAAATATGAATAATTATCAGGTAATAATTGCATTCACAGTGTTCAGCCCATTTGTATTTGGCAATTTGGAAGAAAATATTCTATTATTTATCCTATCTTGATGGGTCTAAAGTACTTATACCTTAGCAGCTTTGCATCATAACTTATATCACCAACATAAAACTATCTTTTTAGAACTTGAAACATTGTCTTAAACAATGTAAGCTCTTATTTCTCAGCCTTATATAGTTGAAATTAACCCATATTTAAAAAAATTTATGTCCCTGAGTTCTCTCTCTCTCTCTCTCCCCCAAAATCCCACTAATTCTCTCCTGCCCAGCTATTGGCCATTCAGCTCTTTATTAAACCAATCACAGTGACACATCTTCACACAGTGTAAACAAATATTATTCCTCAATAAGATCATGCCTGAAGCAAGGTGGAAGGTGAGGACCAAGAACTGAGGCTGTCATGTGACCTCCACACCATGCATGTTTGTGCAACGTCTGAGCGTATGCATTCACACACACACACACACACACACACATTTTTTAAAGGGGTTGAAAAGATGGCTGCTCTTACAAAAGACCCAGGTTTGGATCTCAGCATTGACAAGGAGTCTAACAAGAGTCTATGATGCCAGTTTCAAGGGAAATCTGACTCTCTTTTGAACATTGCTTCTACATAGGGCACACAGACATTCATTCAGGCAAACTCTCATATAAACTAAAACAAAAATAAATACTTAAATATAAATATCGTATTGTAGATTTTTTTTATTTTTGAGATTATAACCGAATCACATCATTTCTCCTTCCCTTTCTCTTCTTCCAAGTTCTGTAGATTAGATTGTTAGCTATACATTAATAGATCAAAAGAGGTCTTTTTATTTCTAGTTAAGATTTTATTTTACTTACTAAAGAAAACTATTCATCAAGTATGCTCTACACTTACAGAAGTGATTATGTTTTTCTCTCTTAGCCATGTCAGTGACCAACTGCACAGATAAATCTATTATCAGTGAGTGGAGTCAGCCCTGAATGCTGACAGCACATAGTACTGATTTAAAAAAATTCTTAGTGTAACTTGGTTTAGTATTTTCCTTTTCTTCCGTGTTCATGAGAAGCGTATTTGTTTGATGTTCTATTTTCCTTCTAGATTTAATGTAGGCTTATTCAGCACCAAAGTGAAACTTTGTATAGGAAGTTAGTTAGCTTTCTCTAATTTTTTTATCCTTTAATATAGTTTCATTGGACGGTAGTCAGATTGAGCTTGATTTAATTGATTTTTTTTTTTAGTGATTACAGATCCCTTAAAATGAATTTTCCTTGATGACTTTCATTTACATTTTCTAGTTTAATGATATAAATATGAGTATAAATTATTTTATGATTTTAGAATTTCTATTGTATCTGTTGTTATATTCCATTTCCAATCAACTATAGTTATTTATCTCATTTTCCATCTAACCTATTAATCTGATATTTTACTAAAACCTCTAAAATTATGGTTTTTTTTTAAAAAAATAGCTGTTTTTAACTCGATGTAATTTGAAGTCATTTTACTAGGCATATACAGCCCTATGATAACTATACAAGTTGAATGTCTTAACTCTCTAAATCTAGATCCTAACATGGTCTGAGAAAAGAGCCTGTAAAATGTTTGAAATGCCAATGTGATGCCACCATGGAAAATTTCCACACCCAATGTCCTGTGATGGGTCACAGTCAAAAACAGAAATGCACTGAAAATATTGTGTAAATTATAGCCCCATCTATGTACACAGGTGCATAGAAAGAATAAATGAATTCCATTCTTATACTTGGGTCCTATTCCTTATACATTCCACATACAGTATATATGGGCGAACAATCTAAAATACAACAAAACACCTTGAAATCTGAAGCAGACAAGGGATACAGCCTCAGCCTGCACCTCATTTATGAATTAATATTTCATTATGCAACAGCACTTGACATTAACGCGTCCTAACTGAAATCATAGTCTGAGCCAGTTATTTGGACTAATATCAGCCCGTTGTGCTTTTGAACATCAATTTGCTTTCAGTATGCCTATAATTTTGGCATGGGTTGTACTTAGAGTCAGCACACACTGGTATTTTAAAAACCAAATGTGGAAGTGCAGAGACGCCTCAATGGCTAAGAGCACTGACTGTTTTTTCCAGAGGACCCAGGTTCTGTTCTCGGCATCCACATGGTGGCTTACAAATACCTGTAACTCCAGTCGGAGAACTGATGCCCTGTTCTGCCTCCTTGGAAACCAGGCACGCTCATGGTGTACAAACATATATGCAAGCAAAACATCCAAATACGTTTTAAAAATTTAGGGGCTGGACAGATGGCTTAGTGGTTGAGGTTGATGGGTGTTCTTCTGAAGGATTCGATGTGGGTTCAATTCCCAGCACCCACATGGCAGCTCACAGCTTTCTGTACCTCCAGTTCCAGGGCTTTTGACACTTTCACCCAGACAAACATGCAAGCAAAATACTAACAAACATAAAATAAAAATAAATTTAAAAAGTTGTTTTTAATTTAATGTGTGACTTTGGAGATGGTTGTTCCATCAGCAAAGTGCCCAGGAAGCATGTGAAAAGGCTTGAAGTGACCCATGTTGCTATTACAAGGGCTGGGAGGTGGAGACAAGCAGATTCCTGGGGCTTGCAAGTTACTGAGCCCAGCCTACCTGGCAAGAGTAGTACAGGCCAAAAAAGAGATTGTAGCATTAACTTTCTGGCCCGGCCTAGCCCTGAGGTTCTGACCCATGGCTCCACAGACCCACAGACCCATCAGTCTCACAGAAATATACAGACACTTGTATTAATTTTGTGTTGATTGTTGGCCTATGGCTCTGGCATATTGCTAGCTAGCTCTTGCTTTTAAACTAACCTAGGATTCTTACCCTGTGCAGCCATGCGGCTCTGTACCTTTTCTCAGAGCAGCACAGTTGTCCTCTACACCTGTTGACGTCTCTGGTGTCTCTACTCTGTTCTTCCTGCTCCCAGAGTTTTCTTAGTCTGGTAGTTCCGCCCATACTTCCTGTCTGCCTCCAGCCAATCAGCGGTTTTTATTAAGCCGGTAGACAGGACAATTATTTACAATGTAACATAATCTCACCACAAGAGTTTTGTTTGGAAGGAAAAGTCTAATATGATAATAGTTCCAGGCATCCCCTAGCTGAGCTGAGTGCTCTGATGATCAGGGATATGGGAGTTATTTTGTTACATTCTACTTAAGTCTCCTCTTGCTCCTGGTCTGGCTACTGTTTACTGATTATTTCTTCTTCTCCTGCTCCTTCTCGTCTCCTTCTTCTTTTTAATATCCTGACTTCTTTTTGTTATTCCTGATATTTTACAGATTGTCTAGTTTAATAATTAGTTAGGCAATGGTGACACACACCTCTAATTCCAGAACTCCCGAGGCAGAGGCCGGCAGATCTTTGTGAGTTTAAGGTCAGCATGTGCTGCAGTGCATGTTCCGGGACAGCAGCCAAGGCTACACAGAGAAGCCCTGTCTCAAAACAAACACACAAAAACAGTTACTAATTTAAATCTGTATATACTGAAAGGCTTGAAGTATGTGTATAAAATGACAACACAGTTATGAAGGGCCTCATTTAGCTTCGTGGAATATTAAATATTTGATCATAGTTGCTTCTGGTTTGATTTATATGTATTTCTCATTACACTTCTCATTTTCCTTCCAGCTACATCCATGAATCCAAGTCATTTGTCATTTCTATCTATGTGATATGTGTCTCGTTAACAAATACATAGATTACTTTGTGTTTTAACATGTTTATATGAATGCTAAACGGGTAAGTGTGCAGCATTGCTTCACCATTGCTAAGCTGGGATTTCTTTATTTTTCACCAGTGACTCTCTCGTGTAATGTTAATCGTTCTGCTATGTCAACTGAATGAAAACGTCACGGTTTACTATACTGATGCTTGTTTTCAATTGCCAAATACACTTTCTTTCCTCTCGTGCCTTCACTGATTCCTTCTTTGTTTTGAATTGATTTAGCTTTGGTTTATGGTTTCAAGAAACAAGGTCTCCCCAGGTATCTCTGGCAGGCCTAGAACTCACCCTATATACCAGGCTGCCTTGGCCACGTAATGATCCTCCTGGCCACCGTGCACAGGTCTTTAGGAATAACCTTCATGTCTATTGTTCTGTGGATGATGTGAGAATTTCCTTAGAATAGTTACTCTAAGGCAGAATTTTTCTACTCTAGGGTAAGCGCAAATTCAGTTCTGTCTGACAGGATGACCTTTCTGTATCCAGTGGTAGGTGCTGATCTGCATATATTTGATGCATTTTCAGATTTATTTGCATCTAGGTTTCCACACACAATCTGTTCCTTCTAATGAGATGTATGTGTGTGAGATCTGGAAAAGGGAGTGAGAATCAGGCCTTTCCTTGAATGTATTTGCAAGTTAGCACAGCTATGGCAGGCTATGGCTTCTATGGAAAGAGTAGCAGAGACCCAGGAGCTAGTGACCCATATCTGGTACATGACATCCATTTTCCAGTACTGACTATTGTGGCAGCTTCCTGATTACGGTGGTTCTGGATCCATCTAAGAGGCAGAAGCTACCTTAGCTGCTTTGGGTACTGATACTGAAGCTCTACTTAGTGTCTGCTTTCTTAGGGCAATGGTTCTCTGCAGCATTTAATACACTGCAACTAAACTAAACTACACTCAACTAAAGGTTGTAGTACAGAGTCTGTTCTCTGCAAAGCCCTAACTAACCCTTAGAGTAATTGCTTTTAGCTATTTCCATAGACTCGGGGTGCATTATACTTTGTATTCTTTGTATAACAGTCTACTTTCAAAATTTAAACTTGCCTTTATTGTGACTATCATTTTAGCTCCTTTATTTCCCCCCCAGGTAACAGATGCCTGTGGTAAATGCCACTAATGGGTGAAGCAGGACTTCCTACTTTCTGTGAGGGGATCTCTATTTACAAGAAGCCCAGGTCCCCAGCAGCAAGCACAACATCCAGTCTGTGTCAGTTTTTTTGTGGGTTATTCCCATGCATGTGCAGTCATTGATGTGTTATCCTGACTTTCAGCCAAATGTTAACATCCTATACACATGGCAATGCATCTGCTTTTTTTTTTTTTTTTTTTTTTTGGAAAAAAAAATTTTTAGAGAAAACAACATAGACATACAAAATACCAAAAAACTTAAATGCAAGAGGTTAGTCAACGTTGTGGTTTAAACCTGAAATGACCCCCCACAAGTTCATGTTTTGATCATGCCTAGTACCCAGCTTCTGGTATTTTGGAAGTTGTAGGGTCTTGAGGTGGTGGAGCCTTATGAATCAGTCACTAGGGGGTGGAATTTTGAAAGGTTACACTGACTTCCAGTCCAGGCCTCAGCACTCTGCGTCCTGCCCCTACATCATGTGAAGAAGCAGCCACAAGATCCCTGCTGCCACAGACTTCGCCATCCCTGCCACACCTTGTCTTCCTCAACACAAAGGACTGAGACGTTCCTAACTATAAACCAAACAAATCCTTCCTCTTTTATGTTAGTGGTGTCAGAGGCTTCGTCACATTGATGCAACATGGTTAATACCTAGGTTATAACAGACTTCCTTGTCCTACGCCTCCTATAATCCTTCCATCCCCTCTTCCTGGATGTCCTCAAGCCTACGTGAAGGTGTTGTATTGCAGATGAATCATCACCTGGGCTGGGCACCCCATGGTCACTGTTCTCTGAATTTTGACCAGTTGTGTCCTTCTGTAATAAATCCTCAGCAAAAAGGTGCTTGTTTTATGAGGGGTCTGGAGCTGCCCTTGTCGGACTAGACAGGGGCACAGGCTCTTTCTAGCTATTCTTGTTTACTTTTCCATGTGAAATTTGAGGTTGGTGCCTGATGCTTTTCCTTATGAAGAAAGGATTTTATTAGAATGTATGTATTATATTAAGCAATATTGACATCTTTTCATATTGAATTGTAGGATGAGTGTATTTAGTCATATCAATAAAAACCCAGAGTCAGATATTGTGGTAAATGCTTAAAGATCAGAGAAGCAAAGGAGCAGCCACTAGAGACTTATTATTTCTATGAATCCTCAGACCAAGTGGGGAGAGATTCTGTCTCTACCCACCATATATTCCTGCATCTGCATCTGGATTAAATTCTTGAGTCTCCCAAGTGCTGCGATTAAATGTGTGAGCCACAACCACCTGGCCTCTGTGGTTAGCTAGTGGTTACCTCCACCCTCTGATCTTCAGGTGAGCTTTATCAGAACACAAGCAAAATATCACACATTAAATCTCCCCTCATTGAAGTATGATTTCTTTGGGTTTGGGATGCAACTGAACGGCAGTGATTTGACTGGCATGTCCAAAGCCCTGGGTTTGAGTCCCACTAGAAAAAAAGGAATATGGAGAATATGATGTAATCTCTCTTCTCCTTTCTTGCTGTCTCTCTCTCTCTCTCCCTCCCTCCTCTCCTCTAGTCTCCCATTTCTATGTGTGTGTGTGTGTGTGTGTGTGTGTGTGTGTGTGTGTGTGTGTTTGACTTTCTTGTTTTTAATGTGTATTGTTTTTTATTGAGTTTTTTCCTATTATCTAGAACTGAGGATTAAACCCAGACCTTGTACATGCTAGATAAGCATTTTACTACTGCGTCACACAGCCAATTTCTTGATGTTATTTTATGCTATGCTGTTTCTACTGATATAGTAGTTTTACAGATGAGTCTCTTTTATTTCCCTTCATTTTTAGAAAAAAAAACCAATCACACAGTGTTCTAGTACTGTTCATCTATTTTTTGTTCTATTGTATGTGATAGTTCTTTCAGGCAGTATTAGTAGTGATTTTAAATAGTCAACTATGATTTGCTCAGTTTAAGGAGACTATCCCCATTGTCTATCTAGTCACTTAAGGTTTTGATTCAATAATACACAAAAAGCCACTCACCAGCTACAACACTCCCATCTTAGGATGGCCTGGTCTCCAGAACTCAGAGCTATTGTTAATCCTTCATTTTCTGACACCAGAAGGAAAGTAAGACAGTGTGTGAGGGAGTAGATGGAAATTCCAGAGACTTCTCCCCATTCCTCTTACTGACCAGAACTGGTGTGGACAGTCACCTCTGGAAGGAGACACTAGATCCCTGTCTTTCACCCCCTTTCCTCCACGCTGGGGTTGACCGGGCTTAGCTCGACTAACCAAGACAAGAAGACAGATGGGGAAGATGGACCCGCCTCTCATCATACTATAAAGTCTGAGCTGTTTTTATTTCGCCGCCCTTAATTACAATCACCACCTATTTATAGTTACTGCCACTTCTTCTACATTACAGAGGCCCCACCCCCCACCCCTCGCTTCCCATCGTGGAAACACTTGAGTAATACTCTTTTCTCTGTTAACCTTTCCTTCCAGAACAGTTTATTTTCAAGAGGAAACATTTGATAAAGCTCGGAGTAATTTTAAATACATGATTTGCCGCGCTATCTTCTGCCATATGCACTTCGCTCCGACCTTGCTGCCTGTCTGTTAACCTTCCGTGGCGCTGTTAAAGCAAGCCATTAGCAGTTACCCTGTGAGAAGTCTGCATTTAAATTGCTTTTCCCTCCATCCCCAAAGTTTCCATAACTATAAATAAATTTAATTACCATTCCAAGAAGTGTAAGCAAATCTTCTATTACATTTGTAATCTTTTATCTCCCGTTGTCCCTCCACCAAATATTCAGTTTATCAGGCAGCTACCCTGTGTCTTGTGACACATTCAGTTCTTCTTCCCACAAATAAAACCCCGAGTCTATTTTCTCTTCTGTCCAGCCTGGGTATCTAAGGACTTCAGTTCACCCCACACTCCAGTTGGTCTCTTGCAGACGGGAGTTTTTCTAGGAAACTGACACTAAAGAATTGGTTCCCAAGGATGCCTCACAGTGCTTGCTGCCACTGCCAGCTAAATGTAACACATCCAAGGCAGTGTCTTCACATCCCAGTGTAAATTTCCGTGCACTAAGAGGTGAGTTCAAATATTGCCTTGAAGAGATCACCAGCTAACGCCCTAGATTGAAGAGATCGTTCTTCCCCTGCTAGGTTGTGGTTTATTTTACTTAGCTTTTTTTTTTTTTTTTTTTTGAGGGTCACATAGTAGCCCAAGCTGGCCTAGAATTCATGGTGATCCTCCTGCCTCAGTTTCCTGAGTGTTTGGGACTGCAGCTTCGAGCCATGGTGCTCTCCAAAGCAGTTTCTAGTGTAGTATTTCGTCTGTCTTTGACAAAATCTGAATGACATGAGAACGGCAGATATTTTTCTTACTCTTTCGATAAAAACATAGTAACATTCTGGACACACACACACACCACACCTTTCCAGTTGTCTCTGGTTTCCACCTTCCACCTTTTCAAGGAGCCTTACTCTGCCTTCCTGTCCAGTTGACAGTGGACTTGGAGCAACGGTTTTACCTTTGGTCTACAACAGCGAGCGGGAGTGGGGAGGGGACAGGGGACCAGTTGCAAAGCAGACAGATCTGGACCTTCACCCTGGCCTCTTGAGCCATCTAAAGCTGCTCGTCTCTTCCTCAGTTTACCTGTAGGTCTTAGTTGCAACTCACCACAGATTTCCACAGGGAAGTTGCATGCTGGCTTGCATTATCCCTTTTGTGGTGGTTATACACTGTGCCTCAATTACCTCCCCTTGATCTAGTACATAGATGGCTGCGCTGTCTGCCTACCGGGACTTCTGGTCCACAGCATCAGCTGCACATGAGTCTTGGAGTCCTGAAATTGAACAGGGAACAGTTGGAGACTGGACATGTCTCTCCAACAAAACCAGAAAGACTCAAACAGAAGAAAGCTTGAAAGGGCCCAGAATTTTCAATCTGAGATGGTAACAGTGGAGGTGCCGGAGAACCATTTTAAAGCGCCTATATACTATCACCTGCTGATGGTCAAAAAAAAGTCACATGTAGCTTTCTGAGAAAGCTGAAGGAACTCCTGCCTGTTGGTGGACGTTTCTAACAATACTAGTTCAGATCAAGAGAATTACTGAGTGCCAGGTCCTCTCTGAAGTGATATGCATATGTTTCTCTGAAATAACTCATTTTGTTCTTCAGCAACCCAGTGCAGCCACTCTTTACAGCTAGAAAAACGGAGGCAAAGAAGAATAAGCAGCTGATTTCCCATCACTCAGCTCCTAAGTGGCAGAGCGAGGGATGTGCATTAGGCTCATGCCCTTACCCATTCCTCGCCCAGTCAGTGATGACAAGACAAAACTAAAGCCTAGTTTTGATGAATTTTGGAGTTGGACTACCTTCAACTGCAAGTTTCCACATGTCTTAGATATGTAGCATGGTTAAACCTTGATGATACGCTAGAGGCTAAGAGGTGTCTCAGTGGTTAGGAACACTTACTACTTTTGCAGAGGACCCAGGTTCAATTCCCAGTGCTCACAGCAGGTGGCTCACAAGTGCCTGTAACTTCAGGTCCAGGGGATCTGAAGACCACCTTGGGCATCTGCATGCATGGTGTGCAAATAGACTCTTGCAGACACACACATGCATGCATAATAAAGAGATAAATAAATATCTTTTTAAAATATATCATGTTAAATAAAATGAGGTGAGCACAAAGGACACATTTTATATAATTTCTTGTTTCTGAGATGCTGGGAACAGTCAAATTCATAATCAGTAAGTGGAGTGGGGGCTGGAGACATGGCTCAATGGTAAAGAGTACTGACTACTCTTTCAGAGGACATGAGTTCAATTCCCAGCACCCACATGGCAGCTCACTACTCTCTGTAACTCCAGTTCCAGGGAACCTGATACCCTCACACAGAAATGCATACAGGCAAAACACTAATGCACATAAAGTAAAAATAAATAAGAATGCTCACTGCTCTCTCAGATACCAAAGTTTGGTTTCCAACACCTATATGGTAGCTTACAGTCATTTGCAACTCCAGTTCTAGAGAATCTGGTACCTTCTTCTGGCTCAGGGCATCAGGAATACAAGTGGTGTATGGACATACATACAGGCAAAACACTCATACATATCAAATAAATAAATCTTTTTAAAAGTGGAATAATGATTACCAAGAGCTGGGGAAGGAGAGCTGAGGAGTTGCTGTTTGAGAATAGAGCTACATTTTTGAAGCATTAAACTCCTGAGGAGGGATTGTGGTAATGGTTATACAACTATATGAATGCACTAAATGCTATGCAAAAATACATATGCAAATATTCATAAATGGTTAAAATGGTAAACTTCATGTTATATACATGTTGCACAATTATAAAGAAAAACAATGTACTAAGAAATGGAATATAGCCACGCAGCACAGGAGATACAGAGGAAATCCACAGTTGGCAATCGTTTCCTACACCACTGATGACCCAGGTCACCCCATCTTTCCTTGGGCCATTGCTAAGGACATGTTCTGCTCAACTCATGCTCACAGGGAGGTTACTGCAGTAAGAAATATCACATCCCAGCAGGACATATTAAAGAGAAGGAAGGTTGGTGCTGTGTGATTTTCCGTGTGTCCCCTGTCCAACTGATATGCTAAAACTTAATGTCCAAGATAATGATATTAGGACATGAGACCATAGGCAGACAGTACATGATGGATTCAGGGCCTTTGTGAGTGGGGCTGATGTATTTCTTCAGGAGGCCTGAGAGACCTCCTTTTGCCTTCCTTCCATTTAAGAACCTATAGAGCAACCTTGCTAATGCTGCGATCCTTTACTACAGCTCCTCATGTTGAGGTAGACCCCAACCATAAAATTATTTTTGTTGCTATTTCATAACTGTAATTTTGCTACATAATATACATATCTGTGTTTTCTTTTGTTTGGGGGATGCAGTAAACTTTATTAATGGTTTTCAAGAGAGTAGGGTTCCCTAAGCCCCTCCTTTTATTCTGGGGTTTTGGGATGGAAACTGTAATGCGGATGCTCAGTATCAGCTGAGTTGGGACAGAGACTGCTCAGCCAACAAGGGCTTATTTCTTGCTCTCACTCTTATGTCCTTGCAGGGGTGGGTGGTCCAGGGTGGGTTTCTTACACCTTGGAAGCTATGGAGGCCATGAGGTCCACCACTCTGTTGCTGTAACCACATTCATTGTCACACCAGGAAATGAGTTTTACAGAGCTGTCATTGAGAGCAATGCCGGGCTCAGCATCAAAAGTGGAGGAGTGGGCATCACTGTTAAAGTCACAGGAGACAATTTGGTCCTCAATGCAGCCCAGGATGCCCTTTAGTGGACCCTCAGACGCCTGCTTCACCACCTTCTTGATGTCGTCATACTTGGTATCTTTCTCCAGGCAGCACTTCAGATCTGTAATGGACATATTGGGGATAGGAATATGGAAGGCCATGCCTGTAGGCTTCCCATTCAGCTCTGAGATGACCTTGGCAGCACTAGTGGATGTAGAGATGATGTTCTGGGCAGCCACACCGCCATCATGTCACAGCTTCCCAGAGGTGCCATCCACAGTCTTCTAGATGGCAGTGAAGGCATGGACCGTGGTCACGAGTCCTTCCACAGTGCCAAAGTTGTCATGGATGACCTTGGTCAGGGGGACTAAGCAGTTGGTGGTTCAGGAAGCACTGGTGACAATCTGGAGTGAACTGTCATACTTCTCATGATTCACACCCATCACAAATATGGGGGCATCAGCAGAAGAGGTAGAGATGGTGATCTTTTTGGCCCCACCCTTCAAGTGAGCCCCAGTGACTCCAACATTCACCATCCTATCTCAGGAACGAGGCTGGCACTACACAAAAAGAAACAGGAAGGAGCAGAGAGCCAATATCTTTGTTTTCTCATTATTAGGAGACTCCTGTGAAAGGGTCAGACGACCTACAGGTTGAGAACCTCTGTTATAGAAGCATTATGTATAAGGACCAAGACCTGAAGAGCTGACACCCTGGTCTGAACTCCCCAGCCTCCAGAACATGTAAACAATGGAATATTGTTTATCTATTACCCATTATCAAGTTAGAGCAACCCCAACTGACAGGTAGAAGGACTTCATTAGAAGAGAGGAAACATCCCGAAAGGCCTCCAGCATATCTATACACATTTCATTGACCATTTTATTTGTCACCTGCTCATGTCTACAGAGATCATAATGAGTAGCTTGGATCCATCAGGACTTGTCCTTTGGGTCTGAGCTCAGCATTTTCTTCCCCTGTAAACCAAAAACCACACTAAGTAGGAGACATCCCTGAACAACTTCCTCTCTGTTAGAGAGGTGAAAGAGGCAGAGAGGATGCTGAGGAGACATCCAATGGTGTTTGCTACAGATTGTAAAGGAGTACTTAATAAACTAATTTGTAATCCATAAGCACTGCCTTATAGCCTGTGTCATTAATACCTGTCAGTTTAAGCTGGCTAAAGTTTCTCCTAAAATATATCTCAATGTAATCTTTGTTTGTAATTCATTTGGTACCACTACCTGCTCATAATGGCTTAAAAATGTAAGAGCAGATGGGGCTACCACGGACATTTTGTAATACATCACTGAGATTTTTCAATGGAGAGAATTTCAGGGAAGGGAAGGGGGTGGGAAGCAGAGTGAAGGGCAGCTAACCATGAGTTAAAGTGTCTAAGGAATGATTTGATGCTCCTTATCTGTGCTACTCACACGCACACTCACCTGCATACCCACAGCACACTACACACACACAGAGGAAAGGATTGGCAAGAGCCTTGGTCAGGGTCAAGTTCTAAGCCCACTTGCTCACTTGGGCATATCATGATCCTTATGCCTGGCTGACTTAACCTCATCATTTTTCTGAGTGTCTGTTTCTTACAACATGGGAGAGATACAAGCAGAGTCTTCCATAAGACACCCAAGGGATCATGGAGAAACTCTGTCATTGACTTTTTGCCATCATAGCCCTAGGTCACGAGCCTCTTCTGGCTCCTCTTAGAGCCTGGGTATCCTTCCTTGTCTCTGTGTTACATTACCATCTGCAGCTCACCTAGGAGCAAAGCTCTCTATCTGGCTCAAGTTTCAGATCTTCAATGACCCTGTAAAGATCCAGTAACCCTGAAAGAGCTCCCTTAGAGACAGGAGACTTTCTGATTGTGCTATCCTCGGTGCCCAACAGGCTGAGAGGTCTGTTCACCTCTCTGGCATGCTAATCAGTCACACATGTCCTACATGACTCTGGCTTCCACAGTCCCTATACTTCTGGGGTGTACCCTGCTTTTGTACCCCAGATGCCATTCCCTTTGGGCAGGCTAACACATGCTCCTTTAGTAGAATTTGCTTTTGTTAGATCCAGATTCTAATCTCAGCATTACTACTAACCAGCTGGGAAGCAACAGGCAAGCTCCATCCTGTGGCTCTTAAGTTGCTGATAGGTCTAATGGTGTTGTGAGAATCAGACATGTAGGCTTGGTCCTCTAGCTAGGATGTGATTTCAAGTCTGTTTAGGCTTTCCCCATCCTCTTCCTCATAGGGGATGAGCTCTTGGACAGCAAGATCCCTAGGTATTCATTTCCCAAATCCCAAGAACCTTCCTCAGGGTATTTCATAGGACAAGCATTTTCCTAAGTAAGTATGAATCTTGGGGCAGTGAACAATCAATCCATCGAAAGCCTTTGTAGAACATCATCCTATGTCCAACTCGCTACCAGCCTCTATGAACCTCAGAATAAGGTCTGCCCCAGGAAACACAATGTCATTGAGTACATAAGAAGGCTTACTCAATTTTAGCTCTTGTCCTGGGTAACCTAGCTGGGTCCACCTGACTGGCTGGGTGACCCATCATCCTTCCTCCCCACTCATACCCAAAACTGGGGGGGATGGACGACTTATTTATCAAATACAAAGGGTCTGCAATAGCTCCCAGGTCATTCGGTTAGTATCGTTTTCAGGTATAGCAAGTGTTTAATGTCTCTGATGAGGCCCATGGAAAGATCTCCATCCAGGACAGGTGTGAAGAAGACAGAGAGTTGGTCAAGCTCCTAAAAATAGTCTTAACTTTCTATTCTCTGAGCCTATGACACAGGATAGATGGAAAGCCTGGTTTACCTCACTCCCCCACCCCAAGCCCACTCCATTTTTATATTGCTCTGAGGTTAATAGCCATGTCGTGTGGGGTCATAGAAGACATCTGTGTCTCAGATAATATGCTTACAGTGATTACCACACGTAATTGACTGACCTTCCCTCATTCTTTCTCCACTGCAGGCAAAGGCTGATAGGACGAGGCAAGTCACAGAGTTTATTTTCCATCACACACTATTGTGCGGCTGAGCAAATATTTTAGCAAGCTTTGAATGAACTACCTTTTCAAGCTCCAGGTTTTCAGAGGTAAAATAGGAAGCCATGACAAACCCAATATTAGATTTTAAATCAACGTTGGGCCATCCTACTTATGGTGCTAGTGTGGACATCAAGGAAAATCAAGTTCAGGGTATGAACGTTGTGGGATCCTTGTCCCATCCCTTCACCCTTCTTTGCTTGGCTTGCGAGCTGAAGCGGCATTCTTGATGCATTTTTTTTTTTTTTTTTAACAGTGTCTGTTTGTTTAGAGGAAAGGAAACATTAGCCCCTGGTGTCCAGACGATACCCCCACAGGGTAAAGGGAGCCTAACACTTTGTAGTCAGTCTATCCAATCATAACAGTGGCCACATGGGGTCCAGCCACCAGCTCCTGCATCCGCCTGCCTTCATGATGCCCTAACAAAGGACAAGCATGTAAAGCAATCAGCAAGCGGGCTTCCTCCTTCAAGACAACTGAAACTCTGGGTCCCAGAGAGAATGAAGAAAGGAGATACAGAGGAAAGAAATTCTCCAAAGTAAACTTCAAAATGTTACATTAAGATTTAAAACCTCTTTAATAATGTTTTACCTTAGCTCTATTCCATCTATCTAGCAATTAATCCATCAGCCTCCACATAATACATACCCTACAGGAAACAGGATTGCGTGTCTCTAGCTGAATCCCACTGTGAATTACTAATGTGTTAATGTTGGGGAATTCTAAGCTCCCTTCTTTCATCATCCTTCTCCATCAGCCCTGGGTACCCCAACAGGTGAGGCTGGGCCTTAGCATCTCCACCGGGTTGGTGTCTAAGTCCCAGGGAAACAGCCAGGGTCTACAGCTCCATTGCTGTGACCTTGCCCGGGTCTAAAGTCTCGATGTTTGTACTCTAAAACTCACATCATCTCATCAAACCTCTACAGGGCTGCATCTCAAGACGATGAACCAGAGATGAGTTTCAGTTTTCAATCACATGCTATCCCACAGGGCTGCTTCCGAGTCAAGACTCAATGGAGTTCTGGTTACGATTTAGAGAAATCTACCTGGAATTGTCAGCTCACCAATATTTCATAGACGACGTTGTCCATGCCCTTCTGTTGGTGAGGGAAAAAACAAGAGAAAGGGGGTGGAGGGAGGAGGTTGCCCCGCTTAACAGAAAAATTATACATATTCTAAACATATGGGTGATCTTTAGAATGCCTCAGCATCACTTCATAATTATATACTACAAGTTTTAATTAACTAAAGCTCTGCAAATCAGAATGCCTTATTAAAATGCAATTAATCCTTTGATTAAAAAACAAAAAGCACAAGTATTTACAACAAAAACACAAGTAGAATAATTACAAATATCATGTACCCATTTCTTTTCTTTGGGTGTCACTTATGATGTCGCCTGCTCCCTTCATTAATTCAAACACACACATTATCTCACATCCACAGCAGCGTGAGTGACAGTAACCACCAAACACACAGCACTATATCCTATTGATTTCGGCAAATCCTGAACAATAGCATTTGCATGCTTCTTTCTGTCATAATAAAGATATGCCATTCAGAATTAAAGCCCGGCCAGGCTAGTGGCAACTAATTGTGTAGTGTGTAATGAGTGCAATTTCAATTTGATATCACCCTCAGCTTTTCTTGCCACACTCGCTAAGTACTTTCAAGTCTTTGTGGGGAAATAATTGATTTTTTTGTGCTGTGGGCACAAGAAAATTATTATGATCTTTTGAATAATGCCAAAGAAAAGACCATGAACGATTTAAATTGGTGTATGAAGAAGGCTTCACCGTGGACTGCGGCTTGACTGACATCCTGCTAATGCTGTATCTCGATTAGCAGTTCTTAAGGAGGTAGCTGATACGAAGCTGGTAAAAAAAATAAAGAAACGGTGCTCCTAACGTTGGGTGGTGGTAAGGGTTGCTGCTCCATCTTCCATGTTATCCAGGGAGGATGTCCAATTTGGGGATTTAAGGCATGACACGATTACGTAATTGCCTGGCCTTCACCACTGAGGGTATGCTTCCACTGATAAATGACATGTTTGAAATGGGCAGATAGGAGAGGGGCTGAACCCACATTGTTAGCTCGCTTAGACCCATCTGTGGTGGGCAGATCCCTAGGTCCGGAACATGAAAGCCAGTTAGCATCTTTTTCTGACATTCAACTCCAGGAAGAAATGGGGAGGAAGATGGACTACTTTATTTCTTAATCTTCCCATTAGGAATAACTGCTTGCTCCTGCTGTGAGCTTGGCTTGGATCTGACAGAAGGGCTAAAGTTTGTTTGTTTGTTTGTTTGTTTGTTTATTTATTTATTTATTTATTTATTTATTCATTCATTCATTCATTCATTCATTTATTTTAAGGCATTTGAACCCAAGGTCTATTGCTCCTAAACTTTGTTTGTTTAATGAGCAAGGAAACCTACACCCAGACAGGTTTCCTTTGCGTCCATGAAACCTTCTATCTGCAAACCAAACCAGGACAATTGGTCCACCCTCCCTTGCTACCCATCTCCCCTTCCCCCAGCCAAGCTTTCTATTCCCAGTGTGCCCGCTTGGACACCGAGGACAGGAAATAAACACCTTAGAGAAGGATGGATCCCCGATTCAAAACACATTTCCACCTTAAAATGCATCCACCTTCCGAATCTCATTCTTTAGAGGGAGGGCTGTGGTTAATTTAGTTGGTCATAACTAAATAGTTTCTAATCTGGAGCAGGAGGCTGCTGGGAATATTGGACAGTTTAAAGGTTAATCACCATCGCCTGGTTACACAAGTGAGGCAGAACTAATTCCTCCAAAGGCAAATGGCTTGCAGTTTTATCAGCAGCGCAGATTAGAAGTGTTAATATACAGAACAGAATGGACGCTTAAGGGCCGGTTTTCCCCTTATCGGCAAACTTTGCAACAGAACTGAGTTTCTGCACAACCTCTGCACTTCTATAATAAGGCCCCTTATTTTGCCTCTCGAGCAGAACTATCAAACAATCCTGTCCAAACCACTGCCACCAAAATCAGGGTATTACAGACCACGGCTAATTGGAAGATCACTATAATGAAGGAAAAGATAAAATACTTTGGCTGTTGGCCTAAAATGTGGATCAGCACAACATAGGAAGCTATCTTGCTATGTCACATTCTGAGAGATTTACATAAACAATAAACTCAATCCAATAGCAACCCCCCTCCCCAATACATCTTTGTTTACAGTCAATGCAACCTAAAGCTAGACTGGAGGAGGCGGGAGAGGTTTTTTTTTTTTACATAAGGCAATATGATTAGGCCAGCAGTTTTGCAACCGTGCAGGAGAGCGGGAGCTGTGCATATTTCCTCCCTTGCAATCAGCAGGGAGAAAATGGTTTTTAATGTTCTCCATGCTTCCTATATCATAGATATTTAAATATTTGGACCACTCAATATGCTAAAACGCTTGCACTAGCGGCACAAATTGACTTCCGTGATTCTGCGAGGGCTGCAGGTGCCTTTCCAGGGGAAGAGAAAATGGAGTGTGTGGAAAGGGGAGGTTAAAAGGCTGCTGGAAGCTGGTACCCAAGTGACTCCGTGGGTATGGCTCTGAAGACTGGGAGGAGGAGGGCAGACGCGCATGTCAGAGTCTCCTGTTTTAGGAGAACACATTCAGAGAGAGCCGATCTAACGCGCAGGGTCTCTTTGGTGGGGAATATGCTGTTATACCCAAACCAAGCAAGAGGAAGAGATATGGGGGGGGGGTCACTGAGAGCAGGCCCACCCCATCCTCCTCTGTGTTAAGGCCTGGTTTCTCTCCTATATATGTGAGGCCACCTGGGGGAAGTCAGCACCAAGTGCTGGACAATGTCTTCACTGCTGCCCCCCACCTTTCCCTGGGTGCCCTAAAACTCCAGAATCTCTAGACAAGTAAGAAAGAGGAAGTGATACAATGTAAATGGACTTTCAAGATTCTATAAGGAGCCATGTCTTTCTTCTGACTGGCCCACAGACCATGCAAGGGACTTCCTAATTTCTACTCACTGACTAACATCTTCAGTATGTATTTCTTGAATGCTGTGGATGCTGCAGATGGTACAGGCTGCTCCTAAGGAATCAGAGAGTTCTATGTAGAAGACTAACTCTGAGGCTGAGTGACAGGAAATAAACTGTAACATAGCAATAAAGAATCACAGTACAGAAGTACAGCTAACTGGTGACCGATTAGACTACACAAGAAGTAATTTGGTTTCTAGAGCCTGCAACCACCACTTTACTAACCATGCGCAATTCCTAACTACATTCTAAGTATTTGTCTTTATACCAGTGATGCTCAAACTGTGGGTTTCAACTCTTTGTGTGTGTGTGTGTGGGGGGGGGTTGAACATCCCTTTCACAGGGGTTGCCGAAGACCATAGAAAACACAGATAATTACATTATGATTCCTAATAGTACCAAAATTACGGTTATGAAGTAACAACAAAAATTTATGATTGGGGGTCACCAAAGCATGTTAAAGGGTTGCAGCATTAGGAAGATTGAGAACCACTGCTTTATGCCCACAGATAAATGTAGACCCCACCCCTTTCAAGGAAATTTCTCTTTGCACAGATGGACACTATTGCAAAAAAAATCACAGCCAATGAGAATGCAGAGCTGTGAGTTGGGTGGCGGTAGCACACATAAACCCCAGCACTAGAGAGGTAGAGGCAGGTGGATATTTGGGAATTTGAGGCCAGCCTGACTTGCAAAAAGTTTCAGGACAGCCAGGGCTTTTACACAGGGAAATTCTATCTCAAAAAACCAAAATTAATTCATTAAAAAGCAGATTTGTGGATCCCCCTGTCCTAATGGGTACTCGTACAAACACCTCTAGCACCTAAGTCTCAGAGACCATTTTGGAAGAGGGAGCAGAAAGTCTGTAAGATGCAGAGGGTCAGGGGGTTTGCCGTGAGATCCTGTCTCCTAGCAATGTGAGAAGTTATATCTGTAAAGTCTCACCAACATAATTGCCCAAACATGGGCCAAACAAGGACTTCAGTGATAAAAAAGAGCTTGGTGTGGTGATGCACACCTTTAATCCCAACACTCAGGAGGCAGAGGTAGGCAGAATTTGAGGCCAGCCTGGTCTACAGAATGAGTTCTGGGACAGCCTGGGCTACACAGAGAGTCCCTGTCTCAGAAAGGAAAGAAGGGAGGGGGGAGAGAAGAAGGGAGGGAGGAAAGGAGGGAGGGAGAAAAAAGAAAAGAAAGAATTGCTTTGGATGTTCAAGAAGAGCTCGACATACGTGGCCAAAGTTGTTAGGAATGTAGTTGCTCCTCGTATTTCACGGATTTCACACTCACCAAGTGTGCAATGCACTCCTAATGTTCTAGACACTAGACTTGCACAAATGAGGGAAGTCAGGCACCTGCTGTCAGAGTGTGACCCGTGCACGACCAGACGACCCCCCCCCCCCACGTGAGCGCTCATATGCCCAGCTCTTACAGGAGAAGCTTTGGCTTCAATGAGAGACCTTGTGAATGTCCCTTGGGTGGTGCTTGTGGTAGACGCAGAGAGACCTGCGTGAGGAGGGAGGGACTGTGCCAACGAGGGTTGACTCCTAGCTTAGCCAAAATCACAAAGAACAGAACAGTAGCTGCAGGAAACCAGGCCCAGCAAAAATAGAGCCGGGCAATTTGCTGTAGACTTTGTGCTGATGAGATTTGGCAGAGAGAGAAAATAATGGAACATAAAGAAGTCACTTTCCAGAATGTTGCAGATAACTGATGTTCTTTTTAAGAGAGAGAAAGAGAGAGAAACATCAGTTGAGAGTGATTAGCGAGATAAGAGACTCATGATCTGGAAAGGATGGCGGGCAAAGAAGATACTGGTCTAAAGCTGGGTGGTAGTGGTGCAAGCCTTTAATTTCTGCACTCAGGAGGCAGAGGCAGGCAGATCTCTAGGATTGAGGCCAGCCTGGTCTACATAGTGAGTTCCAGGACAGCCAGGGCTACACAGAAAAACCTTGCCTTGAAAAACAAAAAAACAAAACACAACAAAATTATTGGTCTAGAACCTGCAAAAGGAGATACAGCCTAGAAGATTGTGAAGGCCTCTGGGCAATTCTTGGAGCCCACTTGAGACTCACAGAGAGAAAACTGACAGTGAAATTTGCCAGCAAAGTCATGTGCATCTCTCCAGCCTCTTCCAGGACCACATAGAGGAACTGCATTTGTCCAGATGGAACAACCTGGGAGGGGAGCCTGAGGCCTCAGAGACAAGTGGGCTTCAGAAGTGCAGAATAATCCTTGGATTGCTGCTGCCAAGAATCAACACTTGGGTCTCACTAGGCCCTGAGCCAATGTGCTTCCATCTAGCTGGGGAAGCCAACAAGCTGTCTTGGATAACAGGAGAAGAAAGCTAGGGGCAGAGAAGGCATCCAGGCCATTGGAATATCCAGCTGGCAAGTGCTGACTGACCACAGGCATGAAGCCTTCCAGAATTTCTCAATGCTGATTGGGAACAACTGTCTGTCAAGGGATACAACTAACAGAGCTGGTATCATTGTGAGCAAATTATTTCCCTACATTTTTTTTTTTAATGGAAGTGTGTAGCATATGAGCATCTTCCGTGTCTTCAGAGGAGTTTCTTTCCTCAGCTCAGTTTGACCATCTGAGGTCCAGAACTTGGCTGTCCATGTTGGAATTAGATATGGATGCTCCCTTAGGAATAGGTACCTGTATTTCATGCCAAAGCTTCCAGACCCTGTGCCATACTTCTGAGTAGTTCACTTCCTGTGAACCTTTGCTGAGATCAAGTCTGATCCACAGCAGGGAAACTTACTGAGAAGCAGATAAAAGTCCCCAGATGCTACTTAGTCCTGTGTAGCTGAGATTCCGTTCTGTGTTTGTGGTTCCTGTGCTGGATGTTTATAGAGTTACTGATATTGTTTCTACTTCTCTATTACTGTAATAAAGCAACATGATCGAGTCGTCTTATAAAAGAAATCACTTATGGTTCCAGAGGGTTAGAGTCAATGGTGACAGAGAGATGGCATGGTGGCAAGAACAGCAGAGAGCTCACATCTCAAACCACAAGCAGGAGACACAGCTAACTCAAAATGTCCCAGTCTTCTGAAACCCCAAAGTCTGCCCTGAATGACACACCTCCTCTAAATTGGGCCACACCTCCTAATCCTTCCTAAATACTTCCACCAACTGGGGACCAATTATCCAAACCTATGAGCCTATGGGAGTTATCTCCATTCAAACCATCACACTATGGTTACCTGAGGTTATAACAACAATAATAGTACTCTCTTCCTCCAAAAAGCTCTCATTGTTTTTGGGGGGCAGAGTATGTATGAGACACTCTGCATGGGTACAGAAAGAGCTTCTGAGGGAGAGTTGAGATCTCCCTAGGTTTTCAGCCAAGCAGATAATGCTGGAGCCAAACTCAAAAAAATATGGAGCTAGTCCCTGGGTACTGGAGTGTTTAAGGCAGAGCAAGTTCTATAAAGAGTTCAAAGTGGGGGGGGGGGGGGGTTTGAAGCCAATACTCAGAGAAGAAGAAATGAAAGGAAGACCCAGAAACATAAGGCAAGATGGAAACTTCATGCATTAGATAGAGGTGGGTATAGTCAATGTTCATGAGTCAACATTATATGTCAAATAAGCCATTAAGCAGAAACACTCATAGAGTAGGGTTATGACTACTTGATGATGACCAGAGAGGCTTGCAGAAAATTAAGCCTGTGCTTCTATGTTTGGGTCTGAATGTGCCGATACTGTCTCCAGTGTTTAAACACTTTATGGGGAGCTGGTGATGCAGTCCTGGGAGGTTATGAAATTTTTATGAAGCAGAGTCTTGTTAGAGAGGTATCACTGGGGGCTGGCCTTTGAGGGTTAGAGCCAGCCATGTTTCTGGTCATTTCTGTTTCCTGCTGCCAGGTCTCTTTCTTGACAAACTGAAATCTCTCTGAAACCATGAGTCTGTTTGTGTCTGGTATCGTGTTCCAAAGATGTAAAACAGTAGTTAGTATATTCTCCTGGAAGCAGTGATTCCAAATGGGCTAGCAGTGTCCAAAGCACTTTACAGAACATAGTCTCTAAATAATAGAACCGACTTGGAAAGGGAAGGCATCTGTGAGCTTAGAGTTCCCAGGCACTTGGGAATTGAAGTTGCTCAACAATTGGAAACCCCTCTGCTTAGCTACTTTTTCTTATATACAAAGAATCAAGGTGCGTGGGTCCTTTGAACACACAAAGATGCTTTTTGTTACTGTTATTAAATGTATTTTTAAACACCTTAAAAACAAAACCCCTTGTTATATATAAACCCATAAAGGATAAGTCCTCAGATCTTGGCCCCAAATTCTGGTGATAGGCTCCAGAAACCCCTGCCAAGTACCATAGAACCAGAGCCTGCCTTGCCCAAGCCAGTATCCCCTTCCCCTGCTTCTTACCCTCCAGATCCCAGCCAATTCCTTTCAGAGGACCATTGCCCCTCCTCCTAGGCTTCCATGGTATGTTACGTACTTTGGAGTTTTAACCCCTGTGCCTGGCTCTCCACTCCATGCAGACCCCAACCCTCTCAAACCCTTCATCCTGCACAAGGGAGGGATCGGAATCACACCAAAATCACAACTCAGTGGTTGGGAAACAAACACCATCCATCAAAGGAATGAGGGAGCTGGTCCAGGAAATGGAAATGAAGACTGTTGGGAAGCAAGACTGGTACCTAAGAGCAAAGGGGAGATTCTCCACATCGTTCTTCCATCCTCCGTCTTCCTTCCATCCTTCTCGTCTTCCTCCCTTCCGGTTCTCTCAGCCTCTCTCTCTGTCTTCCCCTACTGCATTTACAGGCTTTCTTGCCTTGCCTCCCCTGGCCACCCTCTCCCCTCTAGTTTTGCCTGGCATGAGGCTAAGGGTTCACCTAGTATTTGTTCTACCCTCCATTCTCCAAGGCCTTTGTCTCAAATGCCCATGACCAAATGCTTGGAGTTTACCTATACACGAAATGATTTGATTGGCTCTACCTTCCAAAAAAAGTCTCCCGGATCAGGTGCCCTGATCCCACCAGCTAGCTGGAGGGTAGAAAGAGGAAGCGGGGGCGTTTTGTGGTCCTCTAAGCCCTCTCCAGAAGAGTGGTAGGCAAAATTCAGTTCATTGAAGTGGATTCAGACCCCCAAAATACGTTGTCTATAGTCATTTCACAACCAAGGACAAACTCTGAAACAAGAAGAAACCCTCTGGCTAATTTAGGAACTTATATTTAATCTTCTATGGCGCTTCACTGTCTACAGGAGAGAATGGGAAAAGCCATTTCTGATACTTGACCTTGTGGTTTCAAATTGTCTCCTGGGGACCTTATAGCCCTCTGGCCCAAATCCCTTCTCTCCTGCCTGGCTCTATTTTTCATTGACATTTCAAAAAGAGTGACAGTGACGTGATGGACGGTAATCAAGGACAACTGTCTCACTGAGGGAGGCCTCTAGAGGGCCGACAGCATACAGCCACAACCACAGAGACTGTGTTGCACGGAAGGGGCCATCTAAGAAGATAGAGAGGTTGGCCGAGCTGAGGAACAGACAGGAGGAAGAAATTCAAAGGGGGTCTCCCTCAGCCAGTGCAGATGAATCTCCGAACAGTGGAGGAAACCAGGGTTGGTCTGGAACAAATGTGGGACAGAAAGAGGTGATGTCATAAGCCCAGTTCCAGTCTTCTCTCTTCATAAGGCTGGCACTGCTGGTGAAAGCCTCTGCCTTTGTCTAGAGGGAGGACAGACCTCATCCAGGATGTTCCTCGATGTTGGTGTTGGGGGAACTGCCTTGCTCTTTTGTCCGAGTTCTCTCTCCACAGAAGGAGAACAGTTCCCAGAGTGAGTGAAAGTGAAGACATGACCACTCTTAGGTATGGCTGAGGAGATTTTTACCGTCAATACGAGGGAGATAACACCCAGAGGCATCTGGAAGGATCCAGACTGAAAGTGGCCAGCAGAGTAGACCAAGCTGTGAGGGGTAGGGAGCAAGAGAGTAAGAGAAGACAGGGGAGACAAAAGGCCAAGAGGCCAAGAGTGTGTGGTGCTGACATGACTGGATTATATAGGGAAGAGCAGCTGAGGGAAGGGGAGGGAAGCTCCAGAGTTGGAGACCTTTAGAGTAGGGGGTGGGGGTGAGAAGTGTTGAGGGAAGCCAGGACTCTGTAGTAGCTGCTTATGTTGCTGATGCTGAGAAAGCCTGGAGGTCAGCATCTGCTGTGATATGTTAATAGGTACGACAGTTAGCCATTTGCTATGGGTTTCTCTGGGACCTAACACAGAGTTTATTGGCCACTACACAGGAAAGGCCCAGGCCTGCGACCACCAGGGCCTGTGACCACCAGGCAGTCCTTAACCACTCTCTGCATTGCATACACCTGGTGAGGGGGGCTGGGTAGCCCAAGTAGTATATTAGCCAGATTTTGCAGGTATGCTTCCCACTTACACGGATTTTTTTTTTTCCAGTGCATATGCTTTAGACTGGCCTTTCCTGGAGCTACGTCCATAAATGTTGGACATGAAATAGACATAGATTTGAGAAAAAAAAAAAGAATAGCAGTTACCAGGGGTTTTCTCCAACCATGCATTTGGAGTTAACTGGTTTTGTTCAAAGGCCCGCTATGAGAGGGTTTGACATTAGCCCAGAGCCTCTTAAAGCTAGACTTTTACAAGTGATCACAGATTAGGTGGGAGAGATGGCTCCACTGTGAAAGGTACATAACCAAAAAAACAATTGACCACAGGTCCCTGGACTTGACATTCTGCATGTCACAGTCTTGGTGATCTTAGAGGCCCCTATCTTGGTAAACATTTTCTTTTCCTTTGGGAAAAGATGGGGTGGGTTCTGAGACCCTGTGTACCCTGAGGGCTTTCTAGAATTGAATCAGATCTTCCAGAAGACCATGTGCCTTCTGTGTTCAATGACATCTCCCCAGTGACCCAGTGAAAGGTAAGTCAGCCCTGCCTTGTGCTCATTGATGAGGATCAGCCCCACTGAGACTCACCTGACTTACAGACCCATCTGCGGGTCACACACATTCCTACATCTCCCCAAGAAGCCCTTCGGGAATATTACTTGCATAAATAGACATTCACCCCACAGAAGTAAAAATCAGCCCAAAGGAAATCACCCCCAACTCCCATCAGGCTGAAGGATCACCGTTAATGTTGTTAATGTCTTCATGCATATGTATGATGTTTATTTGCAAAACAAATAAAGAAATCCAACACTACAAATATTCTTTTTTGGAAAACTCCATTGACAGTCAATGAATAAGCTGAGTGTGACCGCATGCCATGGTCCTTGAGTCCACAGCATCATTTTGATGGTTTCATATATTGCTGCAACACCTGCCCCTCATTTCACTTATTAGCCAGCTGATGATCAGGGCTTTCCCAGAGTTCAGATGCTGTTGTGCATTTATTTACCAGTGCTATGTGATTATAATGCAAAGGTGATGCGATTGTTGGGGCAAATTCACCTCACCAGAATTTACCAGTCCACATCTCCACAGCAGTATAAGAGAAAGCCTGTTTTCCATCCCATGATAACGTTCAGCTTCTCCTATGCAGCCAAGTAACAGCTGCTGAAGTGACACGATGAGGTAGGTGCCTATGGGCAATTGACTCTGTCTCTAGTAGTCATGGTTCTCTTTGGACCCAAAACTCCTTTACAAAAATAAATCATTCGGTCCAATACTAAGCCCCCTAGCAACATGGGCCAGTACAGTAACATGACATGGCCTGATCCTGGTTTAGGCTCCTACTAATGACCAAGGTTCAAACCATTCCTTCTATTTAGACCAGCTCACATCCTCAACTCCACCGTGTCTCCTTCCCTGACTCCAATGACCCAAATCTCACTGTCCTGTGGGGTAAGTTGAGGCCAGGCAGCGTGTAGCCAGAAATGTTCAGAAAGATTTACTACCACACTAAACCTAAGGCCTCCCTGGAGAAATACCCGTGCCCTGGTTCCCTACTTAGTCCCCACCCCCACCCCCCACCCCTGCCTGGCTTTCAGTAGCAGGTTCAGTGGAAATTTCAAAGTTCCATGTCATTAAGTTTAGAGCTGGAAATCTGTTAAGTCACCCAGTGTGTGTGTGTGTGTGGGGGGGGGTGTTCGACGGGGTGGACAGGGTGGACAAGGGACAGAATATGGCAGAAAAAATGGCCTCACTGGTCCTTGATCTGTTGTTTCCTTATTGCTGTCATTCTTCTATAGAGCTACACCAAAACAAACACCTCAGTGTCTCCAACTTTTAAGGGAGATAGTGTCCCCCCCTCCACAGCACTCTCTCCTAACTTGAGCCTCTAACAAGAAGGGGGCTGATCTGCAGGCTACAGCTTTCCAGTCAGCCTCATGCCAGCCCTGAAGGCTCTTTATTCCAGCCCACTTTACTTCCAACTCATTTTTCACCTCCCATTCTGCCTGCCCGATCTGATGATTCTTAGACGGATTCTTCTGCTCTTTTGTGAACCGCTAATGTCAACATTGCTATTCTTGTACTTTGTACCAGGGGTTGCAAAGGGGTCTATATGGAATCTTCATTTCACCTGAGGCTTTGTGCCTGACTCTTGGAATGCTGGGAGGGAGCCTCAAGATCAGAAACAGAGCGAGGAAGAAATACGACTCAGTGGAAGAAGCATCGTCTCTTTCACGGCTTCTTCAAGAAATGTATAAACTTCTCCCGGCCTCATTTTGAGAGACCGTTGTGAACTGTAACAGCATCTCTTGGAACTTTCTTCTAGAATGTGGTGACAAATGCATTAGGTGATTCATAACCTGTGCTGTAGAACATGCATCAAACAGGACAGTGAATATGTGACAACCAAGGACTTTTTCAATCTTCCCTTGGCATTCAGCATACCATGCATGAGATCTGTCACAGTACAGGAATTTATAGATTGTCCTTGTCCAACTGCTCCATAAATATCTCCTCCCTCATTCCTTCCCTTCTCTCCATCTCTCCCTTTGCTTCTCAACGCCACCTGTGTCAGCTGGGTTCGTTCATATCTTTCCTAAAAAAGAAAAAAAAAATCAAGATGAGATTTTTAAAACCACCCAAAAAAACTAAGCTGTGAAAACCAAATACTGGACATCCATATTTACAATTTAGACGTATCAAAAACTGAGCACAGACCCTACTTCACCAGAAGTTCTTCTACATCTCCCAGGGAGGTGACTGGAGTCTGTTTGCTCCCTTTAAACCACATACTTGGATGGTGAACAGAAACATTCAGTGCCATCTGCCTCTGTAGCCCTGGCTGAATAGTATATATATTTAGCTTCCCAGGTCCCAGGACAAGGCTGGTAGTCCAAACCTTTTAAGAGCTGATTCTGTTGAGGCTGCTCCGTACTAGGGCTGGCACTGGGGTACAGCAACCCTCAGATTACAAATGACTAAGCTGAGACCCAGAGAAGTTGGGGCACTACTGAGTAATATGGGGAAGGGCAGGTAGGAAGAGGCACCTGCAGCTCAGTTGTCAGAACTTTAGTCAATGGTTAACGGCATCACGGAAAGAAGACTCCATGACCAAAGTTTCCAATATTCGCAAGAATTTAATAACTTGTGCCTCGTGGCCCCTTGGCAGTCTGTTCCTTTCTCTGTTCTTCCCATGTCTTACAACACCCTTCCTTCTCCTCCTCAACACAAAGGAGGGACAAGAAGATTTTGCAAACTAGGTCAGAGATTTGAGTCTTAGGAGAGACCTTGAGAGATGTACTCCCTGTGGGTCACACACACACACACACACACACACACACACACACACACACACACACACACACACACACACTGAATTTTTGTTTGGTTTTGTTTTTCTAGACAGGGTTTCTCTGTATAGCCCCTCCCTGGCTGTCCTGGAACTCACTCTGTAGACCAGGCTGGCCTTGAACTCACAGAAATCTGCCTTTAATTTCTTTTAAATTAAAAAATAAATGCTGAGGTTGTAACTCAGAGGTAGAACACTTGTCTAGCATACACAAGGTTTCACACACATATACATACAAAAGAGTTTGGAGACCTCCAGGGGTCGATGAGGTGCTGCTGGAGGCTCTGAGGTCACTGTATTTTCATATTAGTACTAAGATATAATTTGCCTCTCTACCCACACCATCTAGGGAAGACACACTGGCATGTTCCAGATGCTACATAACTGCAATCTCTCAAGAGATTCACCTCAGAAGCAGACACCAACATCCTGCTGTCCCTCAGCCACACATTGAAGAAACTTGAAAACTAGAGAACAATACCTTTGCTGTTCCCACTGATTTTTACTCCCTATGGAAAACACAGGTTTGTTTGTGAATAACACCATACTATTTATGCCACAATATAGTAGGTTTCTTTTATTATATTTAGTCAGTTAGCAAATGTAACACTTCTCTCTTAGTTTCGAATGCAACAAATACCAATAGAGGTATCCCATGTGGCCAAAGTTAGCCAAAGTTATTTGGGATCTCAAGACTTTGTAAATGCTGGTCTGAGACTAAAAAAACTGAGGAGTTTGTCGCAGGGATGGGGATGTTATCTGCGAGGCTGGTAGAAGTGGTCCCACGTCCCCCCCACCCCACCCCACCCCCGCCCAATTTCCATCTCTCTTTATTCCCGGAGCCTGTGCTCATGAATTTTGGGATTATTCTTAGCTCCAGATAATCCATAAGTGTGGTTCCCAGAGGCCCTCCTTGCCTGCATGCTAATGAGGGCTGAGCAGCTGTGAGGGGAAGGGAGCTTAATGAGTCCCTCGAACATCTCCTGCCATGGTGAGCAGGGCTTTCCCTTTTCATTTTAGAGAGGCTCATGAATCTCTCTTATCAACTCAGAAATGACTTGTCTTATTTCGAACAGTTTGACCAACCCAACAACCAGCCCAGCTCAGCTCAGAGATCCTTCTTCCAAAGTGAGAATTGAGGGAAGGTCTCAAGACAATCCCTCCTTCAGTATTAGGTGACCCCAATTGTCCCTCTTCCTTGGAGACGGGAGTGAGTTGAGAGGAAAGCAGCTGTAGCCTAAGGGTTTCAGTGCTGTGAACCCCAGTTCAAAGAGCTCACCCTGGAACCCATGTGGCAGCCTGGGCTAAAACATGCCATGAGTGAGAGGCTGGCACATAAAACAGTATGCTGACTGACTACTGCTCAGTGTCAAGTCAAGGTGGCCACTTCCAGATTGAGGGGCTAAAGTTCTAATGTGGGAGATTGTATTGTTGCATTGTAAATAATTGGCCCACCCACCGGTTTAATAAAAAGCACTGATTGGCCAAAGGCAGGCAGGAAGTATGGGCGGGGCTACCAGACTAAGAAGACTCTTGAGAACAGGAAGCATGGAGCAGAACACCAGAGAGAAGCCGGAAGAAGCAGAGAACAACTATGCTGCTCTAAAGAAAAGGTACCGAGCCGCATGGCTGAACAGGAAGAATCATGGGTTAGATGAAGGGTAGAGAGCTAGCAAGTTATATGCCTGGGCCTTAGGCCGATCAGCTGAAAACTATTGAAAGCATCTGTGTGTCTCTGCGGGTCTGAGGGTCTGTGGGCCTAAACCTTGAGGTTAGGCCCAAAAGTCCGGGCCAGAAACCTCCTACTACATTATAGAGGAGCCAAGGTTTGTGTGAGGGGTGGAAACAGGAAGAAGGACTCAGTGGAGGAGGCACAATCATACTTACATAAACAATGACAGTATTATATGTTTATGATTAGTGTGCAAAAGCATCTCCCTACAATAACCTAGTGAGCAAGTGTGCTAGCGAACTGTCAACATTCCCTAGGCTTCTTGATGTGGGAATGCCTTTCTGTATGCTGCAAATCTCAATCTTTAAATAAAGGAGCTGTTTTGGGCCATGACAGGCACCATAGAAGAAGTAGGAGGAGGAATCAGAATAGGTAGGAAAGGAAGGGCGGAGTCAGACAGACCAACCCTGAAGCCCAAAGGAGCAACATGTAAGGAACACAGGTGAGCCACGGGCCATGTGGCAGACAGATTAATAGAAATGGGTTGATTTAAGATATAAGAGCAAGCTAGCAATGTGCCTGGGCCATAGACCAAACAGCATAAAGTTAATATAAGAGTCTGAGTTATTTCTGGGGGCCTGAGCGGCGGTGGCTGGGCGACTAAAGGGTCTCCGGCGGCAGCTCTGTGGGTCCAGGACCCTGGCTGCCCGGAACCAAGGACCCTGGCTGCCCGGAACCAAGAAACCCCACTGCTACAGCTTCTCATATAAACAAGTAGAAGCTTAGTGAGCTAAAGTTATCGGCCTCCTAAGAAGTGGTGGGGCTAGACTCTGGCTCTGGGTATCTTGCTCCCAGCTGGGGGGAGGGGGGTTGAGGGGAGAAGCCAGTGAAGGCAATTGGTTGGCATTGCTAATTATTGCCATGAGGAAGGGAAGTAGAACTGAGTCTTCTGAAATCCACACGAGCTGATTATAAAACCTGGGCTTCACACACCACAGGTTTACAGTGCTATCCATTTCCCATGCAGTACACCCAGAGGACACACCAGGAAGTGTGAGCAGTCTGGGCAAACATTCTTAAGTCTTTTCTTGGTCGAGTGTGGGAATACAGATCTGGTTACACCTACCCTAAATATTCTTTAGGCTAGACAGTCTGGCTCACCTCCAAAAGGAGACCCCAGGGATTCCCATTGTAGCACCATGAACTCAATCCTAAGTCATTCCCAAGGAGCAATGGGGCCCCTGCGCTCCCCTGGAGAGGATGTGAATGAAAATCAGTAGATGATCCCTTGATCACCTCAGCTTTTGTGGAAGCAACTCAACCTTACTCCCTTTGGCTGACTTGTCACCATGAGATTGGTGACCCTCCCAGTTTCCCGACAGGCACCATGTTCCTCAGCAACACACTCTTCTATATTTGTCTCAGGCTCAGCCACAGAGAGAATTATCCCCCCTATTGAGGGGGATATCTAGTAGTCACAACAAACATATAGAGGTGAAAGGGCAACCAATCTTCCATTCCCACCTTGCTCCTCCTCCTCTTCCCCCTCCTCCTCCCCTTCCTCCTCTCCCCTCCCCCTCTTTGAGACAGTGTTTCTCTGTGTAGCCTTGGTGGTTATAGAAGTCGATCTGTAGACCAGGCTAGTCTCGAACTCCCAGAGATCCACTTGCCTCAGCCTCCCAGAGTGCTAGGACTGCATGTGCCACCACTGTCCATCAGGGTTTCTCTTCCCTACCGCTGTTTATGCAGGCTAGCTTGTCTCCGGTCTCCATCCCCCATCTTGCTTTAGGAATGCTGGGATTACTGTAGTCACAAGTTTCTTTTCCCAGTCAGAAAAATCTTAAATACTCAGCAGCCACTTCCCAAATAATTGAGTTGGAGGCTTAATTTTATAGTTAACTTCTGGGCCAGTAGTTCAGGCTTATTACTATCTAGCTCTTACAACTTAAATTAATCCATGATTCTATTTATGTTTAGCCACGTGGCTTGGTTCATTTGATCAGTCCAGCATTCTCATCTTGCTTCCTCTGTATCTGGCTAGCATCTGCTCTCTACCTTTGCTCTTCCCAAAATTCCCCTAGTATGGTTTCCTGTCTAACTACCAGCCAATCAGCATTTTATTAAACCAATAGGAGAAACAAATGTTTACAGTGTACAGCATTTCCCCCTTTTTTGAACTCAGGTCATCTAGCTTTCATGGCAAGGGCTTTACCCACCGAGTGGTCTCTCCAGCCTTTGAAATTATTTATTAAGGATGTGGTCCTTTTTTCTTCCAGGGACTGGAAAATTCACTTGTTCTTGGCTAAACTAGGTCAGCAGAGACTGGGAGCCTTGCAGTGTTACAGGTCCTGGGCCTATCGTATAATATACCGAAATAGATTGATCATGGGAGGGTAGTAATGTTGTCTGTCACAGGAGGCTGTTCACACAGCAGGTCCAATGGTAGCCTCCATCATAATTTTCTCATGAACAAGTTTAGGTGAATAGATATAATTCTCATATAGATTGGTGGTATATGGCCTCTGCCCTCCAGCACACACACTCCTGACCTCCCAAGCCTTTGTGTCACCCCTTCCTGTCCCAACATTCCAGGTCAGCTGACTGGGGTCCTCCAAAGTCTGAACCAGCCTCATCTTGAAACTTCCGTGATTTTATAAGTGATGCACTCTCTTCATCATATCATAGGCTGTTAGAAGTTTCAGGGATCAATCAGTGATTCCCTAGAGCAAGGAAACACAATTCTGAGGCTTGTGTTCAGACCCTTCTCTTTCCCTATCCCCTCTTTTTTTATATAGAGTTAGGTGAGAATCGAATGTATAAATGTATGTAAAGACGGGAACTGCCTTTGTGAGTGCTGCATGACATATGATGAAGGGAGTGATATTTGAATAGCACAGACCACAAGCTAGAAGAACTGAGAGGTATCATCAAGCTGGAGATGATTGACATGGCTTCACATACACAGCAGGTAAAGAGCACATGACCAAGGGCGTGAGGAATCCAGATTTTCCAACTGAGAGGACCTTGTTCATCAAAACTTACCCAGCAGAGAGTCAGAGAGAGAGAGAGAGAGAGAGAGAGAGAGAGAGAGAGAGAGAGAGAGAGAGAGAGAGAGAGGAGAGAGGAGAGAGACAGAGCAACATGTGAACTTGTGGGGTTCTGCATTGAGGAAATCCATCGTGAAAGATAGAAAAAAAAAAAACAGTAGACTCTAGGGGTAGTTGGGACACGTGGTATCAGGACTAAGCTTCAAGATTTATCTTACAAAAGCTAGGGAGCCAGGAAAAGTTCTGTGCATCAGGGACATGTTGTAAGGCTTGTATCAGTCAGGACAAGTGGCATAACAAATATCCCAAGTCTCACAGTAGCTTAATAGGAAAAAAAAAAAAAAATGGTTTTCATCCAAGATCTTGTCAACGACACCTTTGTCCAGTCTTGATTTCAGATTGTGAAATCTACCTGGAACTTTTTTTTTTTTTTTTTTTTTTTTTTGCTGTTTTCACTAATCATGTGTTCCTGGCTCTTCAAGCTTCTGCCCAGAAATGACACATATAACACCTGTGGAAACAAGTTCTACCACTACACCAGTTGTCATGGTGGCCCTCCCAGGAAGGGATCATAAATATTTATAAATAACAATAGAACTACCCCAGAGGGATTTAGGGTTCTTTCTAAGCCTGTGATCACCTGGCTTTTCTGGAAACAGGGCTCATCATCCATTATTACAAATGTTTCTTTAGACTATAGAGCTTCAGAATTTGCTTTAGAATCCTGCTGGCTCTCTCCCCTAGCGTCAAGATGTCTCCGTTAGCTGCTCAGAAGGGAAGGGTTGCTCTGAGGACTATCTTTCCCCAAGCCTCAGAAAAGAACTTTACTGCTCCTGATGCTGAGATTCTCGGGACTCTCAGATGAGGTGAGCCTGTGTGCTTCTCCATTTTGCCTAGTTTTATAATTTTGTAGCCTGCTGTGATTTCTGGCCTATTGATTAATGGGTCTCTCTCTCGCTCTACCACCAGCGACCTTAATCTTTTCTTAATTGCTTTAATGGCTGTTCAGCTTCCCTCTCCTACCTTCCCCCACAATGTTGTTGCTACAAAGCTTTTGTGTCCTAACAGGACGTGGGAACCAATGAAAGGTGAATTTTGCCTGTGTTTACTACCTTCCTTCCCTCATTTTTCTCTTTGGATTTATTTCTTCTTAGGCTGTTTTCACATTTCCTAGCTACTGTAGGGGTATTGTCTAAGATAATTGAGCAAAAGCAAAAAAATAAACAAAATATAATGAAGAGAGGTCAATGCCAAGGTTCCCCCTGCCCAACTTGACCCCAGCATACTCCATTAACACCAAGCCTGAATGCTGGACTGCCTCTCTGCTTCTGCAGGAAAGAGCCTGTGCCCCTGTTTAGCCCGACAAGGGCAGCTCCAGACCCCTCATAAAACAAGCACCTTTTTGCTGAGGATTCGTTACGGAAAGACACAACTGGTCAAAATACAGAGAACAGTTGACCATGGGGTGCCCAGCCCAGGTGATGATTCATCTGCAATACAACACCTTCACGTAGGCTTGAGGACATCCAGGAAGAGGGGGTGGAAGGATTATAGGAGGCGTAGGACATGGAAGTCTGTTATAACACAGAAGCTACACTCTTGTAATCTCATCAATATGGCTGCCTAAGCAAGACCTGAACAATTCCAATACCAGTTGACATCCCAATGAAGCTGGGGAAATCCCATGGGACTTCACTGCTCCAGGAAGAGCTACAAGCAGTAAGTAGCCCCTCAGAGAGGCAGCCAGGTAAGCAGACCTTCTTCCAAACTGAAAATGGGAGGGGACAGTTCAAGTAGGCCGATTTCCAAACCCCCAATTCAGGATTTTGTCCCTTTGTATGAGTATCACTTTAGGCATTTCTCCAAATATGCATCATTTCTTCACTCATTTATGGGTTATTCGCCAGTATTTACTGAAGACCCACTGTGTGCCCAGCCCTGTGTTAGGTACTGCAAGATAGAATCACTTACTGATCGTACTCACTGAGGTAACAGAGTCTGCAGCAAAGCAATGCGCTAGGACTCTCTGAGAGTGTTGGACAAGCAGACACTTTCCTTCCTGTGGTGAGAGGGCAATAGGAGGATTAGGAGGGGAGAAAAGATGAAAGAGATGGAGTCTCTTGAGGTGACCAGACCGTGAGAGTGAAGAGAACGAGGGCCTAGAGGTACAAACCCTGACTTCTAAGTGACCAGGCCTCATCACCATGACTTCCGAGATTAGACGCGGTACACAATTGCTTTGCCTTGTGTACCACGCCCAAGGCCTGCCTGCAGCAATTGGACTCCCTTATTATTTGGTTCTCCAAAATTCTGAAAGGGTCTGGAGGACAGGAATGGTAAGCAGGTTTGCCTCTACTCTCATCTGTAAACTCCTACAGAAGGCATAAAGAGAGAATCTACATAGTGAGCATTTGTGTCAATAAATTAAAGTCTAGAGAGCTTAAGATTTTTACACCTGGGCTCTGAAAGACGCAAGTTCAAAATCAATCTCTACAAAACTGTCTCACTCAGGCTCTCCTTGTTTAGTCTCTTTTTAGACCCTCTAAATGCATTAGCTTACTTATGAGATTTCAGAAAATATTTTACATGCAGTCTTTATATTTTTGTGTAAAACGTCTCAAGTATTTATCACTTGCATGAAAGCCCAAAAGCATGACACAGTTACCTCACCCACCCTGTTTAAAAGCAGTGTCTGTTAACTCTTAGCTGGAACCACTGCCTTTTTTCCTCCCTCCTTCCCCCCGAAGGATGACCAATATCTTGAAGTTGGTGTTCACCACTCTAGTAAAGAAATTTTACTGTATATATTTCTATAACTAATACATAATACAGTCGTGAGTTACAATTGTATATAATGAAGTGAGCAAGATATAGGTGCACTGACTTAACCCAAGCTGAACCCACACAAAGGAGAGAGAAATTCAATTTCCACAAGCTGCTCTCTGAATTACATGTGTGCATACACTTACACACACACAGTAAATAAATAAAATATTTTTTTAAATTATATTATGGGTACCATATTTCTGGAGAAGATGTCAGAAGTCTTTTTCTGTTTATGGCCAGATATTAGTAGTTCAGATCTTATAGCCTATTACAAAAATTCATCTCTATCTACTACTTGATGCTACCGCTTTGGATAGAAAGCACACATACAGCTAGTATGCCAACTAAGAGTGTGGTTGTGTTCCTGCAAATCTGCCATACCATGGGATGTCATGTATCACAAAAATAAGCTTTATTCGCACCCCCCCCACACCTGTCTTAACTCATACCCTATGCAACAGTTAGCCAGAAACTGGTGATTTGGGGCCATTCGCCATTCATTACAAATGGCACAGCTGTGGTAGTCTTTGAATATCAGCTGAATAAAAGTTCATGGTCCTTTTGTGTCATAGGATGTAGGCTTCAACTAGATGAGGGATTACTAAATTTCTCTCCAATATTCCATACTCTGGGAATCCTATTGGGCTACTTTCCTGCCAGTCTTATCAGTACAACAGTGGAGGGTGGTGAGTGATCTCTCTTTTGCACTTCCCTAAGAGATAGGAAGTTTTCTACATGTTGATTGCCCAGATAGCTTTTATGATACATTTTCTATTTATATCTGTTGCCCATTTTTCTGTGGAATTGACATTTTCTTATTAGTTTGTGTGGGCTCCTTAGATAAAACTTCCTGTTTATTTATTTTAATTTTGAGTGAGCATCTCACATGTGGAAGTCAGGTGATGAATTTAGGGAATCAGTTCTCTCTTTCCACCATGTCGATCCTAGGGATAAATTCAGGTCATTGAGCTTGGCAGCAGGAGTCTTTACCCACTGGACCATCTTGCCAGCTCTTAGAAAAACTTTTCTTAGCCCCATGTTTTTTTTCCCCATGTGCACACAGAAATATCTTTAGTCCATGACCAGGTGGCTGTATGCTCATTGAGAATGAGGTTCAACATGCCTAAATTCAGACAGAGAAATTGTGTTTCCAGAATTCCTCTCCAGGAGCCTGTTGTATCTGCGTGGAGGAAATAGTGTACCAGACAAAATAGAAAGGGGGCTTTGACATGTCTATAAATAGTGAAGGATTGATAGGCTTCCCCACCACCTGTGCAAAGGAACTATATGTGTGTGTGTGTGTGTGTGTGTGCATGTGTGTGTGTGTGCATGTGTGTGTGTGCATGTGTGTGTGTGCACGTGTGTGTGCATGTGTGTGTGTGTCTGCCAACAACAAAGAGCTTGCCAAGGTAAATCATGTTATTATCACATCCTCTAAATTCTCACAAATGTATGCGAGGACTCTGGCCCTAAAAGAGGTGCCAGGGCGTGTGCTTGGGTAGGAATAGACAAGGGAACGGGGTTCGCGCTTGTGAACGACACTGACAGTGTGCAACGGGTCTTGGAAGAAGTGATTAAACTCAACTGCTATTTTCTGGGCTTGTGCCTGTCATGTAGTGTACTCGGCCACAGGTCTCCATTTCACTCTGGTGGCAGCCTCCTGAGGCCTTAATAGAATCTCCATGTGACTTGAAAGACTGTAGCACCAGAAAGCTATGTTTCTAGGATCACACAGCCAGAAAACAGTAGAGCAAAGATTGCAGACAGACGTGTCTGACCAAAAAAAAAACATTTTTTAAAAAAGAAGAGGAGGTGGGACAGGATGGGATGATGGGAGGGACTAAGAGACACACAAAGCAGCAGAGACAGAGGTGGAGAGGTTCAGGGATGAAAGACATATAGGTCTTTCTTGAAGCTCTGCTTTCAGGAAAGAGAAGGCGAAGCCATGGAATCCCCAGCTGCCTCCAGCTGTCATTGCCAAATTCAGCAAATAATTATACAGGACAACCCAGTTAAATTTGAATTTTTGATAAACAGTGAATAATAATAATAATTATGCCCCATGCAATACATGGAACATATTTACACTTGGTGTTGATCTGAAATTCAACTTTAACTGGTTTCCTATATTTAATCAGAAACACCCTCCCCCCAACCCCATGCCCAACCCACGCTCCTAGAGGGATAACTGGGGGTCTAGCACAGGGCTACAGTCTCTGGAGAGAAGGGAGCAGATTATTCTCTTCACTCATTGTGCTTCGGGTCTTAGAGCCAATATGCCATCCTTTCTATGCACGCGCCCCTCTGCCTCAGAGGTGCCAAGCTGCACATGGCAGGAAAGAAGGGCAGAAAACCCTCTGTTAAATGCTATGTGCCTGTTGCCCAGTAGAGTCTGGACAGCACAGGAGTGATAAGAAAGTTTACTTTTGGGACGAAACTCTCTACTTTGTTAGTGTCCCTCTTTCTTCCCCATCCAAGTTCTCAGAGGCTCCCGGGCTTCTTGGAGCTGGGAACATTTGATAAGTTTGGCCTGACCAAGTGACTCACTGCAGAATTTTCCCATGAGAACTTGCAATGGACAGGGAAGAGCTTGAAGGAGTGTGCTTCACAAAGGCATAGCGCTAGGATGGTGGAGTCCTAGACCTGGAGGCAAGGGTTAGAGGCACATCTGGTAACGGAGGGTCTTTTTGGAACTTCTCCCAGATGTATCCACTATGCGGCCACCTAGGCCACTGGCCCTAGGAACCCTGTATTGAATACAAGGATGCAGCATCACACTGAATACAGTATCCACCCCTGCAGCAAACCTGAGATCTTCCTTCTATCCTGGGAGCCCTTGAGGGCCTGACAAGCTTCTATTGTGGGGATGTCACCAGTACTGAAGAGCTCTAAGAATCTCAGTCCTTCTGATTCCAGCCCCTCTTTGAATGATCTCCCACCCAGAGCTGATAGTCTAAGCAATGCTCAGAGGCCAGCTCCCAGAGAGGTGAGCTCCAAACCAGGCTCCACACACACATCCCTGTCCTTGGCTCATTGTAGCTCCATGCTAGAGTATCAGGCCTCCCACCCCGACCCTCCCACATCTGAACAGCCTCCATGTGCCGTTGCCATGACAACTGGGAGCATTGCTGTAGTTTCACACCTTTAACACAATTCTCTTGCTCCCCCCAAGACATTTTACCCACACCCAGGATTCTTAAGACTCTCTTCCAATCACATTGAGAATACGCATGCTGTGCCTAGCAGACCTCCTTTCTGGAGGCTTCTAAGAATTTTACTGCAACCTTAACTTGAGGGCATCAATGAAGGACCTTCCCTTTGGATTTGGATTTTTTGAAATATACATATGGTGAGTGAAAATGCAACCGAGTGAGGCAATTACAGAAGTCTTTGGTGGAGCAGAAGCTGCAATAGGCACTCAGACGGGAGGGGAGAACTTGGCCCAAAGGCCTGTATGTGGAGATGTGATTATTCTTCAAGTAGGAGTTAATGAGGAGGCAGATCTCCAAATATTTCATATGCGGATTACAGCCAATTATTGGATTATACCAGAGGCCAGCATGCTGGCTCCCCTCTGGCCATCCCCACATCATGAACACACAAATGGCAGGAAGAAAGGACAGAAGGAGGAGGCCCGGCTGAGGGGAGTGGAAGCTTGGGGAAGAAGGAGCCCTCTTTTTTGGCTCCTCATCTTCCTTTACTGGAGTCTGCTTGATGCCTCACCCAGGTGGCTCCCCAGACAATTCTGCCCTGTATGCCATGACCAAAGCACCCCCCACCAAAGAAACATAACTTCCCATATCATGCAATAGGCACAAGGTTATAAAATCCTAACATTTGGGGTTTTTTAGAGTTTAGCAAAATAATCATGTTTTATTTATTTAGAAAGAGAAAGTTCTGCCTGAGTTGGGTTCTAAGTCCAGAAACGGGATAGATAATGGTTTTTGGATTTAGGCTCCTGGATGTTTGGGACTTGTTCTGTTCTTTGACCTTCCTGGAGGTTCAGAAATTGCTAGATAATTTCCTGTGCCCGCGCAGAGGCCTAGAGTGATTGGCCAAGGGCTGTAGGGCTGAGTGAGTGCTCGCCAATCCTAGCCTGTTCTCATTGTCCCTTACATCTTTCTCAGCTCCTTCCTTGACTGTGAGGCCGGAGGGCAGCTCACATGTCAAGTCGTCCAAATAATCCTGTAAGTGGCTGTAATCAGAGAAGAAAATCTCCAGTGGTCTGCTCTCTGTGTCTTTGGGTTGGAAAAAAAAATACTCGTTTTAGTTATAGATTCTTAATGCAACCTAGGGTTACTGCTCCCCATAAGAGGGTCCTTGTGAAGACAGGATAGGGTACATAAGGCATTGGGTGCTGACGTCCTTGGGGGTATCCTGTTCTAAGCGTCTGTGACAAGTCCCTCAGGGCAGGATGATTTCCTCTAGATTACCAGTCCTGGATCATGCAGTTTCCACCAAGTGTCCTGAAATGAATGCTGTGAAAATGGACTGAGACCTTTAAGTTATGTGGCAAAGTCCAGCTCCTTTCCCAGAGGAGGGCAGAGCTTTCAAAGAATCACTGAACCTGAACCTTCATGGCTCTAATATGTATTCCAGCCTCCCTCCAAATACCACATCACATCACCACACACACACACACACACACACACCACATATATACATACACATCACACATACACACACACCACACACACAAACATGCACACACTACACATACCACACACAAAAGATACACATGTCACATACACATATACACACACAAACACCACACACATACATACACACACAAAGACATACATACCACACAAATACTACAACACACAACACCACACACACTCACATAAATACACACCACACACACACATTCACATTCCCCGTAGCAGGTCATCCTCCAACCCTGCTCACTTTGGACCTATTTTGCCTTGACATTTAGCTGATACCTGCCTCCTAACTATGCATAGTGCTGGGTCCTTTGCTCCTTCAGGCTCCTGTCTCCTGCCAGCTTTCCGTGATAGATGCTCCTTTACCCCTGAAGAGATCAAGGTCCTACAAAGACAGTCCTTTAGCCTAACCACTTACCAAACTGAAGGCGCCAACTTTAGCTATTAGGTTACTTCGATGTTTCTGGATTGTGTGACCTCTATGTTCATTCTTCTCTTCCACTTGGAGCAGAACTCAACACCATCGAACTGCTTAGCCACACCACCTCCCCTGGGTCTTTAATCCTGGTCTCTATTCAGGCTCTTGCTAACAATCCCTTGTATGAACCACCCCACAGCCCTCCACCAGACACATCCTCTATTCCAACCTTCATTGCTATTCATCCTCCTGACTGATTCTGAGAATCACAAGTCATTGCATCCTGGAAAGATGAAATTGAGTTAGGAAAGCTGTTGGGTATTATGAATCAGTACCTCAGAAGGGTAGCCAAGTAAACAACAAGCCCAGACCAGTCCTCATGTAGTCTCTTGGGTCATTCTGACAGCTATTATAATCCATGACACACTGGACTCAGCCCCAGAGTTTTCCAGTACCAGAAGACATCACCCATACCAGAGGCAGTGACTCTGCCCCGCACCGGGACCTTATCACCTTCATTTTGAGCCGTCTTAAGTGCAGAGAACTTATTTAAGACCCTCAGGCAAGCTCAGGAGGGGTCTCAGCTTAGGGAGATTAGGCAGTGCCTCTGACAGTCAGAAGCAGACCCTGGTGAAACCAAGTCAGGTTCCAAATTAAATTAGGTCTGGAGCAGGAAGTTCTGGATTTTGGACCAGTCAAAGCCAGAAGAATGTTGAGAAACAGAGTGTTATACATTCTACACACTTTGACAGTTACTCTGCTAGTGAGCAGGGCTTCTGTGTGTCAGCCTTCAGGATTATTCTCCCCAACCACAGATGAGCACCTGGAGAAATAAGCAGCCAGGGTTAGCTAGCCTCAGCCAGCATAGATGTATCAGAGGAAAGCCTTAAGGAAGTGGCCAGATTGACACTGCAGATTGAAATTACATTGCACAGGAGGAAGGCTATTTTTCATATAGGAGAAAATGCCCCTGCCATTGGTAATTTTTAAATTAAAATGTAGTTAGCAATTCAGCTGTGGGAAATCAGTTTCCTGTGCTTTCCTCTGCGTTTCTAAGAATTCAGTAGACATGGCTGCCATACCTGATGAAGGTTGCCAATGTAGCAAATGAAAGTACAGGATACCCAATAAAGTTTGAACCTCAGATAAAGAATAAATGCTTTTTAGCTTAATAGGTGTTTATACCCAGAATTATTTCTTGCTTATCTAAAACTCAAGTTCAACAGAGCTCATCCCACAGATGAGTGTGCAATAGAGGAAAAGTAACTTCTAGAGGCCTGTTCACCCCAAAGTTCATTCCCCTGGCACCAGGGAGAGAGGCCAGTGGGTAAGAGCATTTGCAGCACTGGCACTTGAGTTCAAATCAACCCAGGCCTGTGCTAAAAAGCCAGGAGCAGCCATGCATGCACCTATAGCCCTAGAGTTACAGAGAGCAGAAGTGGAAGAATTTCCGGGGCTTCCTAACTGACAGCCTAGCTCCAGTTTCAAAGAGAGACCTCATCTCAAGGAAATAAGACACAGAGTAAGAGCATCCTCTGTTCTCCACACAAGCACAGAAGCATGTATGTGTAAGCACACACACACACACCAAAAGAACAACAATGATGTTTCATTACCACGAGGACATGCACTAAAGCACCCACTCTGTGCCTGGATCTAATGACCAACCTCAGTGAGCTCAGACCCATTGAAGAGGCGGGCAGCAAATCAGCCATGGAAAGAGAAAGTGGCTGAGACATGAGTAATAATGAGAGGGAAAAGAAAGTGAGAAATTCTGTTTCGGATAGGGGAGCAAGCAGAGGTCACCCCCAATGTAAAATGCCATCTTTCTTTGTGTTTGAATCAGAGGGTTCCATGAGGCCCTCTCAGTTCATTCTCTGTTATGATGCCTTCTATCCATCAATGCCCCCTCCACCCCCTGGCCAAGCTACTGACATCTATCCGTATCAGCCACTCAAAGGATGGGAAGCCAAAGATCATCTGTCCTTGCAGGTGATGTATTCAAAGACAGGTGACCAAAGTCACTCTAGTTCTGGTGATGCTGCCAAGAGGGCTTGTTAGACTAGATTATGCCACATCACAGAGTCTATAACTGAAGCTGATTGTTACACGTGAGTTGATATTGAGGCCAAAGTCTCCATTAGTGTATTGAGTGACTCTGATCAAGTCACCGAACCTCTGAGTCTCATATTCTTCACCTGAAGAGAAATGACATTAATAACAATACTTGTCTCACACGCTTGTTCTGAGACGCTAATGGAGCAGCCAGCACTTGGGAACCCATGAAGTGTCATGTAAATGTGAATTATCACTCACTATAAAGTGATTATTGTTTGGCAGTTTCTCAAAAGTTAAACATAGAATTACCATATGATCGAGTAATTTCACTCTTGGTATATACCCAAAAGAATTGAAAATGTATTTTCAACAGATACTTGTATAACAATGTTCATGGCAGCATCACTCACATTAGGCAAAAGTGAAAACAACCCCCTGTCTACCACAAGCAAATGAATGAATCTATGGTGTGTACATGGGCATATGTTGGAAACAATGGCACTAAAATGTAATGCCATTAATTTTTAAGCAAGGGAAAAAAATGTGATACATGGCCCACGTGGCTGAACCTTGTAGATACGGTGCTAAGCAAAATACTCCAGGCACAAAAGGGAAAATGTATTCAGATTACAATGACATGAGGTACCTAGAGTAGACCGATTTTTAGCTGCAAAGAGTAAAATGGAAATTACTAGGAGCTGTGGGGAGGAGTTAGTGTTTAATGAGCCTAGGGTCCTCTTTGGGATGATTACAGTTCTGGAGCTGTATACTGGTGCCACTGCCACACCATTGTGAAGACATTAATAAGACCAACTCTTCCCTTAAGATTGTTAAAACACCCAACTTTGTCATGCCTTATTACCTTAATTTTAAACATGCATCTAAACAGCCATCTCCTGTGACCAGGCAAGTGGAAAAAGTAGGAAACCAACTCAGCCACATAACCTTCAACCTGTCCTGCTTATGGATGTTCTAGGCTAAGAATAACCCTTAGATCCAGAGAGCAACCAACCCATGACTGGTCTAGCCTAAAGCCCATGCCAGGAGAGTAAACCCACCCCTGACACTGTCTGGAGCACCAGGACCCACGGGCTGGATGATCCAGTGAGTGGAGGAAAACCAATGTTGATGTAATGATGCCCAACAGTACTCTGCTGTGCATGTAGATTGGTGCCCAGCCCAGCTATCATTAGAGAGGCTTGATCCAGCGGGAAACAAATGCAGCCGCACAGCCAAACATGAGGCAGAGCCCAGGGCATCCTGCAGAAATGGGTGAAAAGGATTTTAGGAGCCAGAGCAGTCAAGGATACCACAAGAAAACCCACAGAATCCACTAACCTGGGCTCAGAGGAATTCCCAGAGACTGAAGCGACAACCAAGGAGCCTGCATGGGACTGACCCAGGCACTTTGCTTATATAATTACAGTTGTTTAGCTTGGTCCCCCTATGGGACTCATAACAGAGGAAACATTGTTCTCACAATCCAGTTACTTCCCAAATGCCCAGGCTCTGAACATTGCTGCATTTGGGGACCAAGCCTTCATCACTTGAGTTCTGAGGACGTTCCAAATCCAAACATTCTACCCAAGAATCATATCTTCCTCGTAATGAAAAATGCATTAGTCCCTTGTAGAGAGTATTCACAGTCTGAATGTTCTAACATTACTCTAAAGTTCAAGGTCGGTGTCTCTTCTGAGACCAGAGGCATGCTCTTAGCTGGAAGCTCTTGCAGAAATTGGGAGATAATTTATATACGTCCAACGTGCAATATAGGAGGATGACTATTCTCATTCTAAAAAAGAAGATTAAGGCATACGTGGAAGAATGGCCATAAGGAAGAGTGATGCCTAGTGGGGTAAACATTAATTCTCGTCATCCCTTGTCTGACAAATGCAAGCATACGGTACAATGTGAACTTCACAGGGCTTGGGAATCCCTGCTTCTGCAGGCACCCTTGCCACAGTCACAGTGCCATTCTTGTGCCACTCTGGCTCTGGTCATTAGCAGAAACTTTCTTGACAGGTGTTTCTGTTTGTTTCTTCATTTGAGTCAGGGTTTCTCTGCTTCACAGTCCTGGCTGTCCCGGAACTCACTCTGTAAACCAGACTGGCCTCGAACTCAGAGATCCTCCCAAGTACTGGGATTAAAGACAGGTACCACCACCATTTGGCTGGCAGATGTTCTACATTCCTGGCATGTGTAACTTCCTGAGATGTCCTCTGAATCAGGTCATCCATGCTTACACATTGCTATTGCATGAATTCTATTTAGCACTATAGTAAAACCCAGAGCCATATATTGGAAAAAGGTGAAATGTCAGAGAGACAGGGAACAAACCGCAGCCAATTTTCACCCAGCCAACTCTTCAGGAGTTCTCAGACTGAGTGGGTACACAGGCAAAAGGGAAGAACTTCCACCTTCTCCTCCTTATCTATCCTTCCTCGACCAGCTATTTAAATTTCTGGATCAACTTTCCTAGAGCGAAAGGTGGGTGCCACTACTATGTCGTTCTGTTTGGCCAGTCTCCTAAGTGATGGGATTAAAGTCATGGATCACCACTCTCTGACCTTCATGGCTCAGATCTGTAGGTGGCTCTGTCCTCTGATATCCCAGACTATTTTATTAAATATACTATGATATAAATATATCATCACACATCACCATTCAAAGGGAATCTACAGGACTTTGACATTTCCTGGCTTCCCTTCAAAATCTGATGGAGACTCCCACGATCCCATAGCACTTATATTTTACATGCTTTCAAACCCAGTATGTATGAATGATGTCAAGCAAGAGAGAACAGTAGGCAGCCCTGCTCAGACCCCAGCGGCAATGATACATGAGAGCCTAGATGGCTAAGCACAGTATAATAAACCATCGAGAAACAATTCCCTAGGTGTGAGCACGTTGGTCTGGTATGTATCCTGGAGCCTACAATGGATCCTACCTGGCCAAATTCTAAGCTTTGCAAGAGACATTGTTCCTTCACTTAGCTCACTTCATCCTGAAATGGTCCTTGTCTCTTAGGCAACTACATCTTCCTTGCTCTAGCTTTTCAAGCCAAACTACAAGATTTCCAAGTCTTTCTGTTCTGCTTTCGGTTCCTGACGGTCACTGCAAACCTGTCTAAAAGCAATTATCAATTATCACTCCACGACTGGAAGGCCATGCTGTCTTGAATCTTCTCTCCCAGATGAATTCATCTGCCACTTTGAGATTCAGCCTGATAAAGAGGCTTAGGGCATGAAAAGAAACAAGAACAAAATGTGCTTGTAAACAAGTCACTGGCCAGAAGAAACAGTGGCTGCCAGTCCGGCTCTATCTGAAATGTTCTACTGATGGCATTCCTACCAACCTGTGATCTTCTGAGTTCCCATCAAGCGATGCATGAGATTCTATTTGCCCTGTGTGGATCATTTTCCCCTCCTTCAAATAGTGCTCAAAGATTTCTAAACCACATTGTTTGGTGCTGGCACACCCTACTTTCTACAGCTGTGACAAAATACCCGAGGAAATCCATCAAGGGAGGGAAGACTTATTTTGGCGTATAGCTTCAGGCCATGGTCATGTTTCTGGACCTTCAGGGAGGAAAGTGTCATGTCACATGGCATGCAGGGGAGTGAAGATATTCACCTCATGGATTCAGGGAAGGAGCTAGAAGCAGGAAGGAGCTAGAATGAATACCCGCTTCTAATAACCGAGCACACCCTCCAACTGGAACCTTCTAGTGCCTCCCAGGAACGCCATCAAATTATGAATTCATCACCATCAATGAATCCGAGCTCTCGTGAGCCAATCACCTTCCCCAAATTCCATCTCAACACCAAACCCACTGGGGAGCAAGCCTTCAACATGTGAGTCTGGGTGGAGAGTTCAGATCTGAACCATGACATCAGGCAAGAAGACAAAGGTACTATCAGCTCCTTTGGGCCACGGTTCAGGCTTCTAGGCCATGGAGGAAAAACAAGTCTCCTTGAATTCGAGGTCAATTTCAGAATACTGTAAGCCAGCTTTCCTTCATGGCACGTTGAGAACCTCAAGCCTCTCTTTTGTCTTCTTGGGGGAGCTGCATGCCCCCTGTTCTTCTTCCAGAGGCATTTATTTGTATTTCAGCCAGATCTGCTGCTAAGATAGCCTGAAGATTGGGAAACAGGAGGGTTGGTCCCTCTGGCTCTCTTGAAGTGATTCCTTCTTCAACCTATAAGACCTCTCTCCCGATAGCGGAGCCGCCTCTTCCCACTCCCAGCCTCTTCCTTTCTGATCAGACATTGGCTATACAGGAGGCTTTTCACTTAATAATGAGACATCTTAATAGCAAATAGAAAATTTCCTACACACAGATCAAGAGAAATGGCAGTGGATTAACATTTTAATTAAACGCAGCAATTCTAATCAGTTTTATCATTATAGAAACACCCAACATTTTGACACGTTTCAGGTATAAATTGATAGTTTCAGTCTGATGGCAAATTGAAATAATTTTTTCTGGTGATATTTGTAAGCCTTCAGTGGCAGTCAGAGATGGTATTCAACATCAGAGTTACAGATTCCAGACAGTTCCATTCAAAATAGTAATTGTATAGTCTTTCTTCCTCCATGGGCAGGTTTCAGAATGATCCCTCAAGAAGCTATGATAGATTAATATGATGTGTATGATTTACAAAATTCATACTGAAAGGTAGCTCCGTTTCCCTACTTCTCCTCCGGTTGAACGATACAGCAAGCAGAAGAGATGGAGTTTTGCGCCTGTTTGTCTAGGTCATTACCAACTGACTGAGCTCAGCAACACATTACTGCTGATCCTCAAAGGCACTCACTGTTCCTTCCAGAAAAGAGACCCAAGGCTCACAGGACCTAGGTAGTTTTCCAAAGGCAGCCATGACTGAAGAAATCAGAACTGTAACTCACAACAGCTAAGCTCCTCCTTCTCCAAATGATACAAAGCACAAAATTCAGGACAAACGGGGTGCTAAGTAAGTACTTACTGATTCATTATTTTCCCCTAACTGCTAGGCCAAAGAAGGCTCCTCATTAGTGATCATCAAAAGAAGCAGGAACTAACCTGTCAGTACTCTGTCACCTTTTCTATGTACTGATTCTCCCAACCCCAAGTCACTGCTGTCACCACCACCACAATCATCACCAAAATACACATTTGACTTGAACGATGTTTCCAAAGGACAAATATGTCAATAGATCGTGATTTCTTTTTCTTTATTTTTTTTCTCTTCTTCCTCCGCCTCCTCTTCTTCTTTTGATGAGACAGGGTTTCTCTATGTAACAGTCCTGGCTCCCTGGAACTCACAGAGATCCTCCTGCCTCTACCTCCTAAGTGCTGGGATCAAAGGTGTGTGCCACTACCACCCAGCTTATTTTATTTTTCATACTGTTAATATTACATTGGTTTTCTCAGGCAAGGTCTCACATATCTGAGGCTGACCTTAGGCTCCTGATCCTCCTGAATCTATACTCTCTTTTGTGCTGGGAGCATAGACATGTACCACACGTTACACCCAGCACACCCATCCCCACTGCCCACCCCCCCCCCACACACAGACAATTTTAATCCTTAAAGTACATCTTAAAGTTGATTTTAAACTCTTCGTCCCAGTACCTTATAGTTCACCTTAATGTTTAACCATCTGCCTCAAAGTTCCTTGAGAATCATGAATAACTTTTTTTTAACCAAATTAAGTAATTTGTACCTCCCCCCAGCCCCCAAGAGCCTTTCCTATTTTTTATGGGCACATAAATTAAAATTTTCAAAAAGCAACAGAGAAATTTCGCAGTAAAATAATATACCCACCCAAACATGGTAAATGGCCATCAAAGAAAGCACGCTGAACAAAGTTCAACTCAGAGGCTGCAAATTTGGAGAACGTTGGAACACATCAGAGGAAATAAAATCACCCTGAGAATACTGGTCCAGTAAAAATTCCAAGGCCTTTGTAGTCTAATTATACTGCCATTGTTGCTGAGAAATGTTTAGCAATACCATGATGTTTCAGGATGCTAAAACTATGTGAGACTGAATGATGTTTATGGATAAAAATCAAGAAATATTCCCTGACGAAAGTTGTTTGATGCCTTTATTTAGTGCATGTTTTACCTTTCAAAAATAATTTTTTGTCGGTGTTTATTTTCTTTTCTAGAGAGTTTGACAGTCTATTTTTACTTTTTTAAACTCCCAACAGGATTTAGCTTCATACCATCCTTGTAACACTGCTCAATAAGTGTTTGTTGAATGAATATCAGTATTTTCCTCACAAAATCCTGTTCATGATTCTGAAAATAAGAAAAATTCTTACCAAAAAAGTAAAGCGTATGCACAATTTTGTGCATATCCTAATAAACACCACTGAATCATATACTTAAAAATGGTTAATTCTATGCTATGTAAATTTTGCTTCAATTAAAGAAAAAACCTTCACATAGAGACTAGCAACCTGTCCATAAAATCTTATGTAATACTTTCTTTACATTTTTATATCTTCTGAATAGTACAGAACAGCACATAAATAATTTTATAAATAGTAAGTTTCTTTTAAAAAATTAAATAGATAATTAAAAGTTGCAACAGAAATCATGAGGCAATGGCTTGAAATATTTATAGTCTTCAAGGCACATAGAGAAGTATTTTCCAGGGTTTTTCTGGACTCTGTCTGCTGCTCCTTGTTGGTGGTCCCCAGTTCAGATGTTGGGACCAGGGCAAGGATGGAGCCCAGCCATCCATTTTCCCATCTAGAAATGCTCCATCAGAAGACAGATGGTGTTCCATTTCTATACTTCTATCCTGTCATCAACTTTAATCAGAGTTTAAAATTCAAAGTGGCATTTCTAAGGACCACACAATTAGAATTTTCAAAACAAGGTCCTGCCCCTTTTATGACAGTGTGATAACAAGTTTTTATAGACAACATAGAAAAAACTTCTTCATCAAGTATCATTGAAAATAAAAATGTAATTTCTTCAGTTTAGAGACATTATTTTCTTTTCTGATTACCGACAGTCCTTCAGTTCTCCATTGAGAGGCTCTGTGAACCCTGTGCGTGGTTTCAAGTGAGGGATATTTTAAATTGTAAAAGGCCAGTGAGTGCACAATTGTTCTCAAAAAGTTAACTCATCTGAGGGAACTGTAGCTTGGGATTTGGTCTGTATCAAACTTTCTGCTTTCTGATAAAATCCCAATGTGGTGGCTGAGGAGTCTGGCCTCCCCCTGCTTTACTTGCTCATTAGGTCTTTAAAAGAAAATGCAAATCCTCAGCTCTTCATTAACCCATCTTAGAAAGTAACTCAGATGTTCCTAATTTCTCCTCTGATTTATCAGCGCTCTCTCTGATAACTTTTGAAAGCATTCTATTCAAGAGTCTCAAAGACATAGGGCGTTGGACCGAAATAAATAAAGAGATGTCCTGACGTGGGCAGCAGACAAGGAGCAAACAGAGAAGGTCTGGTAACTGTTGCTTTGGAATTACTTCAAGTCTGCTCAAACCGACGGACATGTTACACTGAAAGTGTTTTATTCAGAAAGTTCTCTGATATAATCTAAAAAAATAACCAAAGGGCTCTCTGTGAACAGTTTAGACACCCAGGCAAGCTGAAGGAAATCAACAGCCTTATGTAAACTTTTCTTCAAAAGGCAAGTGGAAGAAAGATTGAGACAATTCAATCAAAATAATTAAAACATGGTCATTCTCTGGAGAATATTCTCACTGCGGGACTAGGTCTTTCCTTGTGTATTTTAACATCTCTCTAACAGTAAAGATTTTTTGTTGTTGTTGTTTTGGTTTGGTTTTTCCACACCAATATTAACTAAGTCCTGGAATCTTCTCAGAATGTCTTCCCAGGACTGGGTGATTTCAAAAAGGAATCTATTTACCCAAGTCCTTATGACAGAGTTTATTATATTTGTTTTCTCAAAAAGGGAATTAGAGGAAGGGAGGGAGGGACAGAAAGGTAGGTGGGTTTTTGTGGACTGTGTGACACTATTATAAATGCAAACAGTATCAAAATGGAGACCGAGGGCATAGGGCATGTGGGGGCAGCTGACATGGAAGTGATGTTCTTGAATACCGCCTAGCCTGATACATTCCTAACCACTGGGCCACAATTTGGGCATTGCAATTCACCTTCTGCCTTCAGAGATATTGTAAAGGTGACCCCCATGTGCCTCAGAATTCCCTCCATAAGCCCTAGAATTCCCGCATACACCCCCAGAATTCCACCAAAGTCGTCTTCTTCTTCTTCTTCTTCAATTTCTTCTTCTTCAACTTCAAGTTTTCAGTACTTAGAGATCTCCAAGTAAGGGAGGAGACAGGAATAGCTCTTTTCCAACAAAGACAGAGTTTACAATAAGGACCCACAGGGAGTAGATCTGTACGTAGGATGGGGGTGTGTGTTTAGTTTGGTTTTTCTCAGAAAACAACACCACACACACACTGAAAGATAAGCATCCCGGGTCTTCCAGAAGGGGAATTTCTGGGGAGGGCAGTGTCCCTGGGGAAAAGCCTTTGAGCTGCCCCCTGAAGATTCAGACTCAGGGTCTGCTGAGAAGCCTGCTCCACACTCTTTTTAGGCAGCCCCTGGGCTTCTGCATAAACGATTCCCATCAGCGTCCAGAAAAAGTCCAGAGGTACCTCGGATGGGAGAACATCGTCCCCTCTACCTGGTCGGAACTGGGCTGGTCCTCTGAGATGGACATGGAAAGGAACTCAGATGTGGGGACTCTGGAAAGGGAAGCCTGTCTTCCTCTGGCCCCCAGGACCGGCTCTTTCCCACCTGGTTCCCCGCAGGGAGTCCTGGCCCTCTTTTGGGGGGTCTGTTGACTAATGAAACAGTGGAAAGAAAGCATAGGTCAGCCACCAAGCAAATAATAAACATATTTGCGTTGCACGTCTGTTAAGCCTGTTTAATGGGTCGTCCCTACATGTAAATGGGCTTCCTACCCCAGCCCCCATCTCTCCACCTGTATCAACAACAATGCCTCCGCACAATTATCTTACCTTAATGAACTTAATCTTTAATTTCCCAGCTTGGCCCTGGTCCTCAGCCTCCTAACAAAGGAAGCAGAACTGTTTGAGTCCCTGTGAGCCGCCTTCTTCCAGCAGCTAGGGAAACTTTAGCCACGACAAGGATTTTTGCCCCTTGTGGAACTGTCAAAAGCAATAAATATTTTTCTTTTTATTCCATCATTAGACGCTCCTAAGAATGCCTCCCCATTGTCCACTGTAATTCCCAGAGCTCTCTGGGCAGGGGCGTTATTGTGGAAAATGAATCCTGAAGTGTTAACAATCCTGCCAAAGCGGCTAGACTTTTTTTTCCCCCTGAGGGCGTAACCGTTAGGAATGTGTCGCCTCACCATAGCCTGCTCAGCGAAAAGAGCACTTGTGTTTTTTAACACTGGTCTTTGAGAAGGATGCTCAAGTTAAAGCATTGTGGCCACTGTAAATAGATGTACTCAGCAGAATAGAGCTTCTTCATTCTTAATTAGGGAAGTAACTCTAGAAAGACAGGATGTCACTTGCTAGGCTGTGCATATTGTTGCGTTTGTGCTGGCCTCCACAATGTGAGGTAATTGGAGTTGTACCTTTTAGAAAGCTGCTAATTTCACATAGGAAGTGCTAACAAGACCTTTCTGGGCCATGTTTTCCTTCTTAAGGAAGTTACAGGCCTTCAGGAATGGGAATGGCTGAGCCCTGGCCTGGCGAGGAAACAGCAGTAATGAACCACTTCAGCCCACAGTTAGAAAAAGAAGGCCTCATTTTGGAGTCCTGAGAAGACCAGGAAGGAACAAAAGGTTCTGTTTAAGCTTGTTACCCAGGACATTCTTAGAGGCTGCACAGTTCTCCCTGCAATGACCCTCTTCAAACAAGTGCATCAGGTTTGAGCAAATAGAAACACCCAACTTTCAAGGCTCAGAGTTATAGTTTTCTTTACAAAGCCATTTATATAATGTAAGCTGCAATTAGCATGGGACAGAGCAAGGAGATTTAGGCTGGGAAGGTCTTTAACAAAAGATAGAAATTAGTGGAGTAAGTAACAGTTAAATATCGGCTTCAGATAACTAGTTGAAAAGACCTTTTAAATCATTTACTAATAAAAAAAAATAAAATAAAAATGTTGCGTCAGACCTTGTTCGGCCCGAAGTATGGTCTTTTAAATCACTGAACTGATTAATCTTACTAATTTTAAATTATCCAGCAAGAATGGATCAGAGGGGGGAAAAAGTCCCCACACCCCCAGTGAAAAGCGCCACAGCTTTTAAGCCTGACAATTTCATCAAAATGTCCATAGGACTTACATAAAAAATTCAAACCATAATGAAATAAATTGCTACCTACATTATGAAAAGTCTGCAGACGCTTTTTATAGACTTGAAATGCAGAAGTTATATAAACTGCGCAGTAAAAAGAATTAGAAATTGACCTTTACAGATCAAGGGCTAAAATTAACAGTCTTCAGGGGGAAAAAAAAATCCAGTTCACAATGGCTTTTAATGCCATTTTTCTTTCTCACATTCATCTATCTAATAACCATGGCAAGGTTAGGATAAACAATGAGCAGTATGTTTTCACATTTTCCACCTTTGTGTCCTCCATATGAATTTCTAAAACACTTAAGAGAATAGATACATAAACCTGTGACCTTCAAATGAGCTTTTTGATGCTCTCAACATTCTGAATAAAAAGATCAGAAAATGGAGCCACTTTTACACAGTAATGAATTCCAATCTGTTGGGTAAACAAAGCTAAATTTTAAAACAGAGACCTGACATTTGTATAGCTCAAGAAGCCATTCTGTTCTTTCGGGGGTGGGCAGAGGAGGGAGGCTAAATAATGACCAAATCTCCAATGAGAGAGAGAGAGAGAGAGAGAGAGAGAGAGAGAGAGAGAGAGAGAGAGAGAGACCCCCATTTGGCCTCGTTCAACAGAGAGCGACCGTTTCCTAAACAAGGACCACAAAAATGCCCAATTTTTATGACAATTTTCCCCCACCTCTCGAACAATTGATCCACCTCACAAAAAAAGGTGGTGGGGGAAGGCTGATGGAGGGAGGCCCAGGCCGCCATTATGGAGCTAACGCTTATTGACGGGAGCTCCAAGGGCCTCCAAAAGTTACTCCAATTTCCGTCGAGCTTTTTGTACATCCCTTGTCCTGTCTGAAAGGCTCAGTTAGGTATTGTTGCAAAAAAAGTCTGCGTCCACATTTGTTCCTCTCTAATTCATACTCGGCATTGTGAAGTTTTGCTATTCAGGGGCTGATTGGACAACAGCCCTGACAATAGCCAAGCGATTAGTCGCTCAGCGTGGGCTGGGGTTGTGGGTATAAACCTAGGGATGGGGCTGGAATTCACTGGGGCATTCAGCTTCCTCTGGGGCCTTCCTGAGAGGCCAGGCCTGCTTTGCTGCAGGTAATGCATTCCTTCAGAGCCGGGAAACCGAATCCTTGTAATTAGCGTGTCCAGGACGGGGCAAGTCGCCCCCTCCCTTGCACGTCGGCCCTTGGGGGGCCCCTGGAGCTTTCTAAGGAGCTCAGCCCCTGAAACGCGCCAGCCTCGCCGAATTGAAAACTTTCTCGGGCGGCTCGGTGGGCCTGAAAATCAGGACACAGGGGAGGGGAGCCGGGAGAGCCGCGATCGGCGCACTTAACCCTTGGCACGCCGGGTGCCCGCCGAGGCCCGGCCCTCCGAGTCCCCTCCCAAGTCCCCCACCCTGGACCGCGCGCCCCTTCGGGGCGTCTTCACAGAGAGATGCCGGCGTCCTGGGCTCCGCCATCGCTCCTGATCGCCGCGTTAAGTGTACAGATGTCAATCTGGTGTTTTACATGTCAGTAACTTGAATTCATTTACATTTATTTTCCTATTGTTTTATATCATTTTATGACAATGTGCTGTATAATATCATTTAAAACTTTAATGTACAACTAATTCTCTGCCATTAATTTGTCAACATGATTACTGGATTTGGCATCCGGAAAAGCAGGCTGCCTTGAAATACGGATAAGACATTTCTGCGGGTTGTTTTGTTGGTGGTGGTTTGGATTGGTTTTCATGAAGGTTTACGCATGAAATGACAAGGATTTAATTTGCCCGTGATCTCCCAAAACTGTAATTTCATACTTACCAAACCTACTTACATTAAGGAATTTCAGCTATCAGTTGAGAAAAAGACCCACAGAGAGCCTCCTTCTAGAATTAATTAGGCAGAGCTGTGACCTCTCTGTAGCAGCCAGAAATGAGCCAGGGTCTAACCCAAGCAGGACAAGGACACCCCCAAGATGGTCTGGGACAGCGGGCTCAGGCTGGCTAAGGCGCAGTCTGGTACCTGCTGGCCGCTCCAGAACAAGGAGAGAAAGAAAGGAAGGCGTCGGGCCAGGGCTGTGACCCAGGGTGCCTGCGGGCATCAACCGTGCTTGGGGGAGGAGGGGCCCAAAGGGTGGTGCCTGTAGACCAAACCTTTCTGGACAACCCTGATTTCGGGGTTCCCCATTCCCAGCAGCCGCGTACTCCATCTCGCGCAGGCTGTCCCACCTGGGAAAGCTGGTCCTTTCCCTCCACGCCCAGGAACGACCGGTGCCCTGCATCCGGCAGCTAAGCAATAACGCCCTAATGCCTGCACCATGGCAATTAAAAAAGAAGGGGCGCCCCAAACCTTATTAAACATTCAAATAGAAAAAAAAATTAAGATATTCTGGGCAGAAGAAGTGTTTAGACAAAGGCTGTCTGCTTCAATTTCCCCGTTAAGCGGGGAGCTGGTTGCTCGCTGGAATAGTGATGGTGGGTTCCATAAATTAGCTGAAAATCCCTCTTCTCGGGAGCCCAAGTTATCTCCCCGATGCCTGCAGCTCTGATTTAGAATGGGAGCCGGCTTGTTTACTGCTTTAATTAATGCTTCTTTTCAAGCGGGGAGGAGGGGAAAGGAAGGGACGGGACGGGATCCTGCGATAAACAGGTGTAGCGGGCTGGTGGCTTGCTCGCTGGGCCGGTGGCAGCCTCATCAGGCTTGACTGGGCTTGACCCCGCCGGCGAAAAAGGTAGATGGCCCGGTTGGAAGCGCAGTGGGCGAGCATTATTTTAACGACGAGCCTGTGATTGGAATGGCTTAAAGGGACAATCAGCGCTTGGGTTTCTTCCCCCCCCCCTTTTTTTTCTTCTCCCTCCAGAATGCATCTGATTCTTCCCTGTTGCTGAACGAAGAAACAGACCTTGACGATACAGGTTTCCCTCCTCCTCCTCCTCCGCCTTCACCTCTCAGTGGAAGGAGCGAGTCACTCAGATAGGAAACATAACCCTGAATGCAAGCAGGGAACCGACTTTCCTCATTCGGCATGGGAAAATCCCCCGGCATTCTCTCTTTATTTACTTAGTTGGGCTTTTAATTCTGAGAGCCTAATAATATCTGGGATTGGATTGTCCGCGGCCTACGTGTTTCTGTGACCTTAAAGATAACAAGGAAGCTTAGATGGAAAATGGAATTCAAGCGCCAGCTAATTTTAAAAACATAACTAAAAACTCATTCCCGAGGGGGAAAAGGCAGTTACTGTAAGCACAGGCTGAACAGGTTTTAAAAATTAATAACTAGCCTTGGTATTTGCTAAATGATGGTTACATGAGGATGGGTGCCTAGTCATTAGAAATAGCAGGTGCCCAAGGTGAGAATACGTGTTTCATGACTGTCTACATGTCACCTGTTTGCCTTGTCCAGGCGTTTCTGCCCTCAGGTGCCACAGAAGTCCAAGCATAATCAGCATTTGGCTCAGGCAGCCACACTGGCCTTGTAGAGAAAGCAGATTAAAAACAAAATTACCTACTTGATTCCAGCACCCGGGTTCTACCTAATTCTGACCACTTCCCTACATGGTTGATGAGGCCATCTATCAGAGAGAGAATAGTGATTTATCCAAACAACTTGTCAAAGTAGGGGCAGAACTGAGGTGCCTCTGATCCTTTGTGGAGCATGATGATCCTGGTTGCTACAGTCCTGCAGAGAAGGGGTTCCCTTCTGGATAAAGACTGTCTGCAACAGGGCTTTGGTTACAGGTCTTTTGCCACCCGAAATTTTTCAGAGCAATCTCCACAGACTTTCATGCTCAGATCTATGGAGATACCCTCCCACACCCACCTATCAGCACAAAGCACTTTGCAATACAGAGATTGTGGGGAAAAAATGATAGCTCACTCCAGAAATCTCATCATTGGAGGGCCGGAGTAGGGGGTGGCCAGTAGGAGAACAGCCTGTGAGTGAGCACATTCTGGACCAGCCTTGGCTTCATATTGACACCTGGAAAATTTGTTTTACTTTTTCCTTTCCAAATTTTCAGATTAAAATTTAGGAACTTTCATCTGGGTTTTATGATGTGTGACCCTGAGCATGCTACCAAACCTCTATCACTTCTGCATGCAACAAATACCTCTCCCATATGTCTCACAAAGTAGGGTGGGGCCCAGAGAGTTCAAATGTACTGATCATAATGAAGAGCTCTTCAAAATATAGCTTTATTAGCAATCTCCCAGGGTTATGAGGTCCTGCTATAATCTCAAGAAAGGAAGTAATAATAATAAACTACTGTATAGATTTTGAAAGGGGAATTATGAGTAAGATATGAGCCTCTATCTCTGTTTCTGAACAAGACAATCCTGGTTACATTAACAGTGGTACTGAAATGTACTGGTGTGTCTAGTGATTTTATCATAACAATATGATGAACAAGATTAGTAATAAAAATTATTAAATGTAGTAATAAAAATGGTAAGAGCAATAGAATACCAGATCGGTGCTAGGCTCTCACTATAACTCTGAGAGATGAGTACTATGGTTACCAGGCCTACAGTACAAGGGAAGCACAAGGCAGTGGGTTACATTAGTTCCAAGCAGCAACCCTTTAAGCTCAGGTGAGCTGGCATTGGACTCCTGTTGTTATTTCTTAATTCTCTACCTCCTGCCACACTACACTTTAGAGCTGATGAGTGTGAAGCTCAGAAGGGTGAAATGATATGTGCATCCCATCACTATGCACTTGTCTCATAGCAAAGTGGATCTAGAGCGTGGGTCTCCTTACACTCAAGATGGATCCATAACTGTTACAGGTTTCACCGGGCCTTCAGCTTCCTCTGGACACAGACTGCCTGAACTTAAATATTGTGCCTTATCACCCAAGTTTCTTTAACCTCACTAAGCTGGAGGAGCCACTGAATGAAGGGACAGAGTCCACCACTTAAGGCCTTTGGCAGAGAGTAGTGAGGAGACAAGCATGGAAATCCATGGTGGCTTGCGGGCCAGACAGAGGTAGGTGATGAAGGAGAAGAGAAAAGGAAAAGAAGGGTAGAAAAGGGGGTCCTTAAGCATTCACACCCTAATAAGATCTTTGCTGATCATCCCTAGAGATCTCAGCTAAGATTCTGGCACCTGGAGAAAAAGAGAGGGGTGTCATATGATAGAATGCAGACTATAGGGTACTCGGGCTTTGGTTTGTCATCCCTAGCAAAGACCACAGGAAGCACGTTTTCTTCATGCCTGGTCTCTGTGATGAGTTAGGGCTCTAAGGTATGGTGCTCGGCAACATTATGTGTGAATTCCCTATGGTTTCTGTGTCTAGGAAAATTTCAATGGAAAGGTTTTGAGATCTAGGGCAAAAGCATCCATTCAGGGAACTAGGAATGGGGAAATGTCCTGGTGTCTGTCCCTGTCAACACTTACGATGTGAAAACTTGCAACAGCCTTATGCTGGATGGATGTATAGTGGAAGTCTAAAGGGACAGCTGTGGCACTCAGGAAAGCAAAATACCCCACCTCCTGGGAGACGAGGAAGGACCTCTATCCATGCCAAGCTGTTCATGGGCTTTTGTTCTGTTTCCTCATCAGAAAAATGCTTCATGGTAGTTCAGGGATCAAAAGATTTATTTGACATCAGTTCGAGGATACTTGTAAAGTGAGTCCTAGGGATGTTATCTCACGTGTAGAAAGCATAAGGAATATTAAGTGAGAAATTTCACGCCTCAGAATTTCAAACACAGAGGTAGAAGAATTTAGAGTGAATACTGTTTCATATTTTCCCACCCCACTCCCAAGGTCATACCAGGTTGTATTGGAACAATGCACAGAGGTATTCTTCAGTTACAAAAATTTCAGAATAGTAAAGACTTTAAAAAAAAAAAAAAAAAGGTAATCATAATTCCATCATGCTGGCACATGCTGTAATCCAGGTCAGCCTGGTCTACACAGTGAGACAACTGTCTCAAAAAACAAACAAACAAACAAACAAACAAAAGTTGGCAGTAGTTTAATATTGTCAAGCCAGGGTTCTGACTCCCTCATTTGCCTTCCAAATGGGCTTTTATACCCCCCCCCCAATCTGGGTTTGAACAAGGCTAATACCTTGCATTTGTTGCTCAGGTAAGAACCTAACTTCTTTGCCAAGCCTGGGTGGGACCTGGGCTAATCCAACTAGGACAGTGGTTCAGCAGAACTGTTTGAGCATAGCTTCTTCATTGCTTTGGAAAAGCCCTTAGATATTTATTAGTTGTTCAAGCTCCCTACTCAAAGTATAAAGGTCCACACAGAAAGGATGCTTCTCAGGAACATACAGGGTAGGTAGCTGGGGTAAAGGACTGAGTGTCACCATTGTTGAGGTCTAGTTTACTATTAATTTAGGCACTGAAGATTGATTCAGGGACTCACATATGATAAGTACTTGCTCTTCCAAAGAATGGCATCCCTGACTCTAAGGTAGATGAATCAATAGTTTCTCTCACTTTTCTCTCAGGGGATCAGAGCATCCTTTATCTGTTTGACTTTCAGGTCTTGCAGATGATCTAGGCTTACCCGGCTTAGGGTGGGAACTATTTTCCAGTACTGCATTTAATGTTGTATTTAATCTAGCATCCCCAGGTGGACCACCCTAAAAAGGGAAATGCATGGAGTCAAACACAGAGTGTGAAAAACACTTTGGTGCCCAAGATTTATATTTTCTAAGCATCTACATTTTAAATACACATACATTTTCAAAATCAAGTCTTTAAAAACAAACAAACCTATACACTAAGAAATGGATAGCACAGCTATCCCTAAATATCCAAAATTAGAGATTGATTCCTACATGAGCCCAGGTTGGGTATGGGAGTTTATTTATATCCATGAGCCTAGTTTTTGGGAGGCTGAGACAGGAGGGTTACCGTAAATTTAAGCCAGCCTAGGCTACAGGTTTGAAACTCTGTCTCAAAAAAGCCAACACAAAACAAAGGATTTTTACATTCCGTTCTTCTATGTTTTACTTTTGTAATATAAAAGCATATGTATTTATTTTGCATGCATCTATATCATAACATGTGGGGGGGGTGGGGGGGTGTCAGAGGATATGTCCTGGGAAATGGTTCTCTCCTTCCATTATGTGGGTACCAAGGATTGAACTCAGGTTGCCAGGCTCAGCAGCTGGCACCTTTTACCTGCTGAGACACCAGCCGACCTAGGACTTTCAAAACTCAAATGAAATGGCCAGCCTGTGCTTACTGACCCATTGGCTTTCAGCAGGGCCTCTAGACTGTGCATGTTAAGTAGAGAAATTTGTTGGCAATATCCCCTCCTTCCCTCTAGCTTCTCTCCCTTCCCATGTTCCTCTTTTGTGTGTACTTGTGCTGTGATGTGATTAGGGTGTAGTCTGTCTGTTTTCTTTTTCCAACTGCGCTTCACGTTGGCCCAAGCTGACCTCGATGTGTAGCTGAGGCGTATCTTAAACTTCTGGCTTTCTTAGTGATCCCCAGTTTATACAGTGATGGAAAATGAATTCAGGGCATCATGAGTGGCCCCAAGCACTCTACTGATTGAGCCAAATCCCCATCCCTGAATGTTGACTCCTGGAATTGGAAACTAATCTATTTACTTTTTTGTTATTATACATTTTTACTTTAATGCTACTATTAATAATGCTAAGGTCACATCCTTACTAGTCAAGTTCAGGATCATGACCTCTAGGCCTCTCAAAAGGGAATATTTCAGCAAGTCAGATGGATTTCCATCACTTACACTTGCACATTAATTCTTTGTCATTCGCTCAGTCTTACGTCACTTTTAATTTGATTTATATTCAGATCTTGGATGGTTCTCTTTCTTCTTGCTTCTTTCTCTTTCCCCTTTATCCTTTGCTTCCCTCCTTCCTTCCCTCCCTCCCTCTCTCCTCCCTTCCCTCCTTTTGAGACAGGTCTCACCGTGTATCCCTGGCCAGCCTGGAACTTGCTATGTAAACCAAACTGGTGTCAGCCTGCCTATACTATCTGAACACAGTACTCAGCTTGTTGCTATTTATTTGGAGATAGGGTCTCATTATGTAGCCCTGGATGGACCTCACTATGTAGACCAGGCTGGCCTTGAACTCACAGAGATCCACTTGATTCTGCTGGGATTAAAAGCATGTGCTACCATACCTGACAGATGTTGGATTTTCTAAAAAACCAACCCCCCACCCAGTTTCCAGTCTCCTTTATCTACTCCCCCCTCCATCACATTACTGCCTTCTGAGCCCTGGGATTAAAAGCATGTGGAGCCACCACCCAGTGCCATTGAATTTTTATTTTCAACCTCTGAACTGCATCATCTGATTTACACAGAACCTAAACCTTCTTCCTCAGACTCTTCTGTTACGTGTTCCAGTGTGGGCTGGTTGTGTCCAGGCTGTGCCCGTCAGTCACCTGAGGCTTCCTGTTCTCTTGGGTCAGAACCTAGATGTTCTTTCTCTCATCTTCTGTCTTTTCTTCACTAGAGTATGTTCTTGTCTCCGGAGAAAGGACATGCAGCTCAGAAACACGTTCCTTTTGGAAAATCCTCATGTTGTCTGTCGGAACAGGGTCCAAGAAGAGAGTCTGTAAGAATTCTGAGTGCTTGTGAGAACACTCCAATATAACAAGTTTTGTGACCTCAATTGCTTTTGTTCTTGAGTTTGTGTGTGTGTGTGTGTGTGTGTGTGTGTGTGTGTGTGTGTGTGTTTTCAATACAAGTCTTTTCTTGTCACCAAAGACACCCCAAATTGGTTTTATAATTCAGGATCTTGTTTCTGGAGTTGGTTAACTTAGGTCTCACTCATCAGCCCGCTGCACTGTTCCCTGTTGAGACACATAGATAGATCTGATATCCTTGTTTTTAGCTGTTGCAGCTGAATCAGAGCCACTGAATTTGAAGCCAGTTCAATATCATATCTTTCAGGGATTAATTTATCTTTCTGGGCCTGAGAGACAGAACAAGCAACAGTCGGCCTCACCTGAACCCTGTGGATATATTTTTCACCCCCAAAATTTCAAATTTCAACCAAAGGCCCATTCTCCTGGATAACGACATTGATGGGGAAGTGAGCATACTCGGACATCACCTTGTACCGGAAGCCCCACATTGTACCGGAAACCCAGCATTGTACCGGAAGCCGAGCATAACACCCTTGATCACGTTCTGAACGTGACTGCTGATGGTTCAGACAATGGCCAGTTCCTTTCTGTTACCCTCCATTTGTCAGCCAGGAACCTTCTCTTCTTTCCAGGAGGCTCACTCAGCTCTACATTGATGAGATTGAAGTTCCTCTGGAGGGTTTCTCTGGGGCCCTTCACAATGCCTGAGCGCCCTGTCAGAGTGACGTCCACATTTTCTGGAATGTGAACGGTCTGATTGCAGTGAATGGTCTTCATTCTCCCAGTAGACGGGGCAAAGGGAGTGGAATTGTTCTTGGAATGTATTTTCATACCCCTCCCAGGTGTAGCAGAGAGAAGTGAGTTTAATTCAGGTTATTCACTACAACCGGCTACTACTAATGTGTTTATGTGCCTCTATGGAAAAACGTGTTTTTGCCCCATTCGGCTTATCCCGGTGATTGTACACTTTATTCATGGGATTCTCCTTAAAACACAGAGGATAAATTGTCTGATGCTCTGAATAAAGTTAGCTATTGCACGAGACGTTAGTCTGCCTCGTTTATTGGCTCCATTCTCCCAGGTCTCACCGCACCTAGAGCAGTGGCATTCGGCTGTCTGCCACCTCATAGCCTGTGCACTGACTCCGGCTTATCTGGAGGTGAGCTGCTTTATCTCTTCCGACCTCTTCTTACAAGCTAGTCTTTCTACTTGGTATTTTGAACTTTTCCCAGGACGAATCTAGTCAAAGGTCTTTGGCATTCATTGTCAAATGCTCAGCAGTCTTTCTGAGGACAACCTTTGTTTCACCCTAAGAGATTTTTTTTTGTTTCTTAGATAATTTTTACCTACTTTAATTACTCTGGTTTTTTCTTCTGTGTTTCTAAGATTGTTCTTATAAATTGTGGCTTATCCCATATATCTTTTTGGGTTTTTTTTGTTTTGTTTTTGTTTTTGTTTTTGTTTTTGTTTTTTTGGTATCTACCTTAAAGGATTTAATTTTTTTTTGTTTGTTTGTTTCATTTTTGAGACAAGTTCTTACTCTGTAGAGCTGGCTATCCTTGAACTTGCTTTGTAGACCAGGCTGGCCTTGAACTCACAGAGATGTTTCAATTCTTCTCCTTCCCCAGTCTTGAGATTAAAGGTGTAAACCACCATGTCCCGAAGGATTTCAATTATTTAAATTTTGTGTTTTATTTCATCATCTGTATTTTCTTAATCTTTAAGAACTCAGTCTTTTCAAAATCCTGTTTTTTTAGAATGTATTGTTGTTACTATATATGTATACATATATGCATATATATAATCGTATATATGTGTGTGTGTACACACACACACATTAAAATAAGGTTTACTACAATGGTTTCCAGAGCATCCAATCTTTTGACATTGGACATGGCATTGTCCTCTACAAAATTCATGCTGAAGAACTGTACAATCAAGTTATTTAAAAAATGACAAAAATCCCATAATGTTAAATAAGTGAGTTTATGATTTTGTGTTTGTGAAGACATTCATAGTTTTCCTTGATGCATGAAGCCAGGGCCATTGACTGGCTATACCTGCTAGGGACTGGGTAGCTCAACTGTGACATCTGCAAAGTGGCAAGGATGAAAACCTGAACTGCTCAGTCCCTCCCAGAGCTGACTGTCTCCACAGTCCCAGTGGAGCACTGCAGGGATGAAGACTTCCTGAAGAGTTGCTGGTCTTCAGTGCATGTTAGGAGGCTGAAGAAACTGGTGTCTGGTGTCAGCAGAGGATATTCTGTGGAAGCAGCAGCAGCAGCAGCAGCAGCAGCAATAAGCCAAGCGAAACGAGCAAGCAAAACTACTTTTTCCCTCAGACCTCTTTATATCTGTGCCAAATGGTAAAGGGTGTGGCCCAGCCTGGAAAAGGGCCTGCCCCCTCAGTCAGTCCTTCCCAGAATGCCCTTCCAGAGCCATCAAGTTGACAATTAAAATTAACCATCCCAGTTATTTTCCCAACCCTGAGAATCTTTTCAAAAATACTTATTTTTAGTGCATTGTGGTTTTGCCTGCATTTACGTCAATGAGGGTGTCAGATCACTTTGAGCTGGATTACAGGAAGTTGCGAGCTGCCACAAGGGTGCCGGGAATTGAACTCAGGTTCTCCGGAAGAGCAGCCAGTGCTCTTAACTGCTGAGGCACCTCTCCAGCCCCTCTTCAAGAGATTTAAAAGTAATCCATTTCCTAAATTCTGGTCCTCAAGGAAGCATGCTTTTTTGCTTATTTATTTTCTTCATTATTTTTGAGTTGCTGGGGGTTAAGCTCAGGTCTTGCACATGCCAGGCAAGTGTTCGAGCACTGGGTTACATGCCCAAGCCTTATTTTTTTTTCTCCTTTCCTTCATGTTCTTTGCAATTTTCCACAATGATGTCTCTTTGGTCAGGTCTTGATGTGGATGGAGTGAATTTGCTGTCCCTGCGTGGACTTCCTTAAACCCCTGAGGTCTTCAGTTTCCTGTGTTCTTTCTTCAATTCTGTCCTCTAAGGATCTCTTTCTTTGACACGTTCTAGAAACTTGCTGACATATCTTAGTTGGTGGACCTCTTTTTATATTTTACAATTTATATTTTTCACATATTGATTATTTTTATGTTTGGCTTAATTACTTTCTCCTTCAATGGCTTGATTGAAGGAGATCGCATATGTAAACTACCCCTTCATTTTCTCCATTTTCTCCTTTTCAGGTCTGTAGTCCCATGGAACAGAATAAAAGTGGCTGGTTCCTTGAATGTGCTATCTTACCCTTTCCCATGGGCCTGAGGTACTCTGTAATATCTGTACTCTTCACCTTCTCCTGTTCCTGTCTCAGCTAGGCTCAGTCCTCAGGTGACCTTCATATCTGCCCTCTAGCATCACAGACTCAGAAAAGCCTTTGCTTTTATCCTGTATCATCTGGGCTCATGGAACAATTTCTCTCTCCTTTTCACAGCACTTACCTCAGACTGTAATCCCTGTGAAGCAGGATCGTGTCTGTTTCTTCTCCCTTTGATGTCCTAAGCACTTGAGCCGAAGCCCTGACAGTCAGTAAATACCTGTTGAATGAATGCTTGATGCTTCAAGATGGCCACGAGAGAAATATTCCTTCCACTATATACCCAGCCTGCTGCAACCCACATACATGCTGCCGCTCAGAGGCCTTCCCCTTAGTTTAAACTTTGGCCTCAGCTTGTATTACAGCCTCCCATGGCTCTTGCTACAACCTCAGCTCCACTTGTGGGAAGCCTGGTGGTCACAGAAGCAGGTTACAGATGAGGTCTGCAGGGTGTGAAACCCAAGTGGCCTCTGACCACCCACATCTACTCCTGGGACTTTTAGAACAAGTAGATGTGTAACTTGCTAAACAAGGCCCTTGAATCCTGGAAGAATAGAAACTGAGATGCACCCAAGGGGCCAGTGAGGATTTTCTTACCCTAGGCTACAGACACACCATCACCCCTGTGCTGGGAGCCCAGGCTACCCAGATTACCAATAGTGATACTGCTTGCTGAGAACAATAGAGCCCCACACCTCAACTACCTTTGGGCCTGAGGCTTCTTAGCAGCTGAGGCTCTTATTAAATTTGGGATTACCATGTGTAAAGCACAGTCTGGATTTTGTTTGCTCTGCCATGTAACCTGCCTTTCTCAATGCCCAGTCAGAGCTGCAGTTAATCCACTGACCCTGGGCTTAACCGGCAGGTGGTCAGGAGGCCTCACCAAATTCCTCTTGGCCCCTTTGTTACCTGGCCATGGAGAGAGAGAGTTCTTGTTTGGGAAGTGTTTCTCTTCCCGCTGAACATTTTCGGTATTAAGTGTCCTTTGTCATCATAAATCTGAAGCAGGGGATTATGACAGGCAGGTAGTCACCAGATTCTTTCCTCCAGAGGATAATCGGGAAAGTTTGGAAGCTGGGCTAATGAAACCTTTATTCTGGGGGACAATGCCATTTCCATTAAATTACAGCTCAAGTCTTAACAATACCCCAGAACAAACCCAATTTGAATATTTAATTTAGGGTGGAAGGAACTGAGTAAACACCTTTGCCTTCAGCTCCTCTCACGCAGGCACGTCCCCAGGTTTTGAACGTCAGGTCAGCAACCTTACAGGTGGGAAGATTCCAGTCTTTAGTAGTGGTGTTTACAGAGTGTTAAAGTTCTAATTTGTTAAACTTTTAGGAATGAGAACTCATCAGATAAGTATCTAACTAAAGTCTCTTCCAGCCTGTGGCGGGCAATGCTGCCTTGAGCACAAGATCTTTCCATCCACTGCTTGACCCCATCAGCACCTCACCAGGCAGTCCTCTGGGAGCTGAGCACTGCCACCCAACACACACAGCTCCCTCCTTGGAGATGTCCCTTAGAGACGCTCTAAAAAGAAAAAAATGTCTGAAGATGCCTTAAAAAAAGAAAAAAAGAAAGAAAGAGAAGAGAAGAAAGCTGTTTTAACGCCAAATGCCCTGTGGAAGGGAAGAACATTTGCTGAACCTTCCTTGTCTACTTGGCAACCAGGCATCCATCCAAGCGACATGCTGTGAGATGGAGTTGTGTGGGGGCTCTTCTGCAGAGGCTCTGTCACTTTCCTGGGATCATCCGTGGGGCTTCTTGCCCTCTCCTCACAGTACCTTAGTGGGGCACCTTTGGTTCACAGTGAAGCCCCATGTTTGCTTTGTCCCCCCAAAGGCAGGCATCAGACACACCTCCTACTGCTTCCGGGTCCTTGACACTTAGCTTGTCTTCCTTTTTCCCAGTCCCTACACACAGCAGAGCTGAACAGCAGCCACTTAATAACTCAGGAAGAAAGTGACATAAAGGCATACCTCATTTCTCTGTCAAACATTTGCTTCCTATCTACCCAGAGAGGAAAAGGAAGAGAATGTGAAAAAGAAATGTTTTTTGGCTTTGCTGACCTGGTAAACCTCCAGCCGAGGCTCTGCCCAAGAGAGCAAGACACAAATGACCCCATACACATAAGCAACCACTGACAGCACCAAACAAAATTCAGCATTACTGAGCAATGGGAGCCTAGCTCCTGGCTGGCACCCTCCCAGGGGCTAATGATCAGGCCTCAAGACAAAGGCAACTCTGATACTCACTCTAGGGGCTAGGAATCCAGCTCGTTTGGAGTGCTTGCCTAACATGCTCGAAGTCCTGGTTTGATCATGAACACCATAAAATGCCAGGTGGGGTAGTGCATTCCTGTAATCCCAGAGCTCTAGAGGCCGAGGTAAGAGGATTAGAAATTCAGGTCATCCTCAGCTACATAGTGAGTTTTGAGGCTAGCCTATGCTTCGTGAGACCCTGGGCGGTTTAATTTTTTTTTTTTGTCTTGTTTTGTTAAAAAATAGAGATAAGAACTGGAGAAATTATTCAGGGGATCAGATCCTCAGTGGCACTGGGCCATTGAGGAGGTAACATGTGGGAACGTAATAGAGTGCCACAGTGAATATTTGTCTTTCTTCTGGGTCTTTCCCATGTTTACTTGTAATTCGGAGCCCTTGGAATCGGTCCTCATCAGCCAAAGGGATCTCTGAAGACAGGTTTTAGGGTTGCTGTGGGAAGGCAGGTGATTTTTCCATCAGTTTTTAAATGCCACTTGGTAAAGAGTGTAGGTCCACCCCTCTGGATGTCCTGGCCATAAACCACTACAGATGTAGTGTCTCCCCCAAGCCAGGTATTAGGATGCCTCAGTGGGTTGGGAAGGGCCGTGTCCCCAGAGGGTAAGCATTCCGGAGTTCAGGAATCCAGCCAGGGAAAGGTCCAGTCTCTGGCATTCAGGGGACTTTGCTTCCACATGTCCCTCTGCCAGCCAAGAAGCATAGTCACTATGGGACCCAAACTCCTCCTGATGAAGTCTGGCCTATGCCTGGTACATGCTTCTTTCTCACCCTCCCAGCCTCCACCAGCTGTGTCTTCCTGTATCAGTTACCCACCAGAACCACTCTGGGAGTCTCTTCGTTTCTCTCCTGTCTGCCCATTTCCTTGACAGTAGGCAGAGGGAGTTTTTACACAGAAACATCTGAACAACCATGCCATCCCTCTTGAGATCCTCCGAGCGACTTCCGTTCAAAATAAAACCCAACTTCTTCACCATGGATTGCAAGGTCCTGCATACTCCTTCTTCACACCGTGTTCTTGTCATTCACATCTCTTTGGGGGGGGGGCTCTGCTGATGTGTGCCTGCCTCAGGGCCCTTGCACTTGCTAGGGCCACTACCTGAGATCATCTCTTCATTTTTAAGAAGTTGGCTCTTCCTTATGACATAGGTTTCCGCTAAACATCTACCTCCTTAGAAAGTGGGGGCTTCCTAACCTTGCACCTCAAGACACTTGCCTACATACCAGCTTACAATTTACTGTCCTCACTGAACCCACCTAAGATGCACTGGCTTTATGTTTTGTTGCATGGGTGACATCTCTCTTACCACTGGGCTGGAGCTTGTAGCAATCCTGGGGGCATCTGTCATGTTCTCTGCTCTCCCTGAGTCATACCACTGAATGCATGGATCTTTTCTTCACTTATATCATCTTTTCTGCCGAGTCACTCTCTAAACCTGACCCTTTCCTGTTGCTCCCCAACTTTGTGTCCCATGCTGTAACTCCTAAGATTTAATTTTTCCAAATAGGATCATCTCTCTCTAACCACTAAAGGCCAGGTCTTTCATGGGATCTTTAAATATATATGAAAGGGCATTGATATATATTCAATAATCTATTTTTATTTTATGTCCATTGATGTTTTGCCTATATGTATGTCTGTGTGAGGGTATCAGATCCCCTGGAACTGGAGGTACAGTTGTGAGCTGCCATGTAGGTGCTGGGAATTGAACGAGGGACCTCTGGGAGAACAGCCAGTGTTAACCGCTGAGTTTTCTCTCCAGCATTATAAAAGTATATTTTTACTAATTGTTTGAGAATTTCATACAATTTATTTTGATCATCTTTCCTCCCTCCTTCCTCCCCCACCTCTTCATTCCACTGCTATCTCCCAACAACATTGTTGTTTTTATAGATATAGGGGTTTTTGTCTGCACGTATGTGTGTGCGCCTTGTGTTTAGTGCCCCCTGAAGGCCGGAACAAAGTATCAGATCTCTGGAACTGGAGTAGGGTACTAAGAATTGAACCTGGGTCCTTCGGTAGAATGATCAGTACTCTTAGCCACAAGTAACCTCTTCAGTACTCCAACTTAAAAAACAAACAAACAAAGCCATACTGAGTCCCATTTTTGCTCATATATTCCTGAAGCATGCTCAACCTACCAGGGAATCATAAAAAAAACAAGGAACTCTCTCTCCCTCAAAAGCCATCAACTACCAATAGCATAGTTAGGGGTGAGGAACCAGGAGCCCCTCCCATCTGCCTCCATGCTTGAATGTCATTGACCGGCTTGACCTTGTACAGGTCCTGTGCAGGCAACTTCAGTTTCCATGAATTTTTTGGAGTACAGCAGGCCTGTCCAGAAGACACTATTTCCTTCTTATCCCCCTGCCCTACCTCTGACTCTTACAATCTCTCCACCCCCTCTTCTACAATGCTCCCCGAGACCTGGGGACTCTTTCCTGGGAACTTTTATTTGATGCAGTGCTCTGCCAGCTCTACTAAAGTGTAAGCATGGTGGGGGAGGGGCCTACAGCTGTCTCATTCCTAGACCCCTGTGTATGAGGACTGTCACTTGACTCCAGGGAACACCGAGGAGGATGGACGACTTTTGGACCCTTGGCTCCTCCCATGTCCACAGCAACTCATTGTATGGTCTTGCTCACCTAGACTATAAGAAGATGCCCTCTCCCAAGGGTGCTTCTTCAAACAAATGCCCTTTGCTGAAGGGCTAAATGGTCAGTCTCCTGGGAGAATTTTACTACTGATAACCTTGGATTCCCTGATGATCTTGCATGCCCACAGAATGGATGCTCCTATTGCTGATGTCTTGAAAACAGTGTGGGAGAGGATCTAGGAGCTTTAGGAAGGGAAGTGGCATGGACTCCTGTAGTGGATTTATGATGTTACATTGTAAATAATTGTCCTGCCTATGAGTTTAATAAAAGTACTGATTGGCCGAAGGCAGACAGGAAATGTGGGCGGGACTACCAGACTAAGAAAACTCTGGGAACAGGAAGAACAGAGCAGAAATGCCACAGAGACTCCAGAGTTGCCAGAAGAAGCAGGGGACAACTATACTGCTCTAAGAAAGGGTACCGAGCCCCATGGCTGAACAGAATAAGAATCATGGGTTAGGTTAAGGGTAAAGAGTTAGCAAGTTATATGCCTGAGCCTTAGGCCAATCAGCATAAAATTAATGCTAAGTGTCTGTGTCTCTGCAGGTCTGTGGGTCTTCGGGTCCCAACCTTGAGGCTAGACCTGAAAGTCCGGGCCAGAAACTTCTTACTACAGACTCTGCCCAGTCCTAGCCTTTCAAAGCCACCTCTCTGAGAGCAGAAGAGGATCCGAGGCTTCAGGATATGAAGACCCCATTTCTGTGCTCCACCATCTTGTCTATGACACAACTAGAATAATAGGTGAAAGAGCCTCCACGGCCCTGGCCTGCCCTCCCCTGCCTCTGCACAGTCTCAGCCTTACAAACACGTCTGGATATGTCAGATCAGGCCTTTCAGGTGAAATAGGAAGAGGTCAAAGGACTTGACTACCCACAGCAGGGAACTCGGACTTTTTCACTGATCCACCATATTTTCACCTGAAATTTTATGAGGAAGCCACAAGAATCCTATTATTTTTCTGACTAAATGCACATTTGGGGTGCTCCCCTCACTCTGATGTCACCCACAGGACTGCAATTTGCTTTTACCAGGATTCCTTTATTAGGGAGTCTTTTCTTTCTTTCTCTCTCTCTTTCCTTCTTCTCCTCCTCCTCTTCCTCTTCCTCCTTCTTTTCTTCCTGGTTTTTGGAGACAGGGTTTCTCTGTATAACAGCTCTGGCTGTCTTGGAACTCACTTTGTAGGCCAGGCTGTCCTCAAACTCACAGAGATCTACCTGCCCCTGCCTCCTGAGTGCTGGGATTAAAGACATGCACCACCATGACTGACTTTGGACTCTCTACTTCTAATATGCTCTCTAACAGCACTAAGAAGTGACTTTTGTCAAGTGGACATTTGGAACTGGATGTGTATCTCAGTGGTAGTATACTTGGCCCAAGAGCCTGGGTTCAATTTTCCAATCTCCTTGCCTATTCACATCCTTAGGAGGCCAAGCCACATTGACCTTCTTACCCTCCCTCAGAGACAGCCTCCTGGTTGCCTGTGTGCACCTGATTCTCTACCATAATCCCTTGCACATGAATGGCCTCTTCTGACAATGGCAAGCCCCATCAAGGAGGTTTTCACTGTCCATTCTGCTTGAGGTTGGGCCCTTCTCTAGTCGTCCCTACCAACCGGACCTTTCCTGGTCTTCATGGGCTTTATTGCAATGCATAATTATTTTATAATGTGCTGCCACATTTATTTAACTGTTTCAAGTTGCTTGCAGAGAGCCATTTTGCCTTTGTCACTAGCCCCCCCCCCCACAGGGTAGGGAAGAGTCTTTGGGTTCACCCTTAGATCTCGGACCTGTGCCACGGTACCCAACACACAATGGGGATAAGCAGATAAAGATGGAGAATCTTAGGTACCATCTTCCTCTTTCTTCTACAGTGGGATCTGAGACCACTCCCAAGCCTTCTGCTTGGGGAAGAGGAAGGTGATACCTTGAGCAGTACTAATTAGTTACTCTCCTGGGGCAAGCTGATACTTAGCAGCATCTTGATGGTACCAGAGACCAATTCCCTGCGGAGCCCCAAATCTCTGGCACTAACAGGAAATTGTGGTTGATGTTGTTGTACCTCAAATACTTCACAAGTTAGCATGGAGTGAGACTTAAACACATATGCTCATTACCCTTGTGCTCCAGAAGAGAAAATACTTGCTCCAGAAAGCTTGTCTAGAATGACCAGTTTGCTACTGGTCTAGTACAGAGCTCTTCTGGTTCTGTTCTTATCTTTTTTCTCATCTTCTCAAGTGTTTTCCTTCTTCTAGCAGGTTTCAGACCAATTTGCTTCTATAACAAGCTGATAACTGCGGCACCTACCCCCTCTTTTTGGATTTCTAAATGTAATTCAACCCATTTAGGCTAATTGTAACAAAAGTTTGGGTCTCTAAACCTACAGTTACAGTTGGAGGAAAGTCTCTCAGAGAGACTAGACTAACCGATTGTATTAGTTATCTACTGCTGTGTAACAAACTACCCCTCAGAGCCTAGTTGCTTAAAAACAGCACTTTAAGTTCAGGATGTTCAGAGGAGGCCATTTTGGTTAATCCCTGTTGCTCAGCTGACTCTCTCTGCTCTCCCACTTAGCTAGCCAGCAGCTAGGTCTTGCTGGGTCTGTTTGTTCACGGACATCTTTGCTTGTTGGTGAATAGTATATCAACTGGGCCACAGATCTCCAGAGAGTGACAAGACACTGTAATTTTTCTCACATGGTAGTGTAACAGGTTCCCAGACCTTAGCACAGCTCATGCCATGATGGATATACTTGCATTCAGGTCATAAAACTCAGCACATAGGCAGCACCATCTGCCAAAATGAAAACAAAGACCTGATCCATCCAAGTCCATAGTTCTGGGAAAGTCTCTAAATGTGCTAACCTTGCCATTTGGCATCTGTAGTCCCACCACTGGCTAACTGGAGTATGGTCAACCCAGGATATGGTTTTTGTGCTTAAAAGCTTACCCTGAGAAAGGCTCAGGGCTACACTGAGACACTAAAGTAGTCAGCAGCTGGCTAATAAAGACTTTCTATTGGCTCAAATTCATAGTCTTCTCTGGTAGCTAGCCCACAACAGTCTCTGGGTTCCAGAAGCGTGAAGAGATGGCAAACCAATGTACAAGTAAGTGATTTCCAAGCTCCTGAGTGTTCTAATGTTCACTAATGCCTGGTTGGCCCAAGCAAGCAAGATTCACAATCAAGGGACAAAATGAACATCATTTTTTTGATACGATGAATTGGACATTATCTATCTTGTCACTTCCCTGCCAGTCTACCACAAGTTCAGGGTTGGACAGATCCCTTCAGGGCCATACTTTGTGTCAAGGGGAGAATATTGCAACTGTCCTTTGGTATAGCTCACCTGTTGGAGTGTTAGGAAGGCCAGAGCAGCCAGCATCCGGCTGTGAGATGAGATACAGGAGGTTGCAAGCTAGAGACTCTGAAAATTGTCGCCCCATCCCTCAGAGCACTGGTCTGAAGGGAAAAGTGACTGGACCTAGAAGCAAGACCTGCACAAAGCCAGGAAGTGCAGGCTGCTTCGTTTTCCTCCCTCTGTATCAGGGTCTGCTGCTGGAGAGATGGAGAAAGGAGAATGCACTCAAAACAGAGTGGGTCAGGGCTGCAGCCTCCGCTCCTAAAAATAAAGTCTGGGAAGGATGTGAAGGCTAATGCACCTGGAGGTGGAGCCACAGGTCAGGTGGGCAAAGCTTTTAAATGCACTATCTTCTGTGATCCTCAGTGGGGGATGGCCTGGTGACATTACCCTAAGCTCAAGGAGAGTGCCACCAAGAGCAGGCCAACTGCAAATGAGACAGCGGTGGCCTGAACAGCCTTTTCTAACCCTGTCTGACAGAAACGTCAGGTCAAGCCTCAATTTCTCACATCGGGAGGTTTGGTGCACCAAAAAAAAATGGAGGCTTTGACAAAGCAGAGTCCTTGTTCTGGAAGGCAGAGGTGACTTTGCACACAGCACTCCAACATTTTCTGACTCTCAGACCAGTTGTCACCATAAACCTGGCCTAGGTTCTCAAGGTGACAGTGGCCACCAGGAAGACAGAAGGGCTCTGAGCCCTACACAGAGGCATTGCTGAGGGCTTGGAGGGGACATTACGGAGGCCTTTTCCTTGTGGCTCTGGACAAATTAAAAACCTCCTTACCAGCCATTCACTAGGAGGAGGCCTCTTCCTTGCTCCGCGGGGGAGGCTGTGTGGCAGGAGATCTGGTTGGGGGAGGCTGGGCCTCCCGGGGCTGGCGAGGAGGGGGAGCCTCAAGAATGAAAAGGGGCCCTACCCAGAAGAGATTGGCAGGCAGGGAGCGAGGCCAAAGTGCAGCCAGGTCACCAGGGAAAAAAAAAATCACCAAGTAAGGGAGTGAGGGAAAGTTCCACTTCCAGTCTCATTATGGAAAAGGCCTGAGCAGAGAGAGGCCAGAGAAGCCAGAGTAAAGAAAGAGAAGAGAAGTGGTACCATGCAGAGTGCAGAAGGAGGTTTTTAGGGTGCACAGGAAGGACCAGGCGGCGCCTTCTTCACTGGGATCCCCATTCCAAGAGCTAGAAGCACTTCTGCCCAGCAACTCCCCAAGAGGGGGAGCAAAATGCCCTATTAAGGGTGGGACGAATTGATTTTCCAAAGAAGCACGGCACCATTTCCTTCCAATGCCCTCTCTAGGCCTCCTTAATCTGCCCCGGAGGCAGCAGGTGACCTCTGTGCAGGCCCCCGAGGTGCCTTTGTTCCAGGCCTTCTGCGCCCGCCCGCCGCTGCTTGCACCTGCGCTGCCCGGGCTCGGGTCCACCCTCGGCCTCTCGCTCGCGGGGTGCACAAGGCATACCTTTGTACCCCGCCCCTCCCCCCCGAAAGCCACCGCTTCTCCGCCTGTTTGCTCAGGGCTCGACAGTCACTAATGGTTCCACTCTTGATCGTGGTGGAAATCTACTCCCAAGAGGGATGAGGATAGTTAGTGTACCCCGCAAACTTGGTCTGCAAAGACCAGTTGGGGAGGGAGGCTAGCAGGGCGAGCTAGAGCTTCTCTGTTCTTTTGGGCCCTTGGTCCCCAGATGCGCCCCGCTGACTTTTAATCCAATCCCTCTGAGGTTTGCTAATTTAATTGTGTAATAGGCACACCTGAGACATTGCCTTCACTCTCGTTAGGACATCTCTTAGCTAAAACGGAAGACAAACGAGACGGGACTATTAAAACAGGGGATTCACTGAAAGCTTTCGCCATCTAACACGAACAGAACGGAGGGGTGGCGGGGCCTCCAAGTTGGAGGAGACAGGCAAGAAGATCTCAAGTTCTTGCTAAGTGAGCCTGAGTTAGGCGTTTAGCCTTCGTACATTAAATACCTCGTTTTTAAAGGAGTGGGTCTCCAAACATTTATTATTCATAGTAGCAGGAAAGCCGGTAGGCTACTGTGTGGAAACTAAAAGACTTCCCGTGCTAAAGGTTAACGAAAGTGTAATTTGAATCATGAAATCTTTATGTGTCCGCTCAATTTACACCGAAGGCTCATTAAGGATGCGGTTGGTACCGGGGGCTGCGGGTGACGTCACAACGGGCATTTAAATGGGCGGGGCCAGGCCGCTCTGCAAGTAATCCTTTAAAAATATAAAAGCCTTCCTCTTTCCTTCTCTCTCTCCAGCTGTAACAACTTCACCAACCGTCGAGGTTCCACCCCGAGAATTTCACAGAGAGAACACGTTAGAGGGAATCAGGAAGCAGAGAAAAGGTCACAAATAAGCGCCTCAGGAACAATGAAAGCTTTTCTCTATGCAGCAGTGGGAGAGTTACTAGAAAAAACGGGAAAGGTATTAATCAGAAGTGGCTATAAATCCTCTGGAGTTTTGCTCTTATAAAACTCCTCAGAAAAAGTCTTGAAGGAAATGCAGGTCAAAGCCCCAAAAAAGCTCTTGATCAGAGAGATTGCTGGAGGAAAATCTTCCCAGACGCCGTTTAATAGGCAGCAATCACCCCAGGAGTGGGGAAGCCAAGTACGCTTGAAACATGGTTGCAATTCCTAATAGGTCTTGTCACACTTAAGGCGCTGCAAGCTCCGTCCAACGAACAGCTGAAGCTAGCTGGCGATTCATAAAGCCAACAGTTTAAAGTTTATTATGATGAAAAGCACTTAATGGCAGCCATCGCTAGGGGCCCATCATTTATAAAGCTGTGCTGAGTATTAGACATGTAGCATGACCGCCAATTTTATGTCACAATTGCTACCATAAAATGACCTTTGGTGATTTTTGCTGCATGCGGTGGACAGCTCTTCCTTCACATTAGTGCTCTGTGGCTTTCTTTGCAGACTATTATGCTGTCTAAAGCTTATTTGGCACTGTCGTGAGCCTCAACCCTGGTTATTACCCCGAAGGCCTGTCTTAAAAAAAAAAAAAATCTCATGCTCTATTACGCCACTCCAATAATTTGCAGTTCTTACCAGCCTTGGGTCGTGTAATATTTTAATGCAAATATGCTTTACCATTGCATTTTATTTATTTTTCAAGTTTCCCAGGTGTAGTGCTGGCTGGTGAAACATTTTCTGCAGTTCACGGAAATCAGTCTTATTCCTGGGTCAGGTCTACTGACTGGGTACTATTTATTGTGACCAGTTAAAACAGCCAGAGTCAGAAGAAAAGAAATAGTTAATTAAACTTGAGGATTTTTTTTTTAATTCCACGTGTGATGAGCCCACCCCAAGCAGAACCACCCGTTCTTAGTTCCCTGCATCCAAGCCCAGTGCAAATTTACATCTGAGTAACATTATTTAATCAGCTTTCCATTTGTCACTCTGCTTTGTATAGTTAGTGTTTGAATACATGGCCACTTTACTGCTCCCATGTAAACTGCCGTCGAGAAAGTGGCCTGTCCATGCTACCTTTAAATTGTGTATATAATTTTATAAATGATATAAAATCTGCTTCTAGTCTCTGGGGGAAAAAGAACTATAAGCATGGCACACTGCAATTTTGGAAGGGTTTAAAATATGTGATTTCTGCTGGTACCTACTGTATTGGGTTTTATATAAAGCTTTTTCAATAAGGTAAATTGTTACATGACAGACTCATCTCCTACCGTTATCATCTGCTGTTTGTGTTTAACAACAGGAGTCCCTCGCTAACAAAACTGTTGTAATGGCTGTACAAATTACTCAGCTGAAAGCTTTTCACCAAACAAAACAGTATTAATCAGCAGTTCTTATGAAGGTGCTAATTAAAAACAATTTTCTTCCTCAGTTTGCAATACTAAAACCATCTTCACTCACACGGTTTCCACTATACAGCTACTGTATTTGCTCACACTTCAGGCCCTCCATTAACTATTGAATCTCCTATTAGCCATTTTATTACATTTCTGTTTACAAGCTTGTTGACATTTTAAAAGTCACATTATGATCTGTTTTATCGATTAAAAAAACGTATTAATTGAAAAGTCAGGGAGACAAAAAATAAATAAATACAGATTCCAAATGCACAGGCTTCCTGGGCAGGATACACAGAAAGCCTTCAGCCACAGCCTGGGAAGCAAGCAGTCTCCATAAAATGGAATCTGAGAATTCAAAGTGGCATTTCAGGCCTGATAATTTGTCAGACACCCATGGGCTGGGCTCCTTTATAATTTGAAAATAGTCTGCTCAGGAAAACAGATTTGTTCTAGCAAAGGTCAGTCTACTTTTCTTCTGTGAGAAATACTCAATGTGATTATGATGATGCTTCTGCAGCCGAAACACCAGGACCATTTGATCCATGGAGGAGAACACCAGAGCCAGGACCTGGGACCACACAGCCTAATCCTCCCAGTGAGTGTTGTAGGGATGCATATGTTCAGTGACCATGTGGGCATCCTGTCCCTCCCCCAAAGCCCAATGAAAGCCCAGACAATGCTTTCTAATTGTCTGTCTGGCATTGATTGGAACCAAATCAAGTGCTGACTAAGCACTAAGCCAAAAATCTAAGAAAGCTGAATTGAGGGAAGGAGACAATTCATTCCTATCAAAACAAAAACAATAACATCCATCCTGTAGGAAAACATGTGCCCTACTTTGGTACTAGAGAGAATAAGAAAACAAAACAAAACAAAAAAATAAAAAACTCCCACCTCCAACTTCATTGCATTAACCTGGTTCTTGAGCTGTCAGAGGCACTTAACTAGTTAGGATCTACACCTGGCTGTTGGAACAGGGCTCCAGAAAGGCCACTCACTAATCCTTCCTTTCACTCTGTTAACTGCTGGATCCCCCAAACTGATTCAACAGGTATGCACTGGTAAATTCAGCCTATACCCAAGCCAAAGGGAAAATCAGCAAGGGGCGGGCATCTCTTCTCTGAAAACACCCGAGGAACCAGCCAGAAAAGCTTTTATGGCCCGACAAGTTTTCTGCTGAATACTGAGCACCTAAATTACCGTTCCCTAATGGAAGTTACATTTTCATGCTCAGTCAAAAAGCCAACAAAATACACAATTTATACAAAATAGCAGCAACCTCTGAGGCAGTCTTTCTGAGTACTTTTATCCCAATTCACAACATATGTCTTGCTATAAAATAAATTTCTCATAACCAACTTGGATGTGGCCGTTCATATCACTGCTTTACAACTGCCTGTGGACAATATTAGATACATTCTTACACCCAACCATTTTTACAAAAGAAAATCATGACTTTTATCAGAAGATTATAAAAAAAAAATCTACAGAAAATATACTAGTTCTTAATGGTGTTTTTTACATTTTTAAAATTTTATTGTAGTATGTGCACATTGTCACAGTGTGCACAGTCCCCATCTGTCCTCCATTATCTGCTTCTTGGGGATTGGACTCTGGTAGGCAGTAAGCACCTTCACCTGCTGAGCTATCTCACTGGCCCAGAATATCCAAATTCTTATGATTTCCCAGGCAGGCAAGCTTCTTTTGGAAACAAACACATGCATAATTATGTAGACAACTGTAAAATGGCCACTTCTGTTGCAACTATATAATCTAATACTAATGCATATACATAATCATAAAGATCATGAAGAAATATAAATGCATAAACTTTTTAGAGTTGCCTTAATTTTCCTTCTCGATGTCTGCATTCTATCAACAAAGTGAAAACTCATTAAAAAACACCTTTCACTTATTCAATAATATAACATCAGTTTCTTATAAACTTTGGGAGAGCCCAGCACAGGAATACTTTCAGGTAAGGATTCCACAAAGAACACATTTATGAAACCCTGAACATGTGACAGATATAGAGGTCATAATCACACATGATAAATATATTCTTTATTTAGAATCTCTTAGCAGGAATAGCTCAATTTTGATACACTGTTCTCAGATATTTCTAGAAAACACATTGCTAGTTTGCATTAAAAAAAAAAAAAATTAAAAACCCCAACTTCTCCCAAAGAGCTGAGCACTGAATTTGTATATCTGTTGCACACAAATGCAAAGTGAATTTCTGCCAGTTCTTGTAGTTTTCTGATTGCAAAGAAAGAAAATATTCCCATGGTCCTGCTGTTCTATACTTGGGGGGGGGGGAGCAGATCGTCTTAGGTGTCACTAGAGACAGGATCCCATTGTCTGGCAGATTTAGTTGTAGGTTTTGCCTAAGAAATAATTCTCCCTGAATTTTCATCAGTATAAGTGGAGTGACTCATGTTGCTTTTTAAAACCATCCCAAATTCTAATTTTTTTTAAACAAGAAAATATGAAGCCAGTGTGCAAGCCATCCAGTCTCCAAAGGAGAACTGCCACCAGCTGAACTATTCAGCTAAATGGTTGGTTTGCATTGCCCTGGTCTTTATCTAGCACTGAGAATAGACTGCTGTTTTATCCAAAGAGGAATAAATTGCTGTTATTGTGATGTTAGCCCATCACTTGGCATTGCAATTCAAGTTTTTGTGAGAAAGAAATGTATGATCTAACTGCGACTTGACCTATGCCTCCTGAGATCTATCTAGGTGCTTTAATGGAGCAGAAAAAGTGGCAAATATGGGACATGCAAACTGATGGTAAGATTTTTGTTTGATGATACAAGTGGGCAGAGAAGACACTTGAGAGTCGCTATTCTTATGACATGGAAGTTTACTTTACATGCAAAAAGATGAGCCTCCCCAGCTCCTCCCATCTATCACTTTAATTGTATCACATTGAACACACACTTTTCTTCTGCTAAAGACAGAAGGATACACAGCTAACCTACCTAATGACATTCCTGCCAAAGTGGGCACAGATGATTCCTTGCAGATAAACATCTGAATTTCCACAAAAGGCATGAGAGTACTTCCATGGAAGCCCAGGCAGGATGGGCTGGGGACCCTGCAGAAAGGCATCTTCTTGGGTATCTGCTAAATGTTTACTATCCGCCCAAGTCTCAGAAACTAGCAATCCTTACTTTAAATAAGATAATCGTGTGATTGAGTTTTGCTTTTTTTTTTTTTTTTAAGCCCTCCCCCCCCATTTCGATGTAGTTTATCTACCACTTATTCAAAATTTCTCTGGAAGAGACCTATTTTGAGAGAAGCCCAGAGAACAGCAGCAGTTAAGATTTAAGCCCGGATAAAGGCTCACTTTTCATTCATAGTCAGAGCCTAAATGTGCTCTTCTTGTACCTAAACAGATAATAAGCACTCAGCACACTCCCCCTCCTTGACACAGCACACTGAGACTAATGACACATAATTGGAGAGGAGGAGCAGAGGGCTGGCCACGCTATTGTGTCCAGAGGACAAACGGTCAGTTTATGAGGCTTTGGGCTGATGCAGTCATTTCTTATACATCTATAGGGGAGAAAAACATCCTGTTTAAAAAGAAAAAAAAAATAATGAGAGAGAGACAGACAGAGATGGAGCAAGAGATGACAGATTGAAACAATTAATTGGGACATCAGAAAGAGGGGGTTTATTTATTTATTTAACTAGAAGAGTGATGTTTTCTGTATTTATAGATACAGATTCAGACTACCATTACTATATAGAACAAAGACAATTTTTTTTTTTAAAAAAAAAAAGGTGTGTGTGTGTGTGAATCATCAAAAGAAATTCTTCTTTAGAGAGAAAAACATTTAGATTGCTCATAACTCCAGTTCTGATCTCAGACAGGCTGCTGACACATAAAACACACAAAGGTTTGGTATACAAGAGCAACAAGCTGACTGTAAGAAGAGAAGGTGTGTGTGTGTGTGTGTGTTGAGAGACACAGAGAGAGAGAGATAAGGGCCACCTAGAGTGAAGTGTGTGAGGGTGGGTAGAGTCCCAGACCCAAAATATGGAATGTGGGAAAGTGGGTGGGTTGCTGAGTCTCAGGGTACCCATGGTAGATTTCTCGTCTTGTGAAAACAATTCTTCATGCCTCTTTTCCCCTCTTCTTCGGTCTTCTAGCCCATTTTGGTTAAAATAAGCAGAAGGGGATAATGCAGATTTTCTTCATATATATCTGAGTTTTCTTTTTTCAACTGAAAATGATAGAAACACAAGGTAAGAAGAGGTCAAGTAAGGAATTTATATAAATTGATATTAATTTTAATATGATGATTTTCCTAAATATATAATTCTGGAAAAAATTAATCACATAAGAACAATCAATATAGTTGATAGTGGTACTGTCGTGATGATGACATTAAAATAGAAATCTGAGGGTTTGTTTCGTTTTGTTTTAGGCAAGGATTGAGTGCTGGGCTCATAGGTACCCAACCTGCACTGTGCCTGAGGGGAAGGTGGAGTTCCTTCATCTTTCCCAGATGTGCTAGGTACATCTCTACATGAGCCTGCTTCTTGCTCTCCTACTCAGTGCTGTATCACTCTAGGCAGGCAGGAATGATGGCTGACAGGAGACCATGGCAACATCTGGGCATTGGGTCTGTGGGGCCTCAGCCATTTTAAGGTTGTCTAGGTCCTTCTTGTAGGCCATAGCACAAAGAAGTAATTCAGAACAGCACCAACACTCCCAGGAACATGTTCCAACTTGATAGTGAAGGGGTGAATTTCTGAGGACCTTTGGTGATAGAATTTTAAATTCTAACCCATCTGCATACATGAACACACATTCTGGAAAGTGTGGGGTAGTACACTTTATCCCTCTCACTTAGCTAGAGTCAATCTGGCAGTCATGTTTATATTTGTTTTAGCAAATAGTTTTGTTTCTTCTTTATTCTCCTTTTGGGGGGGGTGGAGTGGGGTAGGGCTTCTCTGTGTATTTCTGGCTGTACTGGAACTTGCTCTGTAGACCAGGCTGGCCTCAAACTCAGAGATCCACCTGCCTCCGCCTCCCAAGTACTGGGATCAAAGGTATGTGCTACTTCACCTGACTGGTTTGTTACTTCTCAACACTATGGATTGTGAGTTAGTATTTTTGAGCCAATTGTTACCTTATAAAGATCAGCAATCTTTCTTTGCACTATATTGGAAAGCAATCCTCTTATTACCTCAAATCAGTCACCACTACCTACCCTAAAACATCCCAGGACTGGCTACAATCTTAAATTTGGCTGGGCTCAGCGATCTGTTCATCCACACCTCTCTTCTAAATCCTAATCCAAAATGGTGACATCTTTACTCCTAAGGACAAGAGCCCATCTTCCCCACTGTAACCCATGGTCTCCTTTCTAAGCTACTTTCCTAAGAACAGGTGGTGGAGTGGCTACTGATGTGACCTCATCTGCTGTCTTAGATGTTGGCTCACAAATGACTAGTCATCTATTTAGAATGGAAGTTGAAAGACCCTTATCACCCCCAAAGTGTCAACAGTGTTCATCATTCTCCGGTCTGATCATCACCACCATCATCAGAATTCGTAATACTGGCTTCACCAACTCCCCTGCCCATGCCCACTCACTGTACATACCTTAGCCACACATCACCCTAGCAACAGAACATGTGCATTTCAACATTTCAAGGAGAAGAGAGGGGGCCATGATATCTAAATCTATCCTCAGGGACCGGGGATAAAGGAAAGTTGAGTCTTGAAGTGAGTCAGCTGACCTACTCACTAACAAGGCACTAATATACACAACCTCAAATGAGTTCTTTATAAAGTCCCTGAGGTGATATATGGGATAAATAATTCTTCTGTAAATACAGTCTAAGAATCACTCTTAACTTGAATTCTGTGCTGACCTCTGGAGGCCAAAGCAGAGGTTTGGCTGCCTGAAGGGGCCAGTGGCCAGCCTGGTCCTTCCTTTGAGTCCTTCTGGAAAATGTGGGTGTGGGGGATCCCCACCTCCCTCACGAACAGTACTGTAACACCCACCTAGTTATCTCTGAACCGAGTAAATCTGTTCAGGAGAGTCCTTGAACACAAGCTGTTAGGAAATACTGGCTTGGATGGGGGTGGGGTGGGGGAGTTACAAGGCTTAATAATTCCATTTACTCGGGCTGTACTTCTTTGCTCAATTAATAATTATAATTTTAAGGAGTAAGAAAGCACCTTTAAAAAGGAACAAAAAGCAAATTGTGAATAAAACAATTTTTCAATTTCATAGGTTACAACAGGGTCTTTGAGGACCACACTAAATTATAGAGCTGTTATTAGAGCATTGTGCTTTACTTCATAATTGGATGTAACACACTCAGCCTCACTATGGCGAGTACAGCAGCAGGAATGGAGTTCAGACTGTTTACCCTTTACAGTATCCACAATTATCAACAGCACACCACACAGATTACAAGCACCAGCCACTTGTGCATAGATAAGCGGAAGTGCAATATGGCCGTGCATTTCACACAATGTACCGTCTTCACAACTCAAGCCCATTTATTTACTTGCCTGGACTAAGTGCAGTACAAAAATGTAGAGAATAAAATCTCCGGTGGTTTTGGCAAAGTCCAAAAACAAAACCCAAACTCCCGGCTCGCAAGATTCCTTTTCGAAAGAATATTCGAGCGGTTTCATCGGCTAATTTCGAGCCAAGCGCTCGATCTAGCTAAGCCACTAGCTATCTTAGCAATCTTGTATTTTAGAGGTCTGCACCACACCATGAGGTAGCGTGTTTGAGTCTCAGCCTGGAGGGACCAAGAAGAGGCTGGGGAGGAGAGGGAAGCTTTTATTTTATTTTATTTTTTCCTTCCTGTTGCCCGGACAAACAGAAAGGCACCATTGTAACGCCTTAGGACACCTTTGGCCGCCTGGGTCCTGAGCATGCCGGCTGCACGGGGTGAGCAGGCTTTAACAAAAGCAGGGACAGAAAGTGCAGAATGGCACCGTTTTGATTACAGGCTTGCTTTTTAACGGAAATAAAATTTCACAGTTAACAATGAGAGGTGAAAAGTTTAAGAGGCAAAAGCTGTTCCTCCTGATCGCTGACTGTTAATCAGCTTCATGGGTGGTTGCCTAAATCTGTAGATTTTTTTTTTTTTTTTTTTTACCTTGCACTACTGCCAAGATTGTAACTAATTTTTTCCCCCTGTTGTAAGAGGAGGGGTGAAAAACTCGGCATAGAAGGCAGCTGTGTATGAGTGACGTGAGGCACTAATGCAGAGGGCAAAATTAAAATTCATGAATCTCTTCACAACCATTTGTGTAACAAGATTAAGACGGGACAGCGGAAAAGAGCGGCATTATCAGGCGTCTTACAGTCCTCCAGCTGCTTATGCTCTATTCCAACACAGTAGGGCTTAGAGGATAACACGCAGCCCGAAGGGAAACGCTGCTCCTCCGATGGGGAGCAGACACCGCCCAGGGACGGTGGGCTTTGGCCAGAGATGCAGGGGAAGAAAGCTGATTGCCGCTCAAGATGGAAAACTTTTAAGCCCTGGCTATTAGCAGGGCGGTCAACAAAAGCCGCCAGGGAGGAGGTTCCTGCAGCCGAGCTGGCCCTCAGCTTCCAGGAGCTGCTTAGAGGTGGCAGGGACAGGGCAGTGCCTTTGGCCTCAAGGCTGGGGCTGAGACTCCTGGGTTTCGTGAGCAGGAACAGGGGCGTCCCCCCACCCACTCACTCCACCTGGCTCCTGGCTGGCTGGTGTGTGTGTGTGTGTGTGTGTGTGTGTGTGTGTGTGTGTGTGTGTGTGTGTGTGTGTGTGTATGGGGTGTGTGCATTTGCTGAAAAAAAGGACACAAGGTTTGGGAATTCTTGTGCTAGAAGCAGAATGTCAAACTAATTGAAATAGCTCTCATTAAAAACATACACACAGAGAGAGACAGAGAGACAGGGATAGAGTCTTATTTATTTATTCCTTTGACCCAAGACTGCACAGTATGTTCCCTGGGTTCCACTTCCTGCGGACATCATTCATTCAGGTTCACCCCACAGCCACAAGGAAGACTACTTTGGAGTTCACTGTTAGCATCAAGAGGGGTTTGACATGTAAGGAAAGGCCATTTAATTATTGAAAGAGATTTATTTGTGCTTGGGCCAGTTAGTGAGTCAGTGGTGACCTATCCAATACTACCTGGGTACAGTATGCTACACAGTACAGATGCCAGAAATACATTCCGAGGCTTTCTGAATGTGCTGTGCTGTTTTGCAGGGTAGGGCACAGCACTGGGAATCAGAGGAGGAGGCTGCCGTCCACTAGAGTCTGACACTCAAGTTCTAGACAAAGGAGAGGTGGCACCACGGACTCCAGTGCTTTGCTTGTCCCATCGTACTTCACATGTTTCAGAGAGGAGACAAGGGGTCTCGGGGGACAGTGCCAAACATCTCTGCTGGTGGAAAGACCCACACCTTCCATCTCCTGAGCTGTCACTGAGAAACTAAAAGCATCTCTTGTTCTAGGGAGCAAGCAGATGACATGACATCAAAGCAGCGTCAGCTGATCCCTACAGTTCCAGCCTGACCCTGGAGAGAAGGCCACCTCTTTCCTTTGGTTGAAGGCACTCACAGGGCCAGGAGAGACACTTTTCCCATCAGGTAACCCCTCAGAGCTATTCCTTTTGTTCTGGGGACAGGGTAAGGGAGGTGGTGGTGGGGAAGACATCATTCTGGAGAAGCAGGTAAGATGTGAATAACTTGCCTTGTTTATGTTTTCCGATTGTAAGCCCATGGGTCTGATTTCACCAGTGACAGGATGCCATTTAACATTCAGCTAGCTCTCCAAGCACCATCCACCCCCCCCCCACACACACACACTCATAGGCTAAATGGAGCCTCAGAGACACAAAGAAGGCAACCCATTTCAAGGAAGTGAGAATAAGGGTCCAAGTAAGCTTTCAGGAGCCAACTCATTTCGGCATTATGTCAGTCTTGAGCAATAAATATTCACATTGTCCCGGGAGAAAATTAAGGTCAGGGTTTTTACTTTTCTGTAGTCATATAGCTTAACGAGTCAGAGTGGGTCACCATGGCCAAGATGAACTAAGAAAAAGAGGTTTCTGCAAAGCACACAATTACATGAGAGATCTGTTAGGCTAGTCCCTCTGACAGGCACCAGCAAATGTGAGAATCCTAAAAAGTTTTCCATGAAATGCTCACTTCTTGGTGCCCTATATTGCCCTACGCCCATAAATAATAAAAAAGGCTGATAACATTGCTTTATGTAAGCAGGCTTAGAAATCACTTTCAGATAAGTGCCTTTGACCTAAATCTTGTAGCGCCTCATTCTGACATATAACCTCGCAACTGTGAAATTCTGTGTGAGATTTAACAGTCTCAAACTGTCAACTGACCCAGCCATAAAGCAAGCGGAGATAAAGATTTACAGTCCAACATGATACAATTAGACATTCACCTTCTATTTATTTCAGTGCGGCTAAGCATTTAACCTACTTAAAAGCCCGAAGGTTTTTCATTAGAACACAAACGCGTGTTTGTTATTCATTCTAAGCCGGCTCCTCTTGCATCTTGCAAATTAGTCCATTATGAATGAAAAAGATTAGTTTGTTTCAGAGAAAGGGGTAAACAGGAATGGTTTCTGTAAAATCCTCCTAGACAGGCAAAGATAAAAGATGGCTTTCCCACACAAAATAATCAGATACAAATAGCTGTTCGGGAGCAACACACCTAAAAAGTACTTTAATCAAATATTTAGGTTACCTGCCAAAAAGACCATGATCTCTTCAAAATGCAATGCGGATTAAAGTGTTATCTAGCACAAGCAGAAAACTAACCTTGGAGTGGAGGTTTGAAATGTGTTCATCATAATTTTCATGTCTTTGGAGAGAGAAACCAGCTTTTTCAGCCAGATTGCAAAACTGGTTGAGCGTATTCCCTCGGCGTGGGGCAAATACCATTGCTTTTCCCTAGAACGTTAAAAAAAGGAATTCCCACAGTTTAAAAGTGGAAGGCAATCAGATACAACGGTCATAAAGTCAAAGCATTCATGTCCTCTAAGGTACAGACACTTAACTGTTCTGGAGACATTTAAGCAGGGTGGGCAGTCCCAGGGAGAATTGATTCAAGGGCAGATAAAGAAAAGAATATCACACACTCAAATAGCCATGCTATATTGTATTGTTTCCAAATAATGCATATGTACAAAACAAAATGTTCTGGACAAAGTACCCTGTATCAGGTCCAGTGGTTTTAGGTCACGGATATTAGAGTCTGAGGTGGCTTCCATTGCCTGTGACTCCTTCATACAACCAACACAGCTTCAGAGCACATGGTAACCCGTGTCTTTGCATGTTAGTTCATTATGCCTTGAAATTAGGTGCAAGCTACTCTCTAAAGACCAGTGGCCACAATCCATGCTGAGGTGTTCTCACATTTCTGTCCTGACCCTGGCCTTTCCTGTGAATTTTCTGGTTTGGGATGAGGTTCTAAAATTCAGGTTTCCATCTTCAATGAATGCCTTAGAAAGGTCCCCACTGTAACAGGAAAGCTCTACAGCAATCAAATGAATGTGTTACCACACAGATAGGCAGGCATTTCTAAACAGCCACATGATCTAAAGACCATTGTGGCCCCGAGGAGAACCTGAATAAAATGTACACTGGACTTCAGAAGGCCAGGATAACAAGACACTTCATAATAACCCTGTGCTAATAACTGGATGCATGCGGTCTCTTTCCCTGACATGTATACATACATTTTCTACCCATTAAACAAAATCAGATACCTACATGCTTCTGCTAACTCCATGCTTACACTCTCATCAAAATGCCACCCCAGGTTCTGAGGGGATTAGGAGATATATTCCAGTTCGTTTTGTTGTTATTGTTTGCTTGTGGTGGGATCCTGTTATATAGTTCAGGCTAGCCCCAAATTTATGTACCTCCTGCCTCCACTTCCTGAGGTCTTAGTTGTAGGCATGAGTTATCATGCCTAACTTATTCCAGTTTCTTATCTTTCTGGAAAGTTATCAATCATACCTACCAGATATTTATTGGTACAGGAGAGTGTCAGACAATGGGCTTGTCATCTACCCATATATCATCTCCTCTAGTCTCCAACCTGTAAAAGTATCCTCAGGTCCGTTCCACAAGGATGCTCAGACAGTTGGATAACTGGCCAAGAGGGTACAACCCAGATTTGATTAGAAGCTCATCATCCTGACCCCAACATGGATGTCTCTATTCCACTGTCTCCTTATTAGCCATAGTGAAAACAGTGACCATAATAGCTAGCTCTGTGCTGGCTGCTTCACAACCTTTAATCATCTCAGCTCTTCTTAGATACCTTGTAGATTAGACATTGCACATGACAGATGAGTAAACCAGCAGCGGAGGGTTTGAAAAACAGCAGGAACCACAGGACAGAGAGAATCCCAGACTTAAACACCGATGCCTACCACCAGACAGCTGAGGCATCTTAGGACAGTCAGAACCACAACATCTGACCAAGCGCTGGAAGGGATGTTGGAGATGGTATGGTCGGTTTCCCTGATCCTGCACACAAGTGCCTTCAACCTCCCTCTGCCCCCAAGCTGGCCTGCTGAGTTTGCTCATCCATCTAATGGGAAGAACCAAGCCGCAAGGCTCCCCCCACCCCTCCCCTCCCCCACCCCGCCCCTCCCCTCCCCCACCCCACCCCTCCTCCCAACAAGCTGTGAGGCTCAAATGCAATGAATGTGGAAATAATTTGAAAAGCAAGGAGATTCAGACGTAAGATCAGAAAAATCCATATTACTTAACCGTGCTATAAGGATCCTCAGCCCACCCCATCTAACTGCGAGAGAATACGTTGATACACTGCTCTGGACAGCAAGTGTGTTTTCCCATTGTGTTTACACAGTCAGATACACACTCAGGCACATAATTACCGTGGCACCAATCACGCCACTACTCTCAAAGTTCTGTCAGCCTTTCCCATGTTAATTGCTATTTTCAGGCAGTTTTCAAACTTAGCAGCAAAAATTCATTTTTCTGTGAAACTAGATATAATACATGGTCTCAGCAGGAGAGCATGAGTCTTCTTTTTTTCAGGGGGGGAGGAAAAAGGGGGTATATCAGTAGGTCATTTCAGTCATTTTAAAGGACTGGTTGCCATTCTAGAGTTTTGAATAATGGAAGCTGTTGGCACCTGCAAAGATTGCCACACAGTTACAAGTGAGGAGTTGATTTTTTTTTTTTCTTAACAGCTGTTATTTAAGCTATATATCATAGCGGTTCAGGGTGACAGGATTCCTGTCTGGGTTGATATTTACATTCACAAAGTGCATGCTTCCCACATCCCACTCGCCAGTGGGCTGGGAGTGGGTGGTTAGGTTAAGGAGTGTTTTCTGACTAAACATCATTCCTCTGCTTAAGGCTCAGTTTACCATCTATCACTAACAAATATAACCAGAATAGTAGCACCTCCTCTCCCCTCACAAGCCTCTCCACCACTGTTACAGTCTAGTTTTGTTCTTGGTACTTATCATCACAGACACACACTATATCCTTGTTTGTCATTGCCTGTTCCTCCGACTGGCATGCTCCATGACAACAGAGTCTTCTAAAACTCTATGCACTGCACTTTCTCAATGCCTAGCAGATAGTAGGAACCCAGTCAATATTCGTTGGGAGAATAAGCTAATAATCCAAAACACCCCGGTCTTTGAGAAATTGAAGGCCACATTCTGTTGCTTATTCTTTTGAAAAGATTTTCTCCAAGGGGCTTTAAAAGAAGTCAGCTCAGGGCGGAGGTGGGGTGGGGGAGGGATTGCAGAGGGCATCCATCTGTCCAACCCATCACCCACAGAAAGAGCAAGAGGAAGTAGTAGTAGTGTTGGGTTAGAATTAGTTATGAGCATTAAACTGTTTTTCATATCGATACTTTGAGAGATGAATTAATGTTTTGGGGTGATAGTATACCATCCATCCATTCAAAGACATCTACAGAGCCCTATTGGGTTGCCAGTCTCTGCCCTCTGTAATGGGTGGTTTTAAAGGCACCCTGCACCAGGGTCCCCCAAGGGAGAAGGGCACATCTGTGGAGAACCATCGGATGGCAATGCCTTAGAATTTAGACTGCAAAGCAACACAGATTTCAAATTAGCGCATTACCTTAGGAAAATTATTTTCAATTTACAAAGTGCAACTTCCTAAGCATTCAGCCTCAGAATCATTCTTAAAACTCGGAATGAACACTCAGTTGAATGTGAAATTTGACTGATGGGAAGAAATTCGAGGGAATTCACCGATCCCTGGAGAGACAGAAGTTCCACTCAGCAACAAAGGCAGTGTTTACAGCATGAGCCCTGCTGTTGCTACTTTGCTAGGCTGCACCATACTCAGGTGCTAAAGGCTGTACAATTGTGGAAAAATAAAGGATGCTTCAGCTTTATTTAAGAAAGGAACGTACCACGCCACTGAAATGCCTTAACCTCCTCCCTCTTCTAGGTAACCAGCTATTAAATACCGATTACATGGGTAAGCTTATACTTATTTTTGGTTTGTTAAGCTGGTTTCTCCTGCCTCTCTCTCACACACACACCCTCTCTTCCTTCTTTCCTGGCTTCTCCTTTTTCCACTAGCTCTTTGTCAGTGGCCCCCCAGGCTTGTTGACTTTTTCTTCATGTTCTGTATAATTCTAGGCAATTGTACTGAAGTCCACAAGCTTCAGCTATCACTTAAACATCAATAATTCCCCATAAAGTACAGAACTGTTGCATTCCCCTTTTCAAGGGCCTACACCCACCTTTCCAGGTGCCTACTCATCTCTGCATGAGGACATTCTGAAAATATCTTTAACCCGTTCTGTCTAAAGTGGAATGTGACCCTTAGCTCCAAACCCTGCCGTCCTCAGAGCGCTAACCATCAGACTCACTGCACCCATGCTCTCCCACAGATGCTGAGATGCACACAGCTGAGGCCCGGTGTGCTGTGGGAACCAAAACACTGCCGTTGTTTTTTCTCTTTTTCTCACACCTTACCTCACCCCATTCTGCCTCCCCTTCTCAAGCTGGTTTCAGCACCACCCACCCTGACCCCTTGCTTTCACTTTCCAAAGCACTGGGACTACAGGCATGTGCCACCACACCTGGTAAGGATCATCCAAGGACACCAAAGAGTATGGAGTGGATGTACAATTTCTTTATGCCCCTTGGATGCTCAGTACGGAGCTGGCAACAGAAGATGGAGTCAGCCTTTCAAAACCTCAAAGCCCTGGGTGCCACTACCTTCGAGAGTGTGTTCTGAGCTGCTTGAGGGGGACCTGAAGGGGTAAGGGGAGACCAGGGCTCGGAGCACAGGGTTTTCGCAGCCTATTTTATACTTTATTGTTTCATTTCTGGTGCCGGCTCTTGAACCCAGGGCTCTGTGGATAGAATGTGCTCTAGTACTGAGATACACCTTGACCTTACTGTCAATTCTTTACCTGAGACGCCGGCTAGACCAGTTTGACGAGAGTCTTTCCAATTAAACAGGGATTGGAAGCTCCTGAGATGGCTCCTGACTTCTTGGGATGGCCGACAAAGCCCCATGTGACCTAACTCATACCCATATCTGTAACTGTCTCTGGCCCCTTCCACTCTCACCTTGCCCTGTAGGTCAAACTAAACTAATTACAGCTGATGTGTTCTTCCGTGTGTCCCCTTGTCAGTAAACTCAGACACATCCATGCTTCAGCACCCAGGTCAGATGCCTCACTACTCTGCTCTTCTCTTACTTCCTCTGGCTTCTACTCGATGTCCCTTTCCCAGGCAGTCATTTCCACTCCCTGCCTCCACAGCTTAGCTCTCTCCTCACAGACCATCTTGAACCTGCTTGCTTCCTTGGGCTAGGGTTGTATTGTTTCTGACTCCATCTTCTGTTCCCAGCTCCGTACTGAGCATCCAAGGGGCATAACGAAATTGTACATCCACTCCACACTTTCTTCCTTGGTGTCCTTAGCTCTTAGATGGACGATTCCATGTAGAACTTGGTCCCTGCTGGACCCCTGAGGAGCTTGGCTTTTCTCAAACACTCCTTCACTGCAACTGGGCCCCTTTGCAGTATCTGAGAGGCCCCGCCACAGCCCATAAACACTCAGTGGCTCTCTATTACCCGATAAAGCCCTATTTCTTCATTATAGTATAGTTAGTTTCACAAAATGGTACCCCAAAGCAACTCTTTAGCTTCATTTTCAGACTCTGTCTGAGCTCCGAAGTAGATGGACACACTCAAGACAGCACATTGTAGGCGAGCAGATGCTTTCCCGTGTGAGCATCTTGCTCTCTCCACTAGACCTACTTCTTTCTCCTCTCACTGAGGTACAGAGCATCCTTCTGATGCCTCTGGAGCTGCATCCAAATGCCTCTTAGGCAAACATTCCAAGGTCTCCAGTCACCCCGGGCTTTCTCCTGACGCTTCTTTCCTGGCCATGCTGTGCTATAATCGCCAGTAGCTCCTGTATGACTCTGCTCTGTTATTGTACCTTACAATGTTCCTCATTCTCTACTCACATCTCCATACTCTGGAGCTCAGTGCCAGGCAGACCCTGGTTACTTAGCATGTATCTGATGAAACAGGCCTGTCCAACCTGTGGCCTTCAGTCGGCCAGTGGCAGCTTGTAGCCCAGCACAGCTTTGAATGTAGCCCAATACAAAAGCCCACAAACTTATTTATTTATTGTTTATTTGTTTGTCTGTTTTTTGAGGTGGAGGACTTGATGGAATAGCTCATGAGTGTAAATTTTGTAGAAGACAATTTCATGTTGCAGTGTCAAAGGGGACCAAGTAAGCATTTGAGGAAAGAGGAACAGAAAAGTGCCATTATGAAGTATTTCCTGTATACTAGTGTTTTGTTATATAGTCTAGGCAGGCCTTGAGCTTGCCAACTGTCTGGGCTACCCGGATCTACCTGCATCTTAGAGTAGTTCACATTCTATTGATGATAGAAATTCAAAAGTTACACACATAAGAACAGTACCAGGCTGTACTTTGCACTGACCTCTGGGGGTGCAGCACATCTCTACAAACATATCTTCACTTCTTGGGTACCACAGAGTCTATCTCCCTCATACCTTAGTTCTCTGTGAAGAGCACACAGTACTGCATATGTACTTGGGTACTGAAACTGTACCCAAGGCCCTTAGGAAAGAACTTCCCAGGGCTGGGCCTGTGTTCTAAGGGTCTTTAGGACCATCTAGAAGCTCTCTTTTGTTGCACGCCATTTCTACCAGTAGGTCAGCAAGGGATGGCTGAACAGCTCTGCACCACGGGCTGCTGGGCCTTGGACCTGGCCAGCAGGTACAAATCACCACACAGAACCACTCACACATGGCAAGTTCCCTGAGATAAGGAAAAAAAAAGTTTGTACTGATGTAAACAGAGGTGTTAGGATTTAACAAAAAGAGAAGAAAGTCGGTCAATAAGAAGACATTGCTTTTCATTGTGACTGCTAGGGGGCCTGGTTTTGAAGAAGATCGCATGAATCCCACAGTGGCACATAATTATTTTTAATTACTATCACTATTATTATTATTGTGTGTGCACTCTAGCACATGTGTGTGAGTGGACATTCTGGGGTCAGAAGACAACTTTCTGGTTTTCTCTTCCCATGATAGTTTTCAGGGACTGAACTTAGGTCAGCAGGCCTGTGTGACAGGCCCTTTGACCCACTGAGCCATCTCACTGGCCACAGGGAGATTTCAGAGCTGTGGACAATTGACAGGAGGTGATAACCAGCTGGAGCGTTGTCTGCACTACAGTCCTGCCTGCCTCTGTGTAGTCCTGAGTAAGCTCCTACTGCCTAGCTGCCCTGGCTCCCCTCTGGGACACGCAGCCACTTTAGAGGGATATTAGCAGATGTCATTTGCTGTTTGTCATAGCTGTTCAACTTGTAGGCTGCTGTGGCCAGATTTTAAATTGCTTTCGGGTCTTCTGATATAGGACATGGCTGTTGTCACAGACTTTAGGGAACATGGCCATGAGCAGTCACCCCATCAATCATTAGCAACGAGAAACCACTTATCAACAGGAAAAAAGAGAAGTGAGATGCTGCTTCTTGGGAATGAGTAAATTTACTGAGGTTTTTTTTGGGAGGGGTGGGTGGGTGGTTTTGAGACAGGAATCATATATATATATATATATATATATATATATATATATATATATATATATATATATATATATATATATATATATATATATATATATATATAGTGCCTAGTGCCCCCCCCCCCCGAGTTTCTCACAGTACTCTGACAGAAGCCAACTGTGTATGCAGTTTTCCTAGAGTTGAAGAAAATGTCTATTTCAAGTTGACAGTTTTTTTCTTTTTTTAAAAAATTCCTTGACAGAATCTGCTGTGGGCGTGGTGTGGTGACTCTCCAGGCTCTGGGGCTATTTGGCAGAGGACCTGGGGTCAGCCTTAAGATCTGACATTGCTGTTGGGACAAGCCAGGGGCCCACCTAGGAGGGCAGGCACTCTCTCTTTCCCCTCAGTTATGACTCCTCCATCATAAAAACGGAAAAGCAGGAAAGACTTCCTCTTTGTTTTACTTACTTTTAGACCCTCTGACCCCCAGATGTTGATCTAAAATAGAGTAAAGACACATCTCAAAAGTACAGAGTTTGGTCCTTCCCGGGGCCTGGCACCCAAACATTCATGTTACAATTATTTAACTCTTGCTGATGTAGCCTTGGCACTCTTCCTACCTAGGAGGACTGCACGTATAAAAAGTGTCACCTTCACTCAGTAGGCTGTCCCCTTAGGAATAGTCAGGTTCTGCTTTTCTGGAGACCACAGAGGGAAGCAGCAGGTGCAGATGAATATGCGCATGCGCAGAAATCCCAGCCAGCTGTATGGGTGTGTGTGTGTGGGGGGGGGGTAGTTGTTCCTTTCTGCCCGACATCTCAGTATGCTTGGAAAGCGCTTCCTGTACCTTGTCCCTGCTGCAGTAAGAAAGTCTCTACATTTTCTACAGGGAGACTCTACTGCCCTGAACTGTCTTCTCCTATTCTGCAGAGAAGAGACTGGGAGAAACCGAGGTTTCTAGAGGATGACTCCACCAGTGACAGAGGCCAGATGTGATCCTGGGCTGTGTCTACTCTGGTAAGTAGCACTTAGGGTCCCAGAACTGGTATATGAGTGTGGGTGACCTTGCACTTTCCCCTCATTGGGGAAAATGGGTCATGACGGGAGGTGGCAGAGGCTGTCAGTGCCGAACTGGACCTGCAACCAGGCCTACTTAGCCATACTGCCATTTCTTCTTAGGACCACCTTCTCCTCTATTCACCTCAATAAGCTCAGAGAACAATAATAAAGGCCAGTGGTCATTCCAGAGACTTACTGTCATGTTACGTAGTCTAGGCACACCTTGATCTTGCCATAGAGTCCAGGCTGCCCCCGAACTCATAATCCCGCTCCGTCAGCCTCCTGAATGCTGGGGTTATAGACATCTGCCACCACATCCCCTAGCTGCCTTTTAAAGGTGAGGATTATCAATCGGGTGGCTAGTGAGCTCCAACTTTTTTTAATTTTTTATTTTTTTATGCCTTCCAGTCATTATGTTTTCTCTTCTAGAAGGTCAGTCATTCTGGGAACTTGAAGCACTTGGTAACTCTTGTTCAGACCCTGGGAACTTGCAGTATTCTATATAAAACCACCAAACACTTAGGATCCATCAATTCAGGGCCTGTTATTCCTTGGGGGGAGGGGGGACACTTGTAGTATCATCATATCCTGGGCCACAGAACCATGGAGTAATCATCTAGGTTCTATATCTAACTTGAATTGCAATATAGCCATTGCATATGATCTTAGCCTTGAACTATGACTTTCCACTCAGTGGGAGAAGTCCTTTGGAAGTGTAAGAACCAGCCATGAGAGAGGGAAGATTCCCCACTTCTCTGTGGGAACCCTCAGGCCCACCAGCACGGGATTCTTTATTGTCTAGCCCATGCGATCCTTACAGGATCCAAGGGATGGAGGCTGGGGATTTGCACCCCGAGATTCTGAGTGGCAGTTTCAATAAGTCCATATGCTAGTCATTATTCAGACTTCCTCTCTGATAGTGTGCCCCCTTAACTTCACACTAGAACACACAGTGGTCTTGAGTGTCAGCAATCTTATGAAGAGCCTAAGTAAGGTCTTCTCCTCCCCCTTCTAAAGCAGGTTTGGCCTCAGCCCCAGTGTGTAGCATGTGGAAGTGTCACTGGCTCCAGGGCTTGGCCCTATACTTCTCTGCCAGGTTAGGAACTGGCTGTCAGTCAGTGGCTTTCTGTCCTGGCTCAGAGGGGGCTGTTGTGTGGAGCCACACTTCAGACAGGGAAGAGCATGCTCCAGGGTTTAACTGCCAGTACAGAGAGCCTCAAGAGATTCCAGTCCAATCTGCATTTAGGTCTATTCATAGCTTGGGCAGTTTCCTATTGTAAATCATGCAAATCTGCTGCAAAATGGAGTATTTGCCACAAATAGGCTCTGAAGGGGTGTTGGTGATGAAGTACTGTTTGTGCAGTGTGAGATCAGGGAGTCCTTGAAAGCATTGTGTTTATGTATGAGACATTTTCATAGAGCCTTCACATCCAAGCATCTCAGTGCCCTCCCTGAGAATCCCGATCTTGCAAATGCTTGCAAGCATCCTCCAAGGTTGACAGGGGGGATGAAGAGTCCCAGAAGAGGCTCACCATTCCGTCTGCTGCCCTCTACTTGGGCGGCCTCCTCCATGTGGCAGCAGCCAGCAGCAGCTTGGCATATGCCCCTTCCTTGCCTCAAGACCTACCCCCCACTTCACAAGCAGAGTCGAGAAGGCCAATTTAATTGAATTGATTGCCACTTACAAAGCTGTGGTTACTCCTCCGAGAGGCCTATTTAAAGTTTCTGAACTACAGAGAGATAACAAAATAAAAAGCAATAGTGTAAGGCAATGGATGATTATCAAATTGCTCTGGGAGCCTTCAGTTGTGAGAAAGATATAAAAGGAAAGATTGAAAGGTATTAGTCTGTAAGTCTCACTGAGGTCACAAGGCTAGAATTTCTCACAAAAGACTTCAGAGAGAAAACTTTAAACACACACACACACACACACAGCAGTCATATCAGATAGCTGTGAGTTCTTATCTTCGATAACACTAAGACCATTAGCCTGTTTTAAATTCCTGTGGCACGGCAAAGAGTCTTACATACTTACAATATTTTTTTTTCTTAATGCATGAGCTCTAAACTCGTTTTCTTACTTTAAATAGATGTATATTAACTCTCTGTTAAGTCTCCAGGACCTCCCAGCCTAGTGTAACAGCACAACAAAAATGAGAGCGCATACAAGCTCTGTAATTTCCTCACAGGCATAAATGGATATATAAATGTAAGAATGTGCACAATATTTTATGCCATGCTTGGCTTCATTGTGACCTAATATTTATAATATGTAAATAATGGCCTCCTTTTAAAGCAAAGAACTTTTAATATACAGATTCATCTGAAAGTCCTTTTTACTTAGATATAAACAGAAATAAAAAGAAAAAGTATTCTTAGGCTACAAATAAATACCCAAAGACCCAGGTTAGCACGGAAGGGATTTAAAATGACAGAAGTCAACAGAAAAATTTCAATATCATAATTCTACTTTAATATGAAGATACCGTTATCAAAGGGAAAGACTCCAGAAATTCTTTGATAAAAATAATCTCACACTATCTTTGAAGCGGTTCCATTTATTTTACTACCCACAGTGTTCCTTATCAGAAGGCCAAGGGTAAGGAGTTTCCTAGTTATGATTAGGGAAGAACCTGGTAGATCAGAAGACCCAATTGAAGTTAGACATAATAAGTATTAAAGTATTACACGACATTAATCCTGCCATTCCATTACTCTCCCCATCTTTGTGCACAGACTAATTATTCTGTAGCCGGTATTCAGGAGAAAATAGAAACATACTTACTGTAGGCTGGAGTAATCTCTTCATTGCATCGACAAGGCCAACTCTGTACTGGTCCAGAAACAGGCTGGCATTGAGAAGAGAGAAGAGACCAGATTAAACTGGGCCTCCAAGTTTAATGATACCAATGGTGATAAGCACGCACTGGGGAAAGATTGTTCCTTTCCATCCCAGGGTCTTGTTGGGGGGGGGGGTGTTTAAAAAGCAGATCCCGGGAACAGAGTTATCCAACAAATATCAAGCCGTCAACGTCAGGGTTCACACCTGATTCTGCTGTGTTAATGTCACAGGGACAAGCTCCAAGATGCCTTTTTCTTGAGTGTCATCTGGTGGAGATAGAACACTTGGTACTTTCTCTTGTGAAAGCCCCATTTCCGGTAGACCAGGACCCTCTGCCCACCAGGGCCATTGTGAAAGCAAACCACCGGCCCTGTGTACTCAAACTACTGAGTCAATGTTGGGGGTGAGGCAGGGCAGACCTTCGTGATTTTCAACAGTTTGAAGGTCAGACCCAAGCATTGGCCCAGAAACCAAGAACCCCCAAAGCAAAGCTCCGGTGATGTGAGAGGCCACAGTAACTCAAGGGTTTTCTTTCGTTAGCCTCCACATTGATTCTTTCCTATGCACGGGGATTTCTTATTTTGCTCCTGGGGTCTTTAGAGGATTTCTGTGTGGGTGTTTTGTTTTGTTGTGTGTTATCTGTATGGTTAAGTTATTCTGACCTCATGTGCACCACATTTTTTCTAACAAGCCTGTATAACACAGCCTCTTCAACTAAACAGATGTATCCAAGATTTAAGTGTGGGTCACCTAGCAGCTGTTGGCAAGTTAACTTATGAAGTTCTATGCTTGAATAAACCTACATTCGTGGGCTGCAGACCTGACCTATGATGTGATTGGGTGGGTACTACCTTGTTCTTCTATTATAGATGAGACAGGATCCCTCCCTGCTAGAAGCCTCAACATTAAAGGCACTAGAAGGAAAGATTAGGCTCTTATGTGACTTCCAACCTTCCAGCACTTTGCTCTTGGGTTTCCTAGAGTCTCGAACTGTGAGCCATATATTTCTGTTGTTTATAAATTGGTCAGTTGGTGTATTCTTTTGTAACAGCATAGAATGCACTGAAATAAACCTGTGGTTTATAAAAAGCAAACAAAGGTTTCCCTTGGAGTTGTGGTACGGAGGGTGTGGAAGCTCCCTATGCTAGGGTACAAGAGTAGAGCTCACTGCCACACACCATGTGATCCTGCCAAGATGAAGCCTCCAGATTGTGTCACCACTACCAATGTGTGTGGGCCCACTTGTTTTCTGAATTCCATATTAGGATCTATGAAATGTGTTCAGTTCTGGTGTGTCTGGGATGCCTTTTCGGTTCCAATGAGTACTGCCTGTTGGCAGGAGGGCCACCATCCTCCCTCAGATAACAGGAAGTGGGAGTGTGTGGTTCAGGGTTAATAAAGTTCTGGCTTTGACCTTTTAGGTGACCACGGGTAACTCACTTCACAAAAGACCTCAGTGACTATGTGGTGGGCATCAAATTAACATGTGGTAATTCACAATCATCTACTTCTGGGACCTAAGAGGGGTGATAGACATCGGGACTGAGCTTAAAATCGACCAAGCTCCATTCCTGAGAAACTTTCATTTATGCTTCAGGGCTCAGAGCATGGGTACACAGCATTCCATTTCTTCACTTCCTGAGGCAGCTAGCTCATTGTGGGCTTTGAAATGGAGGACGTTTACAGCAGGTGTACATCTCAGTGACTCTAAACAGCTCACTCATAGGCCTTGCCCAGTGTTGGGCTGTATCAACATTTAGGTAGGATGTTTGCCCACACAGCTGTCTCCAATTTGATGAGTCTCATTTGGAGAAGGAGGAGCATAAGCTGGACATGGTGGTACACCCTGGTTATCTTTGCACTTGGGAGGCTGAGGTCAAAGGACAGTCATGAGTTTGAGACTAGTCTGGGCTGCTCTGTCTGAAGGGAGGAGGAAGAGAGACTGACCCTTGATTCTGAAGTAGTCAGTGCTGAGGATGGAACCAGGGCCTCACAGATGCTAAGCAAGCCGGGTCTCCTCCTCTGGAAAGGCTCTATGAGTAATGGAAACAGGATCCTCTTCTGACTATGCAGAAACTTTATTTCCACCCAGCAACCAGGATGACCTAGGAAAGCATTATCTTTCACCAACTTGCATCCTTAAACCCTAGAGCAAAGAATATGTTTAATTTAAATGCTACAAAGATGTCTCACTAAGTCAGGTTAAGCGGTGATTCAAAAATCATTAAAGATTGATGAGAAACACACCAGGTTGGAACTACGTCTTTTACAAAATCGTGTTTTTCAGGGCACACCATCTTATTCTTTAGGGAGGCTAGATAGTATCTGCAGTTTGATATTGTTGAGATATTGACTGTGGCAGTCATGTAGGCCTCCAAGAGAACTCTGGATGGTTGGGTATGCAGCAGCTAAGCAAAGGACTCTTGGTTTGCTTCTGTATTTTCTAAGAGCTGGTGAGACTCTTAGAAAAAGATGAACAGCATGTTGCCAGCTGCGCCTCCAGCATGCCCTTACAAAGCACCCTTTCCACTGTGCACTGGTAATGGTGACAAAGAGGTTAACACCACGGCAAATGGCAAAGGGCAGCTTAACACCCAGAGTACATTCTAAACACAGTCATTTCAAAGGTAATGGCATCTACCTCATCGTTCCAAATCAAATTTCCCAAAAGTAATTCTTGTAGTCCTCTGAAAAGATCTTTATTCCAAGCAAGCTCACTTTTCTACTTAGCTTCGATGCAGAATTCATAATGCTTTGTAGAGTACGTCATATGAGCAATTTCAATGTGCTTTAGTGGGAGTGATATGTAATCTCCTGAAAATTCACCCCTTAAATAAGTCCTAATGGCTCAGAGAACAGCAGTAGCTTAAGTGGATCTCTATTTAAAAAGGCTGAGTGGGTCAGTGATGGGGATGGAGATACCTGTCAACTCTCCCTTTAGTTATGGATCAAAATACCTTGACAGTCCAGTTTGGCCACTAAAACACACACTCTCCCACATGTGTACACCTCCAAAGTTATTGCCTGCGGCAGCAACGATTACTTTGTTCCATTGATCCGAATCAGCTTTTCTGACAAAGGAAAGGTGTTGAATCCTCACGACCTCCTTAAGAATCTGCTGTCTGCAGAATTAGAAGCATCTGTCATTCTTCTCCTAGAGAAATCATTCATTCATTCATTCATTCAGCGCATTAGGGGATGGTTCTTTCTTGTCAATACGCACAGAAAGGGAAACTCCTCTGCAGTCTTATGGTGAGAATCTCTGTTTAGTATTTCATTTCCATCAGAGGGACAGTCTCTGCATTCATGAACCTATTTTGGAGGCAGTGCCTACTGATGCCTGTTCTAAACCTCCCTTACACCTGTAGTTGTGAGACCCTGGGCTCTTTAGAGTCTTGCACAGAGAGTGAGTCTTTCCAGGTGAAGTGAAAGGGCTGATTACACTGGACTGAAAGACCTTTTCAAGGGCCAGGGACTGTGAGTTGTGATTAGGCTGCCCATCATCACAGTAGCCGAAAGAGAAGGAATGTTCTGAGCCCATGGTATTTTCATTTTGAGGGAAGAACAAACTTTTTCACAAAAACAATTTAAAAGCCAAACAGTTTTTTTTTTGTTTTTTTTAAAAGCCAATCATTTGGAAGAAAATTTAAAGAAAGGGGGGGGTGGCGGAGGCGGGGCGGACACGACACAGCCTATATAGCACGCAATCAATTAAAGAGGGGACACACAATGTGGCCTGTGCAGGTAGAGCAATAGACCCGTATATTCGCTCCTGTTCCCCTCCCAAGCCCTAAGCTTCAGACTCACAGATGAGCTGACTGTCCTAGGCATCCAGTTCCATAGGTCAGGCAGTGGGTGGCATTTCCGACATGCTTTCTAAGCCTTGTGAGGATTCAAATGCACGAAGTCATTTCTATAGTTGCAGAACAGCAATAAACTGGAGACTCATCAAATGGTAAAGATAAATGGAAACGCTCATTGGATTGGAAAAAGAAAATCTTCCTTCCAGACTCTCAGATTATGAGTGCGATTGACCCAGAGTCTGAAAAGGGGGGCTAAGAATTACCAAGACTTGCTCTTCCTAACACAGCGAGGACAGGCTGTCATGCATGCATTCCTGCAGAAAGGAACGCTTTTATTAACACAAATCAATAGAAGAATTTAATAGGCAGGTTCTCCCCCCTACCCCCTGGGGTTAAATATTCTAATATTTTGATGTTTGTCAACAGCCTTCCCCGTTTTTCTAGGGGTGACTGTGCTTCCATGTTTCTTTCTGTTTATTTCAAAGTTGACATTTTACAAGTTATTTAGGAACCATTGAACCATGAAACTATTTTTCATTGTCAAAAATGCTGAACGGTGAAATAATGACTAAGCTTTCCCAGTTTGCCTCTCTACTTTATAATCTAGTTGAGTGACTACGTTTGGATCTGGAGTAAGGGACTGTCTCTTGTGGGAAATGAGCTATTTCTCCCCACTACCCACAGGTTTATGAGCATTTTAATGTAAATATAGGAATACATAAATTATTTAAGAACATAAACATATCACCACTAGCCACAATCATGTGCCTTTTACTTGAACCGCCATGTGGGTTTGGGATAGGTGAGTGAATGGAGCTAGTTTTCATTTTTCATGTAAATGGGATCAAGAGGTACTCCGGGTTAGCTATTCAACAGATCAGACAATGCTGCCCTTCCTGGAAATGCTTCAGCAAGAGTTTAATCCATGTACCCAATATTCACACTTCAACCCAGGCTTCGTGTGGCCCTCTCCAGAGCTCACTGACTGACAATGAGAAAGGCCTGTGTGAGATTTAACATGATCTAAGTGTGGCACTTCTCCGAATCAAATATTTAGGGTTTCATCATGGAGGCGGCAATGACAAGCAGCTTTCTTTCGCTCTGGTGACATTCTAAGTATTTCAGCATGGTCTTCCTTCCCCTTAGAAGCAGCATCCGTGCAAGAACTCCCACAGAGCAACACTAAACCAACTGGAGGTAAGGAATATGTGCAACCCCATGCCTCACTGCCAGATGTACAGCATGGATATTGCACATCATTGTACTTTCGAAGTTTCTAAGCAGCTTAGCCATCTCTGTGAATATGAAGAGAGACCATTACCAAAGCATTTCTTTTGGAAATAATATCAGCATCACCGTAAAGAGTAGCTTAATGTTTTACATTTACAAATGGGAAATTACAGACAGGCTGACATTCGGGCACTTATAACACCAGGGGGAAAAAAAACCTTAACCATCGATTCATGCATAGAAAAGCCATTTATAAAATGAAGCCTCTGGTATTTAGCTCATTTGAATCCATAAATAATTCTTACATAGCCACCAGATGCGTGTGTATAAGATTGCATTGTGTTATATATCCGTAATGAAAGCCTTAAATTGAATATGCTCCATGTTTATCAACTCTACAAGACCCTGTTGTTGGTTAGGTGGGGGGAAAGACTATTTTTCAAACATGTTGTGCAGCTATTTTTAACCTAACTGAGAACATTATTCAGAAAGAGCTTAGCTCTTATTTCTCTGCTGGTTCCTCTGGTTCGACATAGGATGACATGACGTGAGTGTCCAAGACACAGTATGACAAAGCCAGGCCATTCTGTTAAGGACAATTTAACTATACATCTTTTGGCCATTCCTGCCTTTCTCACATCATCCAAGCACATGGGGTCTGACCCTCATCTGAACCTTCAAGAAGACACTGCTCCTGCCCTTCCTGCTTAATCCCACCTAATCCTTAGTGCATTATCTTCCTCTGTTCAACGAGACCTAGAGGGTCCCTTCTCATATTCGGTGAGGAAAGGCATTTACTAAATTACTTGGTAAATCACGTGGGTTGGCTTGAGCTCCCGTTTGATTAGATGGGGGGAGTGTAGCAGGGAACCCTCTTGTCCCTGATCAGCCAGGAAATCTAGGCTTCTCTGTATCTGGAAAAAGGGGTTAAGCAATTATTGCAAGGAAACCCAAATGGCCCTAGAAAACTTGGAATTATTCGCTAAAAGTAGGACAAAATATTTACTGCTACTGCAAAGTACAAGAAAATAACACTAGGGTATGGAGGATGGGGATTTAAAAAAAAAAAAAAAAAAAAAAAAGCTACCGTAGTGGTGGCCTTTAATCCCAGCACTCGGCAGGCAGAAGCAGGAGGATCTCTGTGAGTTTAAGGCCAGCCTGGTCTACAGCAAGTTTCCAGGACAACTAGGGCTGCACAGAGAAAGACCATCTTGAAAAACAAGCAAACAATAACAAATTCCAAACCTGATTGATGGGAAAGTTGGACACTGGGTCTTGTATTTAAAAAGTGAGAAAGTGACTTCCTGAAAAGTGTTTCTGCTCTCCTCTGGCTGAGGTCCACTCAGGGTTCTGGGTCTGAGGGTTGGGCTTTTCAGTGTAACAGCAGATTGGAATCTGAACTTGATGTTTTCAAATCTAATGTACTCACGACAGTAGGGAAACACCAAGTAAGATCTAACCTTAAGCATAGAGAACACTTTGCTTACGGCCCGTGTTTCCCATATGCTGAAATAACTACTTAGACTGAATGAAGAAAGACACAAGATTAGTTGAAATAATTACGAAGGTCTATGCCTAAGCATCCTGCAACATGGGCTCAGCCTCCCATTAACAAATAAGTGGATCGGGTTAAGGTAGATGACAGATGTCTGGGGTAAATTTATTTAAAAAGATCAGGCACCTGATAGGTTTGGATGCTATTTGCATAAGAATAAAATGTGATTGTGTGATCCTGGTGTTCTGTATAACTAAGAATCAGCTCTGAAAACATTAGATATCAAGTACACTTAAAGAAAGGCTATTTCCCACATGATATTTCACAGATAAGTTTATTTGCCAGAGTATATATGTGTACACACACACACACACACACACACACACACACACACACACACACACACATACACATCCCTTATATCAGATATCTCCCAAGAAGGAAGCTAATTGAGCTGTTTGTGTTGATAAAACTCCTTTTTCTCCAGACTGTTCCTCTCTGAGCCATAATTATTTGCAATTTGCCTAAGTTGTCCATTTACTGATACGTCAAGCATGAAACACAGGCAATTCCAGAAAATGGAAATGTTTCTGAAAATCAATCTTTGGGAAATAATGTGGTAGAAGTTACTGTGTGATAGAAGACTACCTCCTAACTGTCATATGGAGATGAATATTAATTTGTTGAGGTTAAGGTGGCTTTGAGCTTCATTTGTTGACTTTGCTTAGCCGTCAGCAAAGCAGCGCAGCCCAATTACTCCAGCGAAGCTATTTCTTCCCCTAACAGGAGTTTTATGATTTTTATGTACTTACCAGTCAGCGCACATAACAATGTCAAAATGTCCTTCCAGTTGAGAGACATCTGTCTCATTATCCCATCGTAAAACGCTTGAGGAGAAAAAGATTTTAAAAATTATACTTAGGGTTTTTTAAACTTTTGATTTTGCACTATTAACATTATTTTTATGGCACATGGAATTATTTTAAAAGTATATACAAATTATTTCAAAAGATAGATATAATTTTTTAAAACCCTATGATATAACTGTCTTCTATATTTTATTTTTAAATGTAGAATAGGATGAGTCCTCTTCTGAAAGTTGAGTTTTTGCTAGGTTTGGTAGGGTTTTGTAGACAAAGTAAACCCTTACCTCTGCTGTTAGTATGATTCCTGACCCTTCCCAACAATGAGAAAAAAAAAAAAAAACAAATTAAAATCAAAACATTCTCCAGCCAACCGGAATACACAGTTTATAAAGGAATATTAATTTATAAAAACAAGTCCTATGAAATTTACTGTGTATCCCTCTTGCTACTGCGTCAGCCACATTTCTTCCTAACACAATGGACAATGTGGCAAGATGGAAAGAAAGAACATTTCACATCCATGTGGAAATTCTCAGGCCTCTAAGCCCACCTTGGAAGTAATTCCTTCCCTAGAGATGACAGTCTCCCAAAAAGAGGCTCAGGTGTTAAACTTTACATTAATAACAATCGTTAATAGCAAGCATTTGGAAAACTCTGACAACACTTACGAAGTCAACCAGAGGCTCCACATTCCCCTCAGACAATAGCTGTGATGATTAACATTTTATTATAACAAATATTTTTAAGGATGGTCCTCCCACACACTGCAAAATTGTGATTTGCAATATTTTTTTTTAAAGTAAAATTCTGTAGTGATTTTTTACTCTGATTCTTTGGAGATAGACTGAGTGATCATACCTTATCTGACCAATTATATTTACTTATTTGATAGGGTTTTTATTTCCTCCATATTCCCACAGACAAAATCATGTTTGAGTGCTAAAATAAGACTTAACCCTGGTCAGTCCAAATGTCCTTTCACATACTTTGATAGACATAAATGGGAGTGACATCCTTAAGGTGGAGAAGATTACACACATCGCCTCATCACCAAGGAGGCCGAGGGTCAGTTGGTCACTCATTTATTTATTTATTTATTTATTGACTCGCACTTACTGAAAACCTATTATATATTGTGTGTTAGGCTCTGTACTGTGCTCCAGCCTTGCCATTACAGAGCCAGCCTGGTGAGTCAGCCAGGCATACCAGAAAAGGCTTTTGAAGAGAAGGTTGTGTCATGTGACACAGGGACAAGTTTTACAAATTAGCTCTTGTGTTCTTCTACTTCCTAGGTCCACAAGAGAGCCAAGTGACAAAGAAACTCAGAAAGTCACTAAAGATAAAGGCTTACTTTGTTTTTGGTACCTGACAACACCAGCTTTTCCTGGACTTGAACATGGAGGAGGGTGAGCCTGCTCAGGCCATATCAGAAAACTTGAGAGTCCTCGAGAGTTTAAGTTTATATACAAACAAGATGGTTTAAAACACAATGTACAATGTAATCCCAGCATTTAGTAGGGAGAGGGAGGAGGGCTGTGAGTTTGAGGCTAACCTGGGCTACATAGCAAGACCTTGTTTTAAACAAAACAGCAGCAACAAACAAAACATACCTTCACAGATAGACCTTCATAGATCATATATGTAATATATTCACCATGTACGTTTTGTCAGAAAGCGTTAAAATCACTTGCAATTTACCCTTTAGCCTATGACAATCAGACGCTTCTAATTCATATGTGACTGCTAAGGAAAAGGAAGACAAATGGCAGGGAACCCTGCGGCGAAATTGGATATTGGATTCCTGAGGTGCTTTAGATTCCTGGTTCAACAAAGGCTAATTGGAGTGATCAGGTAGAAGCAGCAATTGGCTATGGATCAACACAGAAGCTATGATGAGTCACATCTCTAAAAACAACCAAAACACCCTACGTGGCCAAATAGCTCACAAAACATTTCCAAGAGTTACTTGGTTATCAAGAAATTTAGTCCAGGCTATCCCTCTAACTATAACCATGAGGTAGACAGTGAGGTGATATAGAATTTAGCTTTAGTGTAAGAGATACACGTAGGTTCAAACTTTGGTCTGACCATTAGAAGCTCTGCCAGTCTGCACAATTAATTATTCAAACACTGTGTCTGCTTTCTATAAAATGGGGATTAGAATGGCCACTTTCCTGAATCCTCAGATGGTCACTTCCCTAAACTCTAAAAGAGCACCTCAAATTGTACTGTTTGCATGGCGTGTACTCAAAGGGCACTCCTAGATCTCCTTAGCCAGCCTTCTCTCTGGGAAAGACAGATAACTTCATTATTGAAAGATCTGGTCCTTCCAACACTTCTCTGCCAATGCCCTTTTTCTCCATGCAGAGACTACCATAGACAGCCATAAATACACACACACACACACACACACACACACACACACATACACACACACTCACACAGACCCAGACACACACACAGACACACACACATATACACAGACACACACACAGACATACATATACACACACACACACTCACACATATACACAGACACAGACACAGACACACACACATATACACAGACACACACACACAGACATACATATATACACACACTCACACAGACACACATATATACACACACTCACACAGACACACACACAGACACACACATATACACAGACACACACATATACACACACATATACACACAGACACACACACATATACACACAGACACACACACATATACACAGACACAAACACATATACACACAGACACACACACACATATACACACAGACACACACATATACACAGACACACACATATACACAGACACACACACATATACACAGACACACACACACATATACACAGACACACACACATATATACACACAGAAACACACACATATACACAGACACACACACACATATACACAGACACACACACATATATACACACAGACACACACACATATACACAGACACACACACACATATACACAGACACACACACATATACACACAGGCACACACACAAGCTATGCTTCTGCTATAGAAGGACCAGTTTAGTACAAATTCTAATTGGTCTTAATAATAAAATCCCAGAGCCAGATATCGGGGTAAATGCTGAAAGATCAGAGAGACAAAGGAGCAAGCCATCACCTCTTATCTCTAGGACTCCTCTGCTGAAAAGGGGTGAGCTTCCGTCTCTGCCCACCTTATACACCTCTCTCAGCCCAGCCATATCACTTCCTGTTTTCTTCTCCCAAGTGCTGGGATTAAAGGTGTGAGCCACCACTGCCTGGCCTCTATGGTTAACTAGTGTTTAGCTCTGCCTTCTGGTCATCAGGCAAGCGTTGGTAGAGCACAAACTATCACCACAGAACATAGGGAGAGAGAGGCAGGAGGATTATAAGTTTAAGTCAAGTCTGGGCAAGTTCATAAGTCTCTGTCTCAAATTTCGAGATGCTCAAGAGAGCATCCAGCCTCGGATGGGATGTCTTTCTGTAAGGCTGTGAATGTGCTTTATTGCCATTTGTTAGTAAAGCAGCTGTTTTGGCCTATGGCAAGGTGGCTTGGAGGCAGGTGGAAAATTCAAGCAGAGATAAAAGATGAAGAAGGGCAGAGTCTGAAAATGCTGCAGGCTGCTGTCCAGAAGGTAAGATGTAATAGAACACAGGTAAAGCCACAGAGCTACTTGGCAATGCACAGATTAATGAAAATGGGTTAAATTATAAGAGCGAGTTGATAATGAGCCTGAGTCATACGCCAAACAGTTCATAATTAATAAGCCTTTGCGTGATTATTTGGGATTAAGCAGCTGTGGGACTGCAGGTCAGACCTCAGGGTTAGGCCGGGCCAGAAACTTCTGATTACATGAATGTTCCTGTTAAAACATATCAGGTCAGGTGTGGTGATGCATGTCTTTAATCCCAGCACTCAGGTGGCAGAAGCAGGAAGATCTCTGTGAGTTCAAAGCCAGTCTGATGATCTGCATAGCAAGTTCCAGGACAGCCAGGGTTACATAGAAAGATCTTGTCTACACACACACACACACACACACACACACACACACACACACACACACACACACACACAACCTTGTCTACCTTCCTGGGATAGTAGACCAGACCGAATTCCATCAGGCCTGCTTGATTTCATCTCCTGCTACTTTCTCCCCCTTCTGCTTTGCTCTAGATACAGTGGCTTTCCCCATGGATGCTTATAGATAGAACCAGCCATGCTCTGTTCTAGAGCCACTGTGCTGGCTTCCTGCTCTATGTATGTCTCTTCCGGGTATGCACGTGGCTCACAAACTCAGTCCTTTCAAGACTTTGTGCAAGTGTCTTGTCCATCTTCTCTAAAACCATTGTCACAATCTTTCCCGTCCAGCATTAACATTCTGTCCATCCGTACCTTTGTGGATTTTCTCTAACAGCAATTAACCCTTATTGTGCTAAGTAGCTAAATTACTTTGTTTATTCTCCCTCCCCCAATACAATCATCATAAGGATGTGTCTTTGCCACTGTTTGATTGCTGTGAAGAGACACCACGATCAAGGCAACTCTTATAGAAGAAAGCATTTAAGTGGGGGCTGCCTTACAGCTTCAGAGGTTTAGTTCATTATCATCATGGTGGGGTGCTGGAGCAGAAGCTGAGAGCTACATCCTGGTCTAAAGGCTGAGAGAGGGTGCCACTGGGTTTTTGTTTTGTTTTTTAAGATTTATTTATTTATTATGCATACAGTATCCTGTACAGTGTGTATTCCTGCAGACCAGAAGAGGGCACCAGATCTCATTACAAATGGCTGTGAACCACTATGTGGTTGCTGGGAACTGGACTCAGGACCTCTGAAAGAGCAGCTAGTGCTCTTAACCTCTGGGCCATCTCTCCAGCCCTTTAAATAATTTATTTTTAAGTTATGTGCATTGGTGTCTTGCCTGCATGTATGTCTGTGTGAGGGTGTCAGATCTTGGAGTTATAAACAGCTGTAAGCTGCCATGTGGGTGCTGGAAATTGAACCAGGGTCCTTTGGAAGAGGAGTCAGTGCTCTTAACCACTGAATCATCTCTCCACCCTGGGTTTGGGTTTTTAAAACCATAAAGCCCACTCCCAGTGACACACTTCCTCCAACAAGGCTGTGCCTCCTCACCTTCTAACCCTTTTAAATGGTTCTGCTTCCTGGTGAGGAGGCACTCAAATATATGAGCCTATGGGGGCCATTCTAATCTGAACTATCACAGATGTCTAACTTTAAATCTGGGGCAGTGGTGTATTTCCAGTGCCAAGACCAGCACATAATAGCTGCTCCATTAGCACAATGTCTGAATGAGTACCATGCCATGCACATGAAGACATTCAATAACCAGAGGGTCCCGTTATTAAGCCTTTTTCTAAATTGATGTGAAAGGTACTGGAAGTGCTCTCTGAAGAGGGGCCTCTTTTACATCTTAACCTAAAATGACTGACAACTAAAACAATTAAGAACACACCCCCCCACACACACTCCTAAGATGCTGGCCAGTAGCACCAGTGAACGGTCATTAATCCTTGAAAGAGGATGAAGAAATAACACAAACCCCACAGTTACCCACCCCAGTGTGATGATTCAGCAGAGAGGAAAGACCTGAGAGAGGACCAGCAGCTTTGGAGCTAAATAAATGGAATCCAGGGACTGGAGAACCGGGGTGGCCGGAACAGAGGACCATGAAGAGGAGAGGAGAGGTGAGAGAACTAGGGCCTCTCACAGGTCATCCAGCAAGGAACTAACTCTTGTGTGTGTGTGTGCAGGTGTGTGTATATGTGTATACAGGTGTGTGTGTAGGTGTGTGTGCAGGTGTGTGTATATGTGTATACAGGTGTGTGTGTAGGTGTGTGTGCAGGTGTGTGTATATGTGTATACAGGTGTGTGTGTAGGTGTATGTACAGGTGTGTGTATATGTGTATACAGGTGTGTGTGTAGGTGTGTGTGCAGGTGTGTGTATATGTGTATACAGGTGTGTGTGTAGGTGTGTGTGCAGGTGTGTTTATATGTGTATACAGGTGTGTGTGTAGGTGTGTGTGCAGGTGTGTGCAGGTGTGTGTGGTTAGTGTGCAGGTGTGTGTGCAGGTGTGATTGTGTGTGTGCAGGTGTGTGTGCAGGTGTGTGTGCAGGTGTGTGTATGTGTGTGTATATGTGTATACAGGTGTGTGTGTAGGTGTGTGTGCAGTTGTGTGTGTATGTAGGAATTTGTGTATGCAGGTGTGTGTGTGTGTGTGTGTGTGTGTGTGTGTGTGTGTGTATAAACTACTTGAGGTTGGGAAAAAAACCATATGAAAGTGTTGGAGGCTGGACCAGAGGTCATAAGACAGGACTGGTGCCTGCTCTTTGCAGGCAAACCACAGAACCTCAGAATGCTTTTGCTTCAGAAGTAGGTAATAATTAGCCCTAGAGAATGCTTATTCCTTGGTATGAAGTACATTTCAAGAGCAAGACTCTAAGGTAAGGAATGATTGCAACATAACACAACTGTATCCCAGAACAAAATTCAAAAAATATTTTCAGGAATAAAACAAACAAACAAACAAACAAAAGACTACTCAGATCCCAACAAGCTAAAACTCAAAATGCTCAATAGGTTATAGAAGACTGTCAGAGACAAATTATATTGGGATTCAATTGAAAATTGACACAGATGTCAGACTTTCGAGAACGGAATTATTATCTGTATCATAATAGTGCTTAATGTACTTCAAATGTGGTGTAGAGACATAGTAGATTTTTTTTTTTTTAATTCTAAGTTTGTAAGATGAAAATACAATATCTGGGGAAAACTGAGCTAGCCTAAATGAACAGGAGATTAGAAATTTCAGAGGAAAAGATTAGAGAATTTGAAGACATAGAAATAAAAACTATCCAAGATGGAGCTGACAAGATGACTTGGCAGAAAAGGTGCTTGCTGCCAAGCCTGACAATCCGAGCTTGATTCCCGGAACCCACATGGTAGAGGGAGGAGGCCAACTTCCCCAAGTTGCCCTTAGACCTCTGAGTAGGCGAGTATACACATGAGCGCACATTACATAATTGTAAAACATTTAGAATCTACCTAAAATAAAAATAGAGAAAAGGTTTGTTTTGTTTTTAATGCAATGTAAGTGGGGGACAAAGTTAAGTATCTAATATTTGAGTTCTTAAAGGGCAGAAAAAGGAGAAGGGCAAAAAAAAAAAAATGCTCGAAAAAAAATGACTGAAGACTTTACCAATTTAGTGAAAACTATTAACACAACCATGGAGACATTTCAATGAAGCTCACACGTATGAAACATGAAGGAAAATGCAAACCATGTAATAACCAAATGGGCTGAAATTTTCCAATGGATCCAGAGAATAAGATCTGAGGATGTCACTGCACTGGTGCCCTGGGAGTGCTGAGTCAGCAACCCGCTACCCAGAATCCCACATCCAATGGAAACAGATCTCAGAGAAGGAGGGAGAAAGTGTGTTTGGACTCCATCACACACACAAGGCTGAAAGAACTGATCCCCCTAAGATGTCAAACAGAGTCCTTTAGGCAGAAGAAAAATGTAGCTACACACACACACACAATGGTGAGAACCAAGAATAATAACTCTACAAGTAAATGATCTAACCTTAGCCAAGCACTACGTAATGTGCGGCTTATGATTGCGTTAGGTACTGTAACACTCCGAGAGCATCAAGATGGACGGGGGAAATGATGACACTGTCCTATGAGGGCTTTACAGCCGCATGTGGTCGTGTACGGTGTGAGGACAGATTCTGATGACTTAAAGATGCATACTACAGGGGCTGGGAAGATGACTCAGTACATCAAGTGATTGCTCTGAAAATATAAAGACCCGAGTTTGAATCCCCAGCACCTACAGAAAAGTTGGAAATGGTGACAGCAGGCGCCTGTAACCTCAGCACTGTGGGTAGGGTGGAGATCGGTGGGTCCTGAAGGCTCACCAGCCAGTGGAGCCAAAATGATGAGTTCCAGGTTCACAGAGAGACTCCATCTCAAAAGATCAGCTGGGAGAATAAGGGAGGGTAAAAACGCTGTTAACTACTTCTGGGCTCCACATACCTCCATGGGCAAGCATCCTCACTCTTAGAATCTACACAATCAAATCTAAAGCAAGAAGAAGAGTAATAAAATGAAACTATAGTTAATAAGGCAACAAAATGACTTAAAAACAGATTTATAATACACACTAATTCAACAGGAGCTAGAAAAAGATAAAAGGGATAAAGAACGGAAGAAAAGTGAGAGGCAAGGTCACAATTCCAACCTAACCATATCAGTAGCTGTACTAGGTGAACAACCTGGACACTTCGATTAAAAAGTGGAGCGTCAGACTAAATGTACAAGCTGGCCAGGGATGGTAGAGTAAACTTACTCAGGAGGCCGAGGCAGGAAGATCACAGATTTGAGGCTAGCCTGGGCAACCTAGAAAGGCCCTATCTGAGAAATCAAAGTGACAAAGGGTTAGGGGCTATAGCTCAGCTGTAAAGCATTGGATCAAGCTCCAGTTCCACAAAAAAAGATTAAAAAAAAAACAAAAAAAAAAAAAACAGAAAACAAACAACACCCCCCACCCCAGAAAATAAAATAAAAAAAATCTAGGCCCAAGTGTATTTTATACATAAATCCCCAAAGGCATTGCAGGTGAAATATGAAAAAGACATGTGAATGCCAGTCAAAGACAGGATGGATATTTTAACCCCAGACAGTAGATTTTTGTGTAAAATATTAGTAGGGTTGAAGGACAGTGTGTCATCATGCTAAAGAGCCAGTTATGGAGGATAGCATCATGCCTCGCAAGCTTATGTTCCATAAGAAGGAGCCCCACAGGAAAGCATTGAAGGAAACAGACAAAGCCAGTTACAGCCAGAGATTTTAACATCACTCTCTCTTTAATTGGACAGTAGATGGAAAAGTAACAAAGGTATAAGAAGATCGTGTTAAATGATATCAATCAGGTAACTTAACTGATATTTATAGAATATGCCATTAATGTAGAATTCATAGTCTTTTCAAATAGTTCTATTATAAATCATAATACAAATCTAAACAAATTTAGCAGGATCCAGGCCATACAAAAATGTGATCTTTGCTTACAATCGAATTAGTGTGGCTACCAACAAGATATTGGAAATCAATACACTATAAAAATCTTGAAATATTGAGAAAATAAATTTTGTACATATAAATATCCTAGAGCCCAAATAAGTAACCAAAGCAGAAACTGACAAGCATTTTGAACTGGATAAAACTGAAAATACAACATAGGAAAATGTATGGGATACCACAATACCCAGAAGACAATAGCAGTAAAAACCTACATTAGAAAAAATTTCTCAAATTAGTAAACTCAGTTTCCAGCCAAATAAGCTTTCTAAAAAAGAGTAAATTAAACTCAACATAATCAAAGAACGGAACAAATACAGATCAGAAGAGAAATGAATAAGGACAGGAACAAAAATAATAGGGGAAAAATCAATGAAACCAAACAGGTTCTTTGAGATCAATAAAACTGATAAGTCTCTAGTCAGACTGATCAGAGAAGCAGAATGAGGGAATGCACTTATTACTGATGTCGTGGATGATGAAAGTGGCGTCACTCCAGATTCTGGAGATAAGGGCAGCACATTATTTCTGTGTGTATATTTTTGTATGTATTCCGACATAGCTGCCCATAGTGAACATACAGAAATTCACATTAAGTGAGGTTTATCACAAGGGCGTAAGAAAGTCATGTTGATATTTAAATATTGATAAATATAATGCACAGTGCTAACAAACTAAAAAGGAAAAACGTTGCCATCTTGAACGGTGCATTCAATATATATAGTCTGACATCTGTTTGTCATAGGGGAAAAAAGCAACTCAGCAATATAAGAACAGAAATGATTTCTTCACAGGCCAGTGAGACGATTCAGTGTGTAAAAAAAAAAAAAAATATCTTCCTTGACCTGAAACGCGCGATTCATATGGCTAACATCACACTTTATGGTGATGGGCTGCATTCTTTTTTCCTAACTTCAGGAGCAAGAAAGGGACATTCCTCTCACCTTTCCTGAATGCACCGAAGAGTGTACCAGTCCGGTAGGACAAGAACTGAAAAGGCTTCTAGAAGGGAGGAAGAAGTCAGATTGCGCTTCTTAGTAGACAGCACAATAATCTATATAGGGTATGCTGTGGGAGAGTCGGCAAAGCTACTGGTATGGGTGTAGCGGGCTTGTGGGATACAAGATCAATACAAGAATCAATTGTATTTCTTTATACAAGCAACAAATAACTGGGAATTGGGATTTCCGATTCTATACCATTTATAATAACATAAAATCTCATAACAGCTTAAACATATAAAAGAGAAGTAATTCTGACAAAAGATGACAGAAATTAAGTAAGACCTAAATAAACGGAGGCAATTCAAATGGGAAAAAGAATAAAATGTGTTTTCACAATTGGTTATTCATATTTTCAAAAACATAATTTAAATCTATATCTTGCACCACATGCAGAAATTAACTCAAAATAGATCATAAATACAAATGAAAACCTATCATTATAAAACACGTCAATGAAAATATAGGAAAAAAAATCTTTGTAACCTTGCATTAAACAAAGATTCCTTAGATACATACAAGATACATGACCCATCAAAGAACAAATTGGTAAAAAATTAGATTAAGATTAAAATTAAAAACTTCTGCTCTCTGAAATGCAGCATAAGGAGAGTGAGAAGACGAAGCCACAGGCTGAGAGGAGATGTTTGCGAATCATGTGTGATAAAGAGTTTATATCCAGAACACACTAAGGGCTCTCAGAATTTGTCAATAATAAGAAAATAAGCAACCCATTAAAAAAAAAATCAGCAAAGCCTTTGAACAGACACGTCAACAAAATAAAGACGTGAAAATCCATTCAGTTATTTTAGCCATTAGGGAAATTAAAAGTAAGACCCCAATGAATTCTGTTATAGTCTTAGAATGGTTATAATTTAAAAGATCAATCCCACGGTGAGCGGGACAGAGTTCCCAGGGAATTCAAGCCCTCCAGCACTATCCTCGGAAATGCAAAACAGCCAGCACTTTTGAAAATAGCTCAGCACATGCCTTAAAAAGTCAAATGGATGCTTCTATATGGTTTATTTGTTTCTCTGATAGGTGTGGACTCCACAGAGAGCTCAGACCCAAGCTTGTACACAAAACACCCCCAGAAATGTTATCTGTAATGGGCTCACACCACCAACAAACCAGGGGCCCATCAAAGGATGCTGGACACCTAAGTAGCACACACAGCTGGGTTCAGGTATCTGACCACTGGTTTTATGGCCTATGCGTTTGTAAGGATGCCTTGGGCCAAGCATCTGAGTTATGGCCGCATCCTCCTGGTGATTCTCTTGAAACTAAAGTAAACATTTTGTTACCTTTACTTTCCTGCATCCCAATGTCAAAATCTTATTTTGTTTGAACTTGGTTACAGTTTACAGATAGACATTTGAAAGCCTACCTTTACAAAATTCCCTGTGCTTTAGAAAAATCACAAAAGCTATGGATGTGGTAGGTCTTGCCATGCATGATAAGAGAGCAGAAAGAGTACATGTGTTTTGTAGTTAGAGAGCTCTGTGTGCAAGCACCAATATCCCCCTACACACCAGTGAGGCCAAGGATGCTCTGAGCATCACTGCCTTCATCTGTGAAACTGGCCTGGTAGTTTGTACACTGTAGGACCTTCCAAGCACTGAATGAGGGTCAGGGCATAGCTTGATTGTAGAGGACTTGCCTAATGTTTAGAAAGCCCTGAGTTCAACCCCTAGACTCAAAAGAAAACAACACAGCCTCTTAGCAAAAAAGCACATAAGAGACGATACATTACTAGCACACTTAAAAGCATCTCAAATCTCCCAGAATGACATTTTCCTGTCTCTAACTTTTAGGTTTCATCATCCAAGGGTTTTTCAACCGCAGGGGAACGTCTCTCATTCTTCTAGATATCCACAGTTGTGTCTCTGGAGAGGTCCTAGATTCACTTATTCAGGCCTGGACTATCCCTTTCTCTTGCCCTGGAATCACTACAATGGCCTTAAAAACAATAAGATCAAAAAAGGAGACCTCTCATTCCCCAATAACAGACACACATAGGAAGCAAATGTAGGTTTTACTTCCTCCTGATGAAGCCAACATCCCATGACCACCACCCAGACCAGCATGACTGCCTGCGCCTGACACTTCCCACCGTGTGCTTTGGACCACCCTCTTCTAGTGTCTTCTCTTACAGTGTTGGTTGCGAGTCTAGCTACAGCTGAGCCATCTCTCCAGCCTGCTAATGTCCTCCCCCCTCCCTCCCCCCCTTGCTGTTGTCTGTTGTTTGTTGCTTGTTGTTTGTTGATTTTCTGAGTCTTGATACACAACCCAGGCTGGACTCCAACTTACTTTGTAACCAAAGTTGATCTTGAATTTATGATTTCTCTGCCTCATCCACCCAAGTGCTGGGATTATAGGTAGTCATCTCTTCTCTTGGCTATATAATGACATTTTACTCCTGTGCAGGAGGGTCTGCATGTATGTCTGTGTACTCTATGTATGCCTGGTGCATAGGGAGTCCAGAAAAGGACACTGGATTCCCTGAAATTGGTGCGTAAGCTGCTTTCCGGGTGTTGGGAATGAAACCTGGGTCTTTTGCAAGAGCATCAAGTGCTCTTAATTGCCGAGTCAAATCTCTTACCCCATGTAATGACTTACCAACTCATTTGACTGTCATTTGCCTTTTTTAATTAACCACATATTTTTTTCCTACCCCTGCATCTTCTATTATTTCCTTCCTGGTTTTGTATCTTTCCTAACCATTTTAACTGCTTTTCTTCCCTTGCCTTCTACTTGTAAAAGCATAGCCCTGGCTGCCTCTTCCATGAAATACCTCCCCCCATTTGATCCCTTTATACTCACTCAGACTTACATCTTGGAAGCTGGTCTGCTATCTGTTCCAGTATCTTAAGATTTGAAAAGGAAGAAATTTTGGCTCACTCATTTTCATATCCCGTAGGTGACCGAAGTCACTATGGAAAGCACTAAATAATATATATTTTTTGCATTGAATTAAGTAAACAAATTAGACTAAAAATGTTATTCTTTAACAAAACTGTTTCCATATTGTGGTAGTTTGAAGGAGAATGGTCCCCATAGCCTCACATTTGGTTGCTTGGTCCCCAGTTAATTGAACTGTTCAAGAAGGACTAGGAGGTGTGGCCCTGTTGGAGTAGGTGTGTCACTTGGAAAAGATTTTGAGGTTTCAAAGACCTACTCCAAGCCCATTCTCTCCCCCCCCTTGCTTCCAGCCATGATGATTACAGACTCACTCTCTGAAACTGTAAACAAGCCCTCAATTAAATGCTCTCCTTTATAAAAGTTGCCTTGGTCATGGTATCTCTTCACAGCAATAGAACAATAACTAAGACATATACTAATATTTAATGAATGTTTGTGAAACAGATAATACTCTTTCTCCCCTTACATACATACATACACACACACATACATACATACACACACACACACAGAGGGGAGAGAGAGAGAGAGGAAAGAATATTATAAAAGAAAGATGAGCAATATTTCTGGATTTCTATTTTCTCACCTGGTTTGCCATTAGTATTTCTTTACCAAGACAGTGTTAGCAGTTGAGACAGCAAGACAGGACAATTCATTGCTGTAGGAACGTTTGCCATTCTCATTCCCCTACTACTAATAATAACCTTTAGTTACTATGACAACCAAACAAAAGTGTCTCATGTAATTACAAACAGGGTGCAGAGGTAGACATCTGGTCTACCTCCACTTGAGACCTACCACTGGGTTATTCCATGGTCTTTTCCACCTTTAATGTGTGCTTTTATTAAATAACACCAACTAAGGCAAGATGCAGACAAGCTAATCAGAATTATTCTATTATCTATACTATTTTCCTGTGTCCACAGGCCTCAAGCCAAATGTCTTCAGGATAAGCAGAGGACAGCCACAGATTTACCTTTGTGTTTTCAGTTTACTAATCTGAGCAATAATCTAGGGATAAAAATGGGCTTATCCAAGTATGATCAGTGCTTCAGATACATGAGAACCAGCTGAGGACATTTTTTAAGTGTCAGATTCATGATCCTGGACTCCATGGAATTGTTCACCTAGATTTATGTGAGGTCTGGGAGCCTGTGCTTTAAAAATAAGTACCCTGAAGAAACTCCACGGGGATGTGTCAGAGACCACTTTGGAAAGCACCATCCCAGAAGACTTCTATCTATATAGGTTTAGACATAGTATGTTCTTTAGCTACAAGTCTTGGCTTTCGTTCCAAACATCAGCTTTCTTTGCAAAGGGGAATTTAAAAGAACATGCCACTTCATAGAAGTAAAAGTTGAGCAAAAGATAGAGTTGACTTTTGAGTACTAGGGATCGAATCCAGGACCAAACATACACTAACTACCCACTCTGCCATCAAGGTGTACCACCCAAGCTTCAAGTTGTTAATGGAAAACATTTCCCTTAGCTAAAAGGAGGAAGCAAGATCATAGAAAATTAAACCATGATGTCATGTAAACAAATTCCTTGAGAGATTACTCAACCCGCTGGTTAACTTTTATCATGATATGAAATTAACTTATATTTATAGACAAGGAATAAGGCTCAGGGAGAGGACAAAGGAAAATAAAATTAAGTCTCGATGAAATTTCTATCATATAGAAAGAACAAACCAAGACAACAGAGAGCTGCCTGTAAGCTGGGCCTCAGTTCTTTAAAAAAAGTATATGACATCAATAACTTTCAGGAGAATACAGCAGATGGCATATATGCATGTGTGTGTATATATGATTGTTTGAGTAGCACATTCATATGGATGTAGAGGCCAGAGGACAACTTCAGGGATTGTTGTTTGTTGGTTTGGTTGGTTTGGTTTTTGAGACAGGGTCTTTCACTGGCCTGGAAGACGAGGTAGACTAGGCTGGTTAGCTCATGAGCCCCAGAAATCTGCCCATTTCTTCCTCTAAAGCATTGGGATTATGAGTGTTTATGTGAGTTCTCGAGATCAAATTTAGGTCACAAGGTCAACAGTTTGTGAATGAGCCATTTCCCCTGTCTGGAACTAGCTTTAATGGATGAAAGCCTTCAAAACCATGAAGAACTGCAGAACGTAACAGGCTCAGAGAGAACCTTCATTCTGCAGTTCCCAGGAGAGTTTCCAGAGCAGCAGCAGGACTGTCTGTTGCTTAGGGTGTGTGGCCCAGGAAGTGCTATGGATAATCCTGGTTCACAGTCTGGACTCTTGTTCCAACTTAATGCCTTAATGTTTCTGGACTGATTTAAGACCCCATCTCAGCTGTGTCTGCCTAGAATTCACCTGAAATAAACTAACTTCAGATCACAAAAGAGACCAACTTCTTTAACATTCATACCCCCCATGATGGTGACCAGTATATTCTACAGTGCTTAAAGAAGGCAGACACTGGGATAAAAGGTACTAATGAATTAAATATATTTTATGTCTCAAACATCTCGATTCCATGAACATAGCAGCTAGTGATCAAGCGGCAAGATACTCTAACTAATGAACTGCAAACTACTAGCATGTTCAATTTCCTATAGCAAATTATTACAATTTGATGTTTTAACTTCTTTTTCATATTTACACACTTTGATGCCCATTGCTTTATTATTACAGAAATTCTGTTGTTTCTTGACACCATAACTCACACTATCATGTACAAAATGATAGAGTAAAAGGTGTTCAGACTATTATTTATATCTACAGGGCTACTGTGGAAGCCCTATAGGTAACTCACAAAGGGGTGGTTCAGGACTGGTAAGATGGCCCAATGGGTATAAACATCTGCTGTACAAGCCTGACTACCTGAATTCAAGCCCTGGAACATATGTAAACAAGTGAGATACAGTGGTATGTATCTATAGGCACAAATTCCTAATGTGAGATGGGATGTAAAGACAGATGAGCTACCTAGAAGTATGTATACATGTAGCACAAGAGAACCAAATTCCCAAGAGTTCTCTGACCTTCACATGCATGCAGTGGCACGCACACAGAGGTAGCAACAGCAGGACATCAAAACAACTATATACACAACCAAGTGACTAGAAACACATATAATTTACTGCTAAAACTGTCAATGGCCATAGGTGTAGGAAAAATGAGAAATGCGATTTGATTATCTCCACAGATGCAGCAGAGACATCTGCAAAAGTTCCATATTTATTTATAATTAAAAAATCTCATAGACAGGAATCAATGAGTAAATACCCTGATTCAAAGGCTGAAGAATGCTCAGTGGCAAACTACTGGAGGCTTCCCAACACAGACACTCAGTGGTCATCATGGAGGGTTTTTTCACTCTATTAAATTATACAAGAGCAAAAAGTAAGAGAATCAGAAAACTGGAGGTCATCACCGGAAGGTGGTACTTGTACCTACTGGAAGACTCCAGGAGATCTACTGAGAACCGCTTAGCAACAAGGTCTCTGCAACGACGCTGAACACAGACCACAGGACCCCTATAACCTTTATTCTATATATGCAAATGAATGTAACTAGTTAGAAAATACAGTGTTGAATGAAACAAAGCAGCCCTTAAACTGGGTGTAGTGATGCATGCCTAGAGTCTCAGCACTTGGGAGGTAGAGGAAGAAAGTCAGAAGTTCAAGGTCATTGCTGGCTATCTAGTGAAGTCAACGGCTACTTGATTCCCTGTCTTAAATGAATAAATAATAAGAAGAAAGAAACAGAGGAAGGAGCAAAGGAAAGAAGAAAGAGAAATACAATACAATAGGAGTAGAGATTTTATTGAAAAGCCTAACAAAAGTTTCCAGAAATAAAATGAGCAAGCAAAATAAAAATGCCAGTAAAACATCTCAGAAAAAAAGCACCTCTTTCTTGAACTGGAAGATACAGAGTTTTTTAAATGTCAAGGTTCAGTGAATTGTTTTATATATTTTCCCAATCATAATGAAAATGCCAATATTATACAATTACCAACAAAATTTCTAAAAATTCTGAAAAGAAAGAGCTAAATCAAGGGATTGGTCTTAATAGATTTGAAACTGCATGGCTAGGTTATAGCAAGCCACACAGAGCCCACTTCTGAAAATGCAGCCCATAGATACATAGGTGGTGAGGAAACAGATGTGCCAGACTGTAGCATCATTTGTAAGAATAACATCCTGAGTATTAAGGTGGAAGTTAGGTTAGCGTTTCACAACAGACTATGAGACAGTCATTTTTAAGTGTCTTAAAGATGGTTTCTTTTCTTTTAAAGTGAATTCCTTTGAAAATAAAAACATTTTCATTGGCATGCGTTTATTTTGTGTGGCTATGAAGATGGGTGTCCATATGTATATGTGAACCAGGAAGCCACAGGACAACCTGGTTGCTATTCTGCAGGCGTTAGTCACTTTGTTTCATGAGATAAAGTCACTCACATGGATCACACAATGTGATTGGGGCTGGCTGGCTAGTGAGCCCCAGAGATCCTCCTGCCTCTGCTTCTTCAGAACTGAAATTATAAAAACATGCCTCCATGCCCAGCCTTTTCACATGGGTCCAGGGGAACAAATTCAGCACCTTGTGTTTATTAACCAAACACTTTACCAACTGAGCTATGGCCAAAGGGCTTCAGAGAGTATCTCTGTAATGCTCAATTTTGAAAACAAAGAAAGAGTTGTCTCTTCAAACCAGAAGACATGTCGTCAGGGAATACAAGAGTTCTTGGTATGAATTTTTGACCTTAGTAGAAATCAGCAAGCTCAAAGGATCAACACAATGTCATTCTGGAATAAAAAGACTGCCTTTTAATTTACTGCAGTTAGGAGTGCCCCTAAAAAAAATAAATAAAAATAAAATAAAAAACATTGTCCCCAAATGTTAAAGTTAGGCTGCTTTTAATTAAAAGAGGGCTGCATCAAAATACATAAGGATGGGTAACACTCCTGGGGCATGCTTTGGTCAAGGTAAAACGGAAGAGTAAGGACCAGGGCTCTTCTGAAAACTTGACGAGCAAGCCAAAGCGCTAATGGAACAGAAACGACTGCACAAGGTTGATTTATTCCTTTTTTTTGTGCCAGACAGAAAAGCAAAGGACGGGAGCACAGCATTTCTAGAATTCTCTGTACCTCTCAAGATTCTGCTGCCCTAGCTTTAGCCAAACTCACTAACAGGTATATTTTATCAGAAAATTTCTTAAAGAGCCCTCAACTGCCTTATCTCAATCACCTTCTACTAACCCGCCTCTTCAACCTGACAAAGAGCAGATAAATGCCTACTCACGCTGTCAGTTTGTCTACAGACACTGCACACGCACACACGAGAAGCTTCTTGAAATGGAAGTCGCTATCTGATGGAGAAGCTGCCACCTGACTGACTCTTTGGAGCCTGACTTTTCTCCCACTGAAAATTGTTTGGATCCATGTCTTTCAAATACAAACTCCAAAAGCTCTCATTCTCTGAGGAACACACACACTAATTGCTTCAGGGAACGGAGGAAAAAAATCTTACTAAACAAAATCCTTGTTTTCAAGAAAATCAGCCGCCTCCCTCCCTAGAATGTCAACTCCAAGAAGGCACAGACTTCCTGGGTGCTGTTTGTCCACTGCGACACTGGCACTTAGACCAGCATTTGGAAAAGAGTAAGTGATCAAAATACCTGTCAGCAAAGGAACAGACCAGGAAGCATGGAAATAGCCAGTACACTTTACCACTGACAGCCTGCGCTTCATTCCATTGACTATGCGTTGGAAACCAATAGGAATTAAAACACAGAAGAGAGTGGGCTGAAGAAATGGGCCATTGAGCCATTAAGAAAAACAGGCTAGAAAGACAAATAGGGGGCGAGATTACAAAGATCTGCGATCGGAATGACAATGCCCTGCTAAGAATGATGAGATGCTATGGCCTGGTGTCCTCTGAAGCCTGTGTGCTAAGGTATGGTCCTCACCATGGTAAAAGTGGTGGGACCATAGAAAGTGGGGTCTAGCCGGAAGCCTCAGTTCACTGGGCATGTCTTTGAAGCAGAGTGTGGGTGGGAACCTGGATCTCCGTCTTTTTCTTTATGCTTTCCACAGCTGCCATATGTCACAACCCTCGGGGACCCAAAGCAACGTCATTGATCAGGATTGGGTGTAGCAGCCTCCAAAAAGGTAAGCCAAGGATAAAGTCCTCTGTGTAAGGACACATCTTAGGTCTTTTGTGATAGCGGCAGAAAACTGATGGGGAAGGTAGAGAATGGGTACAGTGGGTGACATAGAGTAATGACTGGACCCTAATTTAACCTCGAAAGGTGACAGACTAAAAGGCAGAAATGAATCTTGGATAGTAACTGTAATGGGACCACTGGCTGACCCTGGTGTTCCCCCACTCAGGTTAAAAAAATAAGGGCTTCCAAAAACCTAAAAGCACATAAGATAGTTTACAAATACGCGTGGTTAAATGAAGAACAATAGAAGCCATCACCTAAAGTCAGTGACAACTTTCAAATAAATACAAGGGTTTTTGTTGTTTGTTTGTTTTGTTTACATGAAATTTACTCTTACCTCCACGTCAGGGCTGGTTTAACACTTTTAAAAGCATGACTGCTAACTGATGTTAACCAGAGAATGATGTTATTCACCAGTTCTGGAAGACCCAGAAACACGCAGACGTCAAAAGCTCTGAGCAGTTCTTTGTTCAACTCAGAGTTTTGAAGACAGCTCCAGATAAACCCAACAATTGAGCTGCTGTAAATAGCCCTGCTCTTTCATAAATTTCTCACTATATTTAGAAGTATACAGTCCCTTTGTTCACAAACTACCTGCACCAGCTCCATATTTAGGTTCCCAAAGGCGTACCTTAGACTCATTTGATAAGTGAATGAATGGCTGCATGGATGGAGGAACGGGAGAGCTATCAGATGGCTGTGCTGAGATCCTGGAGATGAGATGTACAGAGGCTTCATGTACATGGATCTCTGACTGACCAGTATTAATGTTTCCCGTTATTTAACACAGTGAGACTGGATTAAAATGTATCCAAGGAAGCAAAGTGGTTTGGTAATATGATACTCATATATATATATATATATATATATATATGATACTCATATATATATATATATATTTTAATATCTCCTACACTCTGAGGTAGGGTTTCTCTGAGTAGCCCTGGTTGTCATGGAATTCACTCTGTAGACCTGGCTGGCCTCAAACTCAGAGATCCACCTGCCTCTGCTTCCCAAGTGCTGGGATTAAAAGCATGTGCCACCACTACCAGATATAACAGTGTTCTTAAAAAAAAAAAAAAAAAAGGCTGGGTGTGGCAGTGCACACTTTTGATCCCAGCCCTTGAGAGGCAGAGACAGGTTGATTTCTGTGAGTTCAAGTCCAGCCTGGTCTGGTCTTCATAGTGACTTCCAGGGCAGCCAAGGCACATAGTGAGATCCTATTTCAAAAACAAAAATTCCAGTGGGCAAAGAACAGATTTACTACAAGGCTAAATTAAACACCCGTTACAGCCCCTCACTTGCAAAAGGTCCCTGCCCAAAACACTAATAATGTGTTACACAGTCATATGAGTCTCTAAAGAAGTGGTTCTCAACCTCCAGGTCACAACCCCTTTGGGGGAATTAAATAACCTATTCACAAGGGTTGTTGCAGATATTTATATTATGTTTAATTTTTGTTTTATTTTCATTGGGGAGGGGGTAGTAAGACAGATTTTCTCTGTGCAGCCCTGGATGTCCTGGAACTCAATCTGTAGACCAGGGTGGCCTCAAACTCACAGAGACCTGCCTGCCTCTGCCTCCCAAGTGCTGGGACTAAAGGCGTGCACCACCACTGCTGGTCACTGCTTCAGACCCTAGCCAGTTGGCTATGGCTTTTTGAAGCTGAGGTGAGGCATTCTATAGTGCTGAAGTGTGTGGCAGAGGTAGCAACTCAGGAGGCAAGAGGGTTGGGGTGGCTCTGAATCCTAACATTTCTAAGGGCACACCTCCAATGGCTGAATTTCTTGGTCACACCTCTTCAAGGTTCCAACTGCCTCCCAGAAGCACCATAGACTGGGGCCCAAGTCTTAATCAGATAGGCTACTAAAGGACACTTACTCAAACCATGGCATTGACTAAGGACACTGATGGGGGAATGGAAGCATGGGGTGCCAGTCAAATTTCTGGGCAGCTTCTTGTTCCTTTTGAAAAGACCCTGTTTCATAGGCTCATGGTTCTCACTTCATGACTCCCCTTTCAGCTTCTACATCTTTGTGCAAATGAAGTCACAAGAGACTTTCAGCTGTTACAAACTTCACGTCAAGCTTTGAAGTGCTTTTTAATAGCAGAAATATTTGGCTCACGTGTGGGCTTTGTAGCTATGGTAAATACCTCTTAGTTATCTGTCGCTACTGTTATTCCACACCTCCAATTTGGAGAAGAAATTCTGCATATGCATTGAGGCACTAGAAAAGAATATTGAACTATATCTGAGCTCTTTTGTGAATGGTTTCCTTTTATTTCTTCTCTCATGGAACTAATACTTTCACCCACATTGTACTGGTTATGGGTGGAGAAGCAGTGGGCAGAAGGGGGAAGGCTGGTTACTGTGGCAATAGCTGGTGACTTCGCTTCCTTAGCTACTGGAGGTTAAGCGGTCAAGCAGCTCCTTACTATAAGATCACATTTATGAAGTCTAGCCTCCTCCCACCCAAGTGTGTGTGTGTGTGTGTGTGTGTGTGTGTGTACATGTTGGGGTATGTGAATAAGTGTGTGTATGTTGGGGGTGTGTATGAGTGTGGGTATGGGGGGTGTGCATTGGAGAGTGTTATGAATGAATGTGTGTGTGTGTGTGTGTGTGTGTGTGTGTGTGTGTGTGTGTATGAATGCATGCACATGAAGTTACAGGTCAATGTTGGGTGGCTTTCTCAATTACTTATCTACCTTATTTTATGAGCCAGAATCTCTTTACTGAACCAGAGGACACTCCTGTCTTCAGTTTCCCAGGGCTAGAATTATAGGCACATACCAGGGAACCCTTTTGCCTTATTTTTTTTTTAAACAAGGGTGCTAGGGATTTGAACTCGGGTCCTAAAGCTTGCACAACAAGCCCTTTACCAACTGGCAACACCCACCCCCTTCCTTTGGATAAAAAAATGCTCTTAGTTTTTACAGAAGAGGAAACTGACCACAATTAGTCTGTGATAAAGTTAGAGAAGGGAAAAAAGGCAACAAGAACAAGCTTCTCATTAGAAATCTAATTATGATTATTGAAATACAGTTGTCTTTATGATCAACCGTGGATCAGAAGAAAACACTTAAAAATAGCATTTTTGAAAGTCGACACATTTGAACAAAGGCCAGACACTAAGCATTTGGGATCTGCCCTGTGCTGAGCAGCAACATTTTACTTCTTTATGTAACGTAATTATTTTAAGAGGAGATAACAGAAAATTCTATTGTATGTCCCAAGTTAAACACTTGACACTTTTATTCCTTAAAATGCAACATTTCAGAAGTCTAGATATGTTTATTAATTAGTGATTATTAACACTCAGTAAACAACATTATGTCTTGTAAAAACACAATCTCGCTGCACAGCATGAAGCTGAAGTCTATTATTCCCTGATTCCATATGCTGAAATACACTCAAATGGTCACAAATGACCCTAAGCATTAAATAAATGTAAATGAGAACAACATAGAAAATGCACTTTTGATTGATACCTAAAAGACCAGGTTGAAAACCATGTCCCAAAATGAAGTCCTTTCTAGATGAGATGGCTGTGTGAATCATTGAGGAAGGGCTCTGCTAAGTCTCCCTCCCAAGCATTGATATTACAGATATATGCCATTGTGCCCAGCATCACTTCGGTTTTTATCCATTGTGTCGGTTCATCCAACTGTTTTCTCAAACTACACAGTCAGGGTAGGCAAGTGTCCTGATATAGAGAAAAGTTACAACACCAAAGGATACCAGAGTAATAGTTAAAGATGAAATAATCCCAAGTAGAACTGTTACTGAAATGAAATCTGTGGTTAAACAAAGGGAAAGTATATAGATAGAGCATTTCATGTGTACTAATGGATATCATTCTTCTAGGTCAACTGGCCACAAGGTGGGGGCATCACACAACACCCAGTGGTTCTGCTGAGGGAAAGCAGTTCTCCCAGAATGAATAGGCCTGGACCCCTAGACTGTTAAAACTATCAATAGATCAAGATGTCTTAGCTTCTGCACCAGATGCCCTGAGCCAGATGCTTCTTATAACGGAGGAGTTTGCTGTGTTTTGAGAACTGACTATGAATGATTGCCTTTGTTGGACATCAGGACCAGTAGAAACCAGTAGCAACACTGCCCGTTCTGACCCAGAGTCACACCAAAAATAATAATAATTTAAAAATGTTCCCAGGGACCACCAGAATTCTTTAGGGGGGCAAGACTTCCCAGGCTGAGGGCTACTGAAATAAAACCATTTAAGAAGGTCCCAAGATGGGCTTTTCCTAATCTCATAGTGCATCATCTTAGCACCAACTGGGCTGGAGAGATGGCTCGGTTGTTAAGAGCATTGGATGCTCTCTAAAAAAGCCACGTTCAACCCCAACACCCACATAGAAGCTTACAACTATCTGAAACTTCAGGAGATTCTACACCTTCACACAGATATACAGTCAAACACTTAAAAAAAATAAAATCAGAATAAAACCCTCCTGAGCCACGAAGTGGCCCTAAGTGGATGATACATTATTTGAGTTCTCATCTATTGAATGAAGTGTCTACCTACCTCTTGGGAGCCTCACACAATTCAATGAGATGATACATATGAAAGGCTTAGAACAGTGCCTGACACACAGGACGTGCTCAGTTAAAGTTATCTGTTACTATTGTATTAATTCATAGCATTAAGCAATGTTTGAAATCAGACAGGATGCAGAAAGGTATCTTACCAGCTTGATATCTTCTGAGCCTTAAATACACTAGTCTTCTGATTGTTGGTGATGATGCTGTTCACATCTACAGGGCACAGTTAAGAAAACTTCTGCAATGATTATCCAAAACAAAACAAAAACAAAGCCCCATAAACACTCTGGCTGCTTATCACAATGGGTTGAACACAGGAAAAAGAAAGGAGTGGTCGATTTTCTGCCATGAAATACTGACCTACCAATGGCAAGATCTTTTCATTCCTTGGCTTACAATTATACCACCCGTGGAAGGAACATCTAGGCAGCATCATGGCAGGGCCCGGAGGGCAGGTACTAGAGGGCACTGCTTGAGAACATGAACTGCCATACCACTTCCTCAGGGCAATAGGCATTCAAAGACAGACATCTGTTAGTCAGAAAGGAGAGCAGCAGAAGCCTTTGTTGACTCTCCAAATTGGTTCCAATCTCCTAACGGCTTGTAGAGGGAGGGGAGATAGGCAGCGGGGACAGGAGGCAAAGAGAGAGGTGGAGAGAAACTGGGAGCATCCCTGGGAGAAAATGCAACACTTAAGAAGAAAGCCATTCTGGTGAAAGGTCCCTTGAAGAATTTCTGCTTTGGCCTCTGGCCATGAGCTGGCCTGGAAGGCCTCATGCAGAAGAGCCACGTTTATATTAGAGAAACTTTGTATGACACCCAAAGGCCCTTGGGAAAATCACATCTGGTTCAGTACCAGGAAAAGCTGGACTTCAGATCCACAATGGGCAGCACAGGTTTTTGTTAGCGTTGCTATTTCTTTCTTTCCTCTGGCCCCTGGAACGACCAAGCCTAATGAATACACGAATTTGGACACCCGGACACTCCTGTGGTTTTATTTTCTGCACTGACCTCTCTCCCCAGCTTCTCCACGGTCCCCTGGCTTCCTAATTTCTGACTGCATCCACCTTCTCATTTATTCGACTTGACATATTTCCTGCAAGATGCCCCACAATCCTTCTCCCCGAGTAAGGCAAGTTTAAATGAATAAGAACACTAAAAGAATTCTAGAGAAGGCTGCAAGCTGAACAAAATTGAGCCCATGGGGAGGACACCAGGCCGACAGCGAAGTTCCCCTATTGCTTGGAAAAACAGGTTTCCCGAATGTTCAAAGCAAACACTGGCCAAGGTCTCCCTGCCAGAACAGAACCACAGGATTCTGAAACCCAAATCTTTGCTTGAACCACCAGGCACACCCATTCTTCTCTGAGGGAATAAGCAGGTGTAGTGTGATAGCTTTTCCCCCTTGGGAGCAGGGAGGAAAAATCAATTAGGTCTCCTAATGATGGGCTTTGTAGAGATTTACAAAAGTGCTATAATGCAGACTTTTTTTTTTTCCTGGGTGAACTTTCCTGTATGCAAATTAAATACCCTTAAATTACATTCATTAAAAAAATAAAGGAGACTAATTTACCTACTTGTTTTGATTAGCTAAAATGGCACATCGACCTACGGTTTCTGTCTATTTCAGACGCGTTCTAGATGGAATACCTTGTAGGAAGGGACGGCTGACATGTTCATTCTCAGAAGCACAAAATTAGTAGAGTCAACTGACAACTGGTTTTTACTAAGTCCCCTCCCCTAGCCACACCCTACTCTGGGTTTCCATGGTATCCAACCGCCTGCCATAATGTGCCTGGCACACCTGTAGCGTCCTATGAGTACATGACTAATCTATCAAGCAAAACATATTATTTTGTTAGTGGAGGTAATACTTTTTTATAAAATAGTCGCAGGGAAGTTAAATTATAGAACTCAGAAAACCTATTAATAAGTTTTAGTAAACACCTTAACACTATATACTTTATACAATTTATAAGCCTGTGACTCTGGGTGGTCAGGCTGGAGCAAGCACGGGTATTTATATTCTAGAAGTTTTTTTTTTTTTTTTTTTAATGAAAAATTCACAGCGGTATTTAGGCTACTTTATTTTTAGAACTGGGCGGGAAATGTATTTTGTGGCTAAGAAGGGCCTTTAAAAATACATGAAAAGAATCACAGAGAAAAGATACAACTATTACATTAAAGCATTACCTTAAGAGATAGGCTCTGATATTCCACCCCCACCCTGTCGGTCAGATTTTGATGGTCCTTCTGGATGGCACTGTGTCCAATAACAGATTTTATCATCTCCCTGTGTCACCACAGGGTAATAAAGGAAATCCAATCAAACTGAGTCAATATGACCAGGATAATGTTCAACACAACAGACGCGATTGTGCTCTGTGATCTGCATCCACCTTCCAGAAGACCTCAGTGGGAGGGGCCGGTGCCAGAAAAGCCTTCCTGTGGTAGCTGCCTCAGTCTCCACAGCAAGGCCACTGCTATGACTCAAAGGGACCTGAATTCTACCTCTAGTTTCCTTCCTGAGTAAAGCGCATGTCAGGAGTGACGCTCATTTAATTATCATAATTATCAGTTTACTTTTATCCTTAAAACATATAGTCACATATAACAGCAACAAAAGTCTTCTAGGTCAATTGCAAACATTATGGGTATGTAGAAGACTGTTGAAAATATTAGTATCATTGTGTAATCAGTAATTGTATTTATCAGTTGTTTATATATCTTGCATCAAGCTGTCACTTTTTAAATTATTTATTTATTTTATGTATATGGGTGTTTTTCATACGCATATGTATGTGTACCATGTGTGTGTCTAATGTCTTTGGAGACCAAAAGAGGGCATCAGATCTCCTGAGATTGGAGTCACAGACAGCTGTGAACCATTGTGTAGGCGCTGGGAACTGAATCTGGGTACTAGTATTGCTCTTTAATAAAAATATTTCATTTTTAAATTATGTATGCATATGTGTCTGTGTGTGGGTATGTGGATGGGTGTGTGTATCCTACAAAGATCACAGGAGTTAGATTGCCCTTGGAGCTAGAAACCAAATTGAGGTTCTTTGAAAAAGCAGGATACACTCCTAACTGCTGTGGCCTCTCTGTAGCCTGGTATTATTCTTTGAATCAAAAAATATTTAATACATAATAACATGGTGATTCATGTTGCATTGTTTTTGGTTTATAATATCTTCGGTTTCATTGGGGGATTAAAAGGGAATAAAGAACACTAAAATTATAATATAAATCCCAAATTTTTAACTTTTTTTTCTTTTTAAGATTTTTATTTTTATGTTCATTGGAGTTTTGACCACATGAATGTCAGTGTGAAGGTGCCAGATTCACTGGAACTGGAGTTACAGACAGTTGTGAGCTGCCATAAGGGTGCTGGAAATTGAGCCTGGGTCCTTTGGAAGAGCAGCCATCTTAATCCCTGAGCCATCTTTCCAGCCCAACATAAATCCTGTTAAATTTGATCTAAATGACTTTTTAAATGTTCAAAAGTGCCATTCCACTCCCGCCCCTCCCCTCCCCCAAGATCTGCTTGCCTCTGCCTCCTGAGTGCTGGGATTAAAGGCAATTACCACCACCACCATCCGGCTTTACACTACTCTTAAATCTGTTCCATACTCCAACAAATTTAGAGATGACACCCAGGAGCTACCAAGTCTGATACTTGTTATCTTTATGCACGACAGACCTTCCCCCCCCTTCTTCTTCTTTCTTTCTGTTTTTTCTTTTCATCACCGGGTGCTGAGAAAACACAAGACAACACTAACCCAAGCATTCTCGGACACAGGGAGCTGGCGACAGGCCTGCAGTAAGAAGGGAGCTGGCTTCTTAATGCTGGTTCTGAAATTTACTGCTATGTGACCTCGGATAGATCAATGCCTCTGAGCTCCAAAATTAAGTAGGAACAATGACATCTATTTTATAGGCATACTGGGTGTCCCATAGGAGAGGCCCCAGGCATAGTGGATGCCTATTTTATCATTTTTGAATTGTCCAACCCATTTAGTCTTCTTCCTGGATGCTCAGAATTAACTATTTACCTTAGATTTGAAAGAAGTGGAATCAACCAACTTGGCCCTGTACTCTCTGAGTGCCCTTTATATATGGAAACATGTTCTCAACATGGCAAAAGCTGTGTCCCTACAGGGTGGGGACCAGAGCTGTCTTACTCATTGCCACATCTTTGTCATTGTGGCTTCAGGGTGGAGTGCTTGCCTCCTGTGCTTGAGCCTGGGGGAGGGGAAGGGAGATGCCATCTGAAATGACAGGCAGTGAATACTGATTGAACTCACTCAAATCTGATTTTCCCAACTATGTGTTGAGGCACATAGGACTCTCAGGTGACTCACAGAAGATGGAAGGATGGCATCACTATTAAAGGAAGGACCTGGACACAGGACGATGGCCTGGGAATCTCAAGTTCTCAGCCATCCATGGCACAGCCTGCACCATTACCCACAATGCTTTATGTATTCATTATATAAGTCAAGTCTATTTTTAAAATGTTAAACCTGGGTACCTCCAGTAAAGAATCACGAGATTTACCTGGCTTTGGAGACTCCTAAACTCAACATGGAGACTATGCACACAAGCCACTGGGATAAGAACACAGAGCATTGGTCTAAGCACTGGAATATTCTGCAGAAAACACTATAGACTTTTACAAGAGATGGGTCAAGGCTGGGTGTCAATCACTGACCATGACCAACCAGGTCGTCTAGCTACAGACTGTTTACTTTTCTTCCTCTTCTATTTCCTTCCCTCCTTCCCTTTATTTTTTGCTTCCAGACAGTGCTGCACATGACCCAGGCTGGCCTCGAACTCCTAATCTCCTTGCCTGTACCTCCCAAGGGCTAAGATTATAGGCACATCTAGTTCTACTCATTGTGATTTGCAGAGGGCTTTACAGCGATCAGAATTCAGCCTGCCCTCCCTCCCTTTTCCTTTCCCACTGTTCTCACCAGCTACTCGCCTTACTGAGTAGCTGTTATATGTGAATGTTTAGGGATTTCTTTCTTTACTGAAATAAAATGGAAATACTAACGGGCATTTTAAAAAAACACTGTTTTTTAAATACACTTGAGCCACTGGAGAGATGGCTTAGTGGTTAAAAGCACTGACCGCTTACTTTGACTGCCAGCACCCACACAGTGGCTTATGAACATCTGTAACTCCCATTCCAGGGGATCTGATGCCCTCTTCTGGCCTCTGCGGGTACCAGCTGCGCACATACAGCACAGATAAGCATGTGGGCCAAACACCTATATGTATAAGACAAAATAAAATAAAATAAAATAAAATAAAATAAAATAAAATAAAATAAAATAAAATAAAATAAAATAAAATAAAATAAAATAAAATAAAACTGAGAACCGGGTAAACCAGACGATTCCATTTCCTACTTGCTCTTTGTACTCTTGGGGGGACAGATTAAATGCTATCTTTAGGATGGGAACCTCTGGATTAAAGTCCAAGATGCATTTTCAGAGCCAAGGGAAACCTTAAGGAAATTTACTCGACAGTCTGAGAAAATATTCAAGATATAAAGTTCACTTTTCCTCGTCTTATTTTCTCTTTGGATAGATCTCAGACCTATGGCTAGCTTTCCAGGGTCAAGATATAGAGGTCTAGAGACACAAGATATAGAGCCCAAAGCCTCATGGTACACTCTAAAAAGATAAACGGCCTCACAATTGGCTAACATGCTTTTGTGATATATAGGTCCAAAACTAATCTTCCCATTGCCTCACAGATTAAAAATAAAACAAGCTGAAATGAAATAACAAAAAAACATGCTATTTCTCCTAAAAACCAAAATGATAGACGCTTTAAAAGACCAGTAAATAAAACTGGTTGGATTCATTCCATTTAGAAGCTAAGCACAACAGTACAATTTTAAAATGGGGAGACTAAGACACAGGCTAATACCCAGGCGACGAGTGACTGCCAGGTCGATTTTTATCATTTCTCTGGTGTGTTCATTTGTTTCTTAATGTGTTCATCTTGCCCATTAAGAATAATTAGCAGCTTTGCTTAGAGATTTGCTGGCTTCCGGCAACGGTTCTCCCATTTTTATGTTTGGTGGGTTTTGTTATTTTGTTGCTGTTACTAACATCCACCTTCACTTTTTAGAAAGTAATTTTTGGATAATATTCTACAACTGCTGTATATCCTGGGCTTCCTAAAATTTTAATGGAAAGACAGTGATTTCTAAATGAGTTGTTTGATCTATATGCATCCACAGGATGTGATTTGGTGAGTGGGTTATTCTTACAGAGAGGGGGCACACAAATGGGGAGGGCATTCACTCATATTAACCTCACCCAGCAAAACAGATGACAAGGCATGCCTATTGTAAGCTGTTTGCAAACCAAGAACAACATTAGTATTAAAAGCAGGAAGCCACATTGCCAATTTTAAGGCTTTTGCATGCTTTTTTCTCTTAATTAAAATAAATTAGATCTACTTACAACAGAAAAAGGCATACAAACATGGAACGAGCACATCATAAAAATAAATAAATAAATAAATAAAAAGCCAAACCCTATCAGGAAGGTCCTAAGAGATGAAATAAAACACACGGCCAGTTTGGGTCTGCATCCTGAAAGGACCTACTTCATCCACATTGTAAGGGTCTCCCTCCTACCCTTTGGCACCCTGCTATATTAAACCCATTGTAAAACTCAGCACAATAAAGCACTCTCAGGGCTGAACCTCTGAGGACCAAATGTTAAAAATCCATTTTCTTGGGAGGGGGCTGTACCAATCATTTCTTTGAAAGGCCAGCAGAATGAATGGCAGAATCTGAGCTTTCCTCTCTGATTTCAGGAGCTGGCATGGCATCTCTATTGCTTAAAGCAAAGGTGTGATAATAATTAATGACATTAGCTTCGCTTCCCTTCTTTGGACACTCTGTAGTTTAGTTCAATAATAATTTTAGTACAATTTAATTTACATACTGATTCTAGATGCTCCCCATGGTTTGATGATAAAAAAAGTTCTAATTGATTTCTAGTGCTATTAAATAAAGTCACTTGGTGACTTCAGGGGGTAAAAGATCTCAGGGTACTGGGCCCAATCTGAAAGTTTCTGTAGCCAAAACATATCTCTCTTGTTCAATATTTCTGTCTTCCTCCCCTCAGGAAAACACCGTGTGGGGCTGAGCTGGCATACCTGAGCCCCACTGCTCTCTTCCATGACATTGAGGAGCACAGGGAAACAATACAGGTGTAGAAGAGACCACAATAAGGCAGAGTGCATGCAGCAGCGGCTGTCTTCGGGAATATTTAGATAAACTAGTCACCATCTCAAGATCACGATAAAATCCTACTTTTTTTAAAAAAAAAAAAAAGGAAGCACCTTTTGTGATCTCTTTGCCTGGTGTGAAAGGCAAAGATTGTGATTGGCTGTTTTTCCTTCCTGAAATTTTTTCTTCTCTCTCTCTCTCTCTCTCTCTCTCTCTCTCTCTCTCTCTCTCTCTCTCTCTCTCTCTCTCTCTTTATCGGGCTGTCAGGCAATTAGCTGGGTGGGGCTCTGCAGGGCTGCTGAACAATATTAGCCAAAAGCTTCTCCTTCCTCCTATGGGAACAGCTGATGGACCTGCTGTGAATTTTATTTTCAAAAAAATTACAGAGTGGAGGAAGGAGGAAAGGAAATTTAAAAAAAATGGGCTTTATGTAAAATGCCACAAAATTCAAAGCTGCTTCAAGCCTTTGAAGGGACTAAAAATTTAAATAAGGGTCCTGTCTTCCTCACTATGTCAAAAAAGTGTGTGGGGGGGACCCAAAGGAAATAGATCTGCCACTGCTTTTACTCTGAATTTCTAACGGCTGCTGCTAACTGCCCCGAGCACATCAGCGAGGCTGCTAACATAGCCAGACATTATGCTTGCTTCCTTAGTTAAAGTACAGTTCAATTTTCTGAACTCTGTGTACATATTAGTAAAGCATAATCTAATATAATGGGGTTTGAACTGTAATAGCATAGCAGAAAAAAAAAGAGATAGCTTTTTAATCCCAAATAAAAGGAGATAATGAAGAGATGATAGCTGTTTCCAGTGGGGGATATAGGTAACTCCTCAGCAATTAGCATAGGTCCAGTATGACTGGTGTGTGTAATATCACCTGAATAGAAGCTAGGCATTAATGTTTACAGACAGCATCAAACAGTGTAAATAATCATTTTAATCTGTTTTGTGCGGAGGATCTTGATGAAAATAAAAGCGCAAGGATGCTTCAAAATTATGGAATAAGATTCAAGAGGCACACAAAACAGACTTCTTCAGTGAGGAGTGTCTGTAAGCCCTATGACAGGAAGCACACCCAGCCGACCGCAGTGCATCCATATATTTCTAGGTTTTCTTAATTACTGATCATGTGGATGGGGAGCTCTTTCTTAATACCCTGTGCTGCCTTTCTCTGTATCAATTGTTACTCAGATGGGGGGGGGATGCGGGGGGGGGGGGGGGACTGGGAGTGAGCACAACAAACCGGCCTTCTATCTGAATAAGGATACTTCTGATGGCCTTTTCATTCCCATCAGTTAACAGAACTTCTTTGACATCTGCAGAAATAGCAACCTGAAAAAAAAAAATAAAAAGAAGTAGAGCAAACAATGAGCAAATATGCTTGTCTGTGTGGAAGGGAAGGCAAGGGGTGACAAGCCTTCAGTATCATGCTTCCTCACCTATTCCTCTGTAACAATCTTCAATCTTTTTTCATTTTATGTCTGCATTATTTTAATCATTCAATCAAATCAGTCAATACTTTTATCATTCCATTTGCGGGAGCCCTCTATCTTGCTATCATTCTGTTCGGTAATTGCATTGTGACAGGGGATGATGGCATTCTGAGAGGCTTTCATTTGTGGGCTCCTGTTTATCTAGGAGAGCCATCATACAAGGCCGTCACTCTGCCTTTCAGCCTGCTTCTGTCTGGCTGCCTGATGCCCTTCATATAACTTTGCAGTGCAGGCAGATGGCTTTGTGAGGGTAATTTTTTTGTGAGCTTTGACATGCTCGCACATTGGGCTGTAACCTCGACACATTGTATAAGAGCGACAGGTTTGTCAAATGCCAATCAGTGTAACAATATGCTTTTATTTGTAGAGACATAAAAACTTGTCTAATGCACTGTGCTGCTACATAATATCTCCCGAATACATGACTCAGAACCCAGAGAATGGGGAACGACGTTCCTGAATGGCCAATCTAATTCAAAAGAATCTAATTACTGAGCGCTCTGGATCATGTTTGTTGGTGTAATAATGCAGGCAAAACATTAGCAGCTATCTTATGGTGCTCCAACTGTGATTCGCTGGGCTATTCCTGTATCTTAGCAAATGGGACTATAATCTGAAAAAAAAAATGCTTTCGCTATGGCAAAGAAAGACTGTACGAGGCCTGGAATGTCACAACACGCAATATTGACTACACTGAGGTAAAATGTTTCTGCTCATCGAGGCAACCATAAAATCAATATGATCCGAAAGTAAGTCAATCTAGGTCTCTCAAGACCCGGCAGCTTGACCGCAGCTGATGCTGTTGACGGTTCTCTGACCCAGCAGTTGGAGGCCCTGGAACATTTTTTCTTTTGTTCCTCCCTCTGAATGGGATTGGAATTGAGAAAAGACCTACCATGAGCCCAGCCAAGCATGTCATACCACCCCCGAGCTCACACACAGCAAGGTCCCTGAAAGAGAGAAAGAAATGGGTAAAACTCATACAAATTAGATGAAAATGGTCAGAGCTATATATATGTTACAAGAACAAATTGCCATCTGCAGTAGGAACGACATTACCAGGGAGTTGTGGAGATACGACTGGGCTACCTCATGGCGTTTTGCGTTTTAAAAATAATTATGAAATAGAAAAGTCACAAAGCAGGCAAGCCAGTGGGGGGTTCCCTCATTAGTGTTCACTGCTACATTACCACCGCTGAGCTGAAAAAATCTGAGGGGTTCCCTTTTTCTCCCTTGTCAATGGTGCTGTCTTTTAGAACTAACTAGCTAGAGTAGCGAATGATAATTGTTAGGAAGGGATAACATTGTTAATCCACATTCATGCCTTCAAAACCAGTTAGACAAGTAAACGAACAATATTGTACGTGTGTATGAACTTATGTTAGAGTCACACACAGCATACAGATACACGCAATCCTGATTTTTTTTTAATTCAAAAAAAAAAAAAAACTGAAACAGTTTGGAAAGCTGAACCACCCCCATAAAGCACAATTACACAAAGAGCATTTAGCAATTAACACTTAGATCACAATTGACCCCAGCACAAAGCAGCAAATAAACAATGCAGGGACATAATATGGTTCCAGCAGCAAAGCCAGGCTGAAGTCATGCCTGGGCTCATGGTTAAGGCTGAGTGTACCATTCTACACTTACCTTTCCCCTTTGTGCCTAAATATCAGCCCTCAATGTGTGACACTCTGCCCTGGCCCACTGCTTGCTGACCAGAGTTTTAAGTACAGTGAATCTGGGAAACGCCAGCCTTCAGGATAGCTATGTAGTCCTGATTCAGAACTGCCTCTTTAGATGTTATATGCTTAGAGTCTTAACATTGTCTCTTCCCAGTTTGAGAAGTCGATTATCCCAAGAGGAGAAGGGGGGGGGGAAAGCGAATTAAAGGGGGGGGGGGTGTGAGCAAAAGAGGACATTCATGTTAGGAAATATTTTAATGTATATTTAGTTATTCAAAGCAGTCACAGACTTCTTGGTAAGTATGGACCCACAGAGCTTTAAAAATTACATGGTATCAATCCTGTAAGAATATACGGTTAAAACACACCATGGACACTAATGGCTTGTTATGAAACATAATGGACTATTCAGGAAGTATATATAGGATGTTCATAAAATGGTAATTAAAATGGGGGTGGGGGAAACCTCTACTTTCTGGTTGTACCAAAGATCTCCAGAATTTTTAATAAATGACCTTTTTTTTTTTTCTCCTTTCCTAAATCCTATCCATGGTTTGATACATAATACATATTAATAGTTGAGAGTATTGATTTCTTTAGTATAGTAGTTTATATTGTACATATTGTCAAGGACATAAGAAACACCTTTAAAACTAAAACACCTTCAAGTAATAGCTGTGAGGCATTTATCAAATGTGCCAGTGACTTCCCTAGCAGAAGTTAGAAAATGTGTTTAATGGGGGACTTTTTTTTTTTTGACCTTCACAATCAGCAAGGATTGATTGCACCCTCTCTTTTGTTTCCCCCAAATCAAAGGGAAATAAAATGCCTTGAGTAAAAATCAAAAGCCTTTGACATACAGCAAAAAGCTTGCTGTGCGGTGTTTGCGCCCCAAGGCAATGCAGATTCTTTTCAGAAGCAACATGTGTTCATGAGGAACTTATCTTTCTTCTTTCTGTCCTTCGAACAGCTTGAAGGCGGGCCACTTTTTTAATATGCAGATTCAATAACCATGATGGGCTAAACAAACACCTTTAAAGTGCGGCTCTTACCTGAATATATTACTGTGCTTCAGGCAGTAGTAAGCTAAGACCTCCTCAGATGGCCAGATGCCTGAAAACACAAGAGGGGAGATATGAGGATTACACCATTTTTTTCTTCCAGGCTAGCTTTTAAAATCAAGGTGCAGCCCAAGCCATGGCAGCTGAGCCAAACTTAACATGGGGCCTCCTTGCCATATGCTAGACCATGAGCTTCCTTGGCTGTTTAAAAAAGGCCAGCATTATGACCTTTCCCCCAAAGTGACAACAGAATAGTATCAATAAACTTTGCTAAACTTGAATCACAATAAAATAGAAAAGCCATTATCAACCCCCATTACAGATTCGAAGTTAAATGTTGACTGTAGTTCAAGCTTAACTACTTGTATAAAATTACTTAATAATTACTTAATCTTACTTATATAAAATTAATACACGTACGTTGAAAACTTGCTATTATACAGTTTTTGTTAGAAAAAAAAAGAATAGAAAAAAATTAACTTTAAGGGGCAAATAAAACTGCTGAGGTCATTCTATCTTTTTTGGAGGGTGGGGGATTGAGACAGGGTTTCTCTGTGTAGCCCTGCCTGCTCTAGAACTTTCTCTGTAGATCAGGCTGGCCTTGAACTCAGAGATCTGCCTGCCTCTGCCTCCCAAGTGCAGGGATTAAAAGCCTGTGCTGCTACCTCCACCAGCTTCATTCTATCTTTCTACACTTTTTAATATTAATGTCTTAAAATACCCACAATTCCTTCATTTCTTTAGTTAAAACATCAAACTGCAGTATAAAATTAAGAGATATTAATTTCACCAATTTTGGTATTCCTTTAAATAAAACAGTAATCCTATATGCTAAATTGCATGGAGAGACATTTCCTAAAATCATCACTTATACATTTATTATACATTCATATTCAAGAATGGGTATGAATTGCTTCTGGGTAAATATGTTAAAAGTCATAGTTACCCGTGGCTGTCATAAGATGGTCAGATTATGTATGCTTTTAATTTTTTTCTCTACATTTTTTTTATATTTTCCAAATTTTTTAAGCCTACATTACCTTAGATATGATTAAAATAAATTTGAACCACATAAAAGTTATGGTTTTCTCCAAGGAGCCAGCCTTGGCCACCTGTTAGGGACCCTCCCCCTCCAGGTAGCCTTCCTGTGTAAGGTTAAGGATGCCCCACGCCCTGGGAAAGAGGGGTCACATCTCAGCACTCAGGACTAAGTTAAACACATTGGAAAGACGTGATTTTTCTCGGGAGATGAATCTCCTACGCTGAAAAATCAAGAAAACTAAACATTTCAGGAGAGGATGTAAAAGAAACGGAAGTAGCTAAAGAAAGTGGGTGGAGGAAGACGTGGCTCCAGCAAGCGCCTGCTACAGGAGACAGAGCCCCGTAGGGTGAACTTAACCACTCCAGCTTCCCGGCACTTCCAGAAGAAAGGACAACATGGGGGGACGGCGGGTCGGGACACCCAAAGAAATGCAACAAGAGGTGTTTGGAAACACATTTCGAAGGAAGGCACACAGGTGGGAGAATGTAGCAGTTAAGACCACAGGTATTGAAACCAGACTGACTGGCTTCCTAGCCCAGAAACTTTGGACAGGTTACCTAATCGCTGTGCTTTAGGCTTCGTTCATCTACAAAGCATAGTAACTACAACTTCATAGGACGGCTGTGCAGAGCAGATGAGGGAAACACATGCAGTGCGCTTAAACAGTTCCGAGCTCAGAATAAGGGCAGAGAAGAGCAGGTTGCTGCTGTTGGCCTCTTGCAAAGGAGGATAGGACCAAAGATAGAGGAGAGAATGTGCATGGACCACGGCGATTATCCCAAGAGTCAGGACAGATAACAACCAATTTTTACCTTTGCTTTATCAGGATCCCAAAGTCGCAAGAGCTTGTATACCACCACACAAAAAGAACTCCATAAAGACTGAAGTATATAATAAAATTCTCTGAAGGAAGAGCCAAGACAGCGTTCTCACTAAGTGGGTCTAATCACCACGAGAATGAATTTCTTTATGCACTGAGTACATGACTGTGAGGTTTTTTAAAAAAGTAATGATAGGGGGAAAAGGTATTTAAAACTTTAAGCCCCATTGGAGAATGAATGTGACCTCTAAAATGCATAGTCTTTTCAACGTGTTATATAGAGTTTTTCAAGAAATTACTGAGTGATTTTTTAAAAAACTAAGTTAAATACAAAGACCAAAAGGCTAAATTTCTACCACCAGCAATATAATCACAGTTAATGTTTTACATTCCAAAAACCTTTTTCTAGCCATAAAGGTATCTCAGCCAGGTGGGGGATCATCTCATGCAGAAATTCAGTAAGTTGGTTTTGCCCCATTCACTAAGGTGTAGGAGGGGTTCATAACCCTGAGCTAATCCTCTGGCTGATTATTTGGACCAGTTGCCTAGATACTCCCCTGTGCATTCAATCAACCCATTTTTTTTTTTTTTATTAGACGGTTAAGTTGGGTTCAAAGTTTGCAATACTATAAGGATTATAAATAGCAGTAGAAGCATATATCTTCTCTTAACATATTTTACCCCGTATTTTGAGAGATGGGATATCTGGCTAAATAAAGCACAGGCTCTGGAGAGATGGCTCAGTCGTTAAGAGCACTTGCTACTCTTGCAAGGTACTGGGGTTCAACTTTTCGCACTCACATGATGGCTTACAACCATTTCTAACTGCAGTTCCAGGGTATGCAACCTCTTCTGGCCTCCAAGGGTACCTGGCATGTATGCTACTCATAGATACATGTAGATAAGATACTTATACATAGAAAATAAAAATTTAAAAAAGCCTTTAAAACATCAGAACAGTCCATAATCTAATAAACACGTTGAACATCCCTAATCTGAAACCCAAAATAATCGAATATCTGAAACTTCCTGGGTGGTCATGTGATGACAAATTCCACACTCATTCTATAGTGATAGTCAAAAACAAAGTTGCATTAAAAGCATTATATAAAACCAACTTCAGGTGACTTATATAAAATGTATATGAAGCAAAGGAATTTCATGTTTACACTTGGACTCCATTTTCAAGGTATTATGTACATGTTGATATTCCCCAATTTAAAATGATTCCAAATCTATGCCTCTGGTCCAAAGCTTTTAGGATAAGGGATGCTGAATCTATATGTGAAATTTGTACCCTCCATACATCTCCAGTAAGAAAGTTCACTTTGGGCTAGCTCTCATGACACATGTCCTGGATCATTGTAAAAGTGAAACGGGGTTGAGAAATGAATTGTCCTCTGATCTCCATGCATGAACTGATGTGTACATGTTCTCCACCATATACACGCACAGTAACAAACAATTTTAAAAAATATTGAGGGCCGGCAGAGATAACTTGGTTGTTAAGAACACTGGCTCATTTTCCAGAGGACCTGAGTTTAATTCCCAGCACCCACACGGTGGCTCACAACCATCTGCAATGAGATCTGGCGCCCTCTTCTGGCCTGCAGGGACACATATGGGCAGAATACAGTATACATAATAAATAAATGAATCTTGAAATAAATACATTCTTCAAAGCCTTACTAAGACAAGGCTTTATCAATCTACTTTAAGTCACAAATTTTATCAGCGTATGTTAATCATATACATGATGGGTTTCATTAGTGCATTTTCACACCTATATATGTTTTTTTCATTCAGACCTTCATCCCTTTCTGATACTGCCGGATCTTCTTTCCAGTTTCTTCTTTACCTTCCATTTAGCATCAGCACTTGATGACTCGGTGAGTTTCATTAGGGTTACTTACAGGGTCTTACAGGGTAAGGGATTGTTCACAGGAACATGATGGGCTCCCTATCAGTGGCTACACCACTGAAGAAAACATCCCTCTTTCCCTCAGCATCATAAGTGCCCACAGATACTCAGGGATGGGGGTGAACACCTTCCCACTCCCGTTGTATGCCTACAGGTTGCCACAGGCCTCTTTGGTCCTCCTTTCCCATAGGGCAGGATGCAACCGGCCCAGCTTTGCATGATAATCTGCTACTAATCCCACCTGCTGTGAGATCAAGAGTTCAGTGTCAAGCTCTGAAGACCACACACCTCACCACACCCCTCCCTCCATCCCTCACATTCTTCCTGCCCCAGCTTCTGCAGTGGTCCTTAGACAGACAGACAGAAAAGTCCTATTTATGGCTCAACATCCAAAGTGGACAGCACTTTGGCTACAACTGAGTCATGTAGTTACCATTGCCCACTGTAAAAAGGAGCCTTTCTGACCAAAGGCAATGGTTGCACTAATCCAGGGTACAGGCATACTCATTTAGAAGCTGCTTTGATGGGCACATTGTGTTCTTTTAGCGAAACAATATTCATAGCTTCTCCATTAAGAACTATGACCTCCATAGCCATGAGTTTTTAACCAGGATGTAGTCCAGGATAGGGACTTCCTCCTGAGGAGCAGGCCTCAGATCTCACCCTTGTTACCATTTTGCCACTATTGCTCCAGTGGGCCCTTCTTGCTCTGTTGTTCAGTAGTGGAGTGGTAGGGTCCACAGGAAGACTGTTGATGACATCCCCACCCACCCCAACCGGTATGACACACACTATGAGAGCTAGTTATCAGGGACCAGGATTCCACCCTGGTTCCAGCTTGATTTCTCTCTATCCTCCAAGAAAGTGTGTGGATGATGTGTTTAGAAGTTAGGTCTCATCTGTTTCTGGTGGGCAAGCAACACCTGGGGCAAATGCTTCTTATTTTGTTTTTTAATAATGCTAAAAATTTAAAAGTACCATTATAAATCAAGACTATAGCAGATACTTCAACCCCACTAGGGCGGCAGTCATAAACTCTGTGTGGGCAGGGTTACAGCAGGAATGCAAACTGATATAATTCTGCAAAACTATGTAGCAGTTGCTCAGAATGTTAAATAGCTAAATTTAGATGACTGTATGAGTCCAGAATTCCACTTCTAAAAAAATTGAAAATATACCTATACAAAAGATGTGTGTCAAATATTTACGGCAGCATTACCAATGAGTGGGGTACTGACACATGATACAACCGGACAGAACTCAAAAGCACACTACATGAAGGAAATCGTTTACAAGGACTGCATGCTGTATGTTTGCATTCCTAACAGAGTATTTACCAAAAGTAGGATGGAAAGATGAAGTGAATTGACACAGATCAAATGCTGAGCCCTTCCCATCAGCTCACCCCCATACTCAGCTTCCTTCACCTTCAATTGGAATTTTCTATTCCTACATTACATTGAGTCAGAAATGAATTACCAGATACCTGAAGAAATGTGACAGATATCAAAACCTTTTCCCATTTGCTAACTTAATGACTTCTCAACCATTCACCTCACAGTTTCAAAACCAATATTGTTGGTATACGCTCCCAAGTTCTATTGCCTTTGTAAATTTATGCCTAACAGAGAACTTTATGGTACTCTTAAGTGGGTTTTTTTGAACATTTATTTTCACGTTTTATTTATATGTATAGGTATGTGTCTGTGTGCAGCTATGCCAAGTATGTGCAGTTGCCCTCAGAGGCCACAGAGGGAATTGGATCCCCGGAGCCTTAAGTCACAGGTGGCTGTGAGCTGCCTCACTTGGGTGCTGAGAACAGAACTCGGGTCCTCTGGAAGAGTGGGAAGTGCTCTTAAGTGCCCAGCATCTCTTAGCCCCTCAAAGGAACTTATTTTAGTACATGCTTACCTGGAACTCTAAAATATACCCTCTTTTGCATATAACTTTGGAGGATCCAAGACATACAACAAGCACTCTTATCTCCTTCATAGAGAGTACAAATACTTTCAGGTAGGATTTGGGTGAACATTTGGAAGAGTAGCAGAAACAGGGACAATCTCCCCAGAACAGCGATGAAGCACCTCTAGAAGCACACGCAAGCCAAGAACATTCAAATGATAATGTCCCAAGATCTTACTATTTCATTAATATTGCAAGTATTTATTAATTGACATTTCTGCTATATTCCTGGCATCTGCTATCAAGAGAGAACAGCACCCATAGCCACATTTAAGTAGCTAAATTACTGATCTAAGAAATGTGTCACAACTAGGATTAAAGGTGTGGGTCACCACTCCCTGACCTTCACAGCTTGGCTGGTGGGTGATTCTCCTCTGAGATTCCACATGACTTTTATGAAATATATATCACCACAGTATGTAACTATTTTTGTTGTTATTGTTAGTGAAGAAACTAGTTTAGAACTGTTTTAAATGCCGAGTGTTGTGGTTAACCTATGTTCAAGCACATCCATCATTGAGCTGATGGTTGAACAAATCCTAGTTAGATTATATGAATATCCAGGAAAACCCTCTAGATCTAGATTTCCATTTGAGGGCTTTTTATTTCTTCACAATTCATACAAGAGAGAAGTCCAAAGGCTTTGACAGATTGCATCCAATGATGCAGCACAACCTAATGTTGGCTGCTAACTCTGTGGTTACATGGCCAATTCCCACAGCAGACATCTAGCTTTGCTATAATCAGCTGATGTCTACTGAAACAGCAACAGTCTCTATCTACCTCCTCAAACAAAATTACTACATGTATTATGTTGGAGCCGAAAGTAAGGGAGACTGGAACATCAGAGCCTAGAGCCTTAGCAAGGCCGTTAAAAGCTCTGGAAGAAGGACACACAGAGGTGGATGTGACCAGAATAAAAAGCTGCTTGGGTGGGAATGGGTAGTGGAGTTTCTTAGGCCATTTCCAGTTGTTTGCACTCTTATCTCCTTTTCTGTTAACTCAACTCACATTTTTCTTTTGTCACTGATAGGTCAGCCCACAATAGGAACCAAGGAGAGAACTGTGAAAACCTCCCAAATAGTTATTTCAGATCTATATCTCAGATCTTGGAGATGAGATAGGATGGTACTGAGACTTCCTACTAGTTGGAGAAGGAATTTCCACTGTGCCAGTTATAACCGTAAGAAATGCTAAGCAGGAAAAGCAGAAGGTGGTTACAGGAACATTTCACAGGGGACCCAGCCCAGTTGGGAAGAGGTTGGAAAGAGCCCCCCACCAAGGATGCTTCTCCATACAATTAACTGTGGAAGCTGAGATTCCAGAGGACGCAGGACAAAACAGAGGAGGAAGAGGGGAATGAGGATGGATGGAACAGTCCTTCAAAGGAGAGCCTCGTGAAATAAAGTTTTGAAAGGGGGAAGTTTTGATGCTCTAGGAGTAGGGTTTTAACATGAAGAGAAAGGCAGAGAGTGGGGAAAATGAGGCGGGAGGTGGTTAAGGACCAGATCACAGAGGCTCCGAAGGCAATGTTAACATCTTAAACCATCCTTAAAATCCACAGAATGGTTTAAGCAACAGAGCACTGGATCTGGCTTACCAGAAGATAATCCTGGATACTCTAAAGAAATGAACTGACAGGGGTAAGGGGAGACCTACTGGGTAGCTAGGTGTAGGGAACATAAGGCAAAGTATTAACTGGGACTCCAGTCTGGGTTGTGAATAATAAGGTAGATGATGGAAGAAACATATAGGATTTTCTTCCCATTTTCCATGAACTAAGGTGGCTGATTTCATGGTGTATTAAACACCAGCCAGAGGAGGCCTGTATTGTGACATCAACAAACCCAAAATCCTGGGACTTATAGACTGTCACCTTCTTGAGATTTTGAATCCTTATCTGCTAAAATGATAGGCTTCAGTCAGATTATATCAAGAGACCTTCACCCTCTAAAAACTATAATAGAAAAAAAGGCCTCGCATTCTGGAGTCATATGGAGTTCAGCTTGAATACCCACTCTTAAGGATCTGTGACCTTGGCAAGGTGCTTAACCTTCTTAAGCCTCTTCATTCATTCACGGAACATACAGTTATTAACGGCCATGTCTGCTCTGGAAGCCAGGCTATCGCGGTAATTAAAACACAGCCTTTCTCTAAATAGCTTTAACAGAGGCGGTAGACAATAAATATAATTTCAGGTATTGACTGATGCTGAAAAAAAAGAAAGAAAGAAAACATGGCAACAAAACAGCAAAGAACTATCGGGTAGGGGGTGCTGCTTTCTCAGCCGGCATTGTTGGGCGATGCCTCAAATCTCTCATTTCTAAATACAAACAACAAATGCTGCTTCCGGGATGCTGAGGAAACTGAGTATACACGCATACACATTACATACACACACACATACATATCTACGTATGTTTGTACCCATGTGCATGTATATAGAGATACATGATGTGTTTCCATATAGCTATATATACATCCATCCATCCCTTAGTGCATATGCATGTGCTATGTGTATAGTACTTGCTCTATAGTTATTACCCTGCTCTGTGACATTGGCAGGCTCACTCTGTATCATAAAAGGGTTAAATAGAAGCCAACCTAAATTTGTAAATACAGATTGCAGAGAACACAGGTAGATCTAGATGGGAGGGAATGCCTGTTTAGTCCAGAACAGCATCCAGAACAGCAGGTAGGTAGAAGGATGCCTGGTGGCACTCTAATGTTTATTTAATTCTAATACCATCCAGAACTATCATGTAGAGGAGAACATAAAGGTGTATGTTGGATAGATACTCTGTCATAGAGTTGGAATGTGGCCTCAGGTAACTCTATAACTGCTGTGGAACAATCCCTGTACACTGTAAATAGGCATGAATCTCACTGGTTAATAAAGAACTGATCAGCCCATAGCTGGGGAGGAGAGATTGGGTGGGAGAGCCAGATTAGGAGAATTCTGGGAAGAAGGGCAGAGTAAGAGAAGTCATGAGCAGAAGCAGAGCAGATGCCCGTGAGAAAGCACAAATAAGAAAATGGGTTAATTTAAATGTAAGAGTTAGCTATTAACAAGCCCGAGCTATTGACTGAGCATTTATAATTATAAGCCTCTGTGAGGTTACTTGGGAGCAGCTTGGGGTAAAGAAAATTCTGCCTATACAGAACCATTATTCTTAACATCTAGAATATGCTGTCTTCCACTGCGTGATAAGCCAAGGGCTGGCTATGCAAACTGGGTTACAATTTTGTTCTCTGTGTTCCTGGAGGAGCCATCAGAACAATCTGAAAGGGCCAATACATGAGCACATGGAAGGAGACATGAAGAGGATTCCAACACTGAATGCTTCTTAGATTGCAAGACGGGTTTACAGGTACAGCCTAAGTTTAAGAAGCAGTTAAGTTCTGAACCACACATTTGATTAGATTCCCACTGAGGTGCAGACTATGAGGGAAAGAAAATGGGAGGAGTCAGGCAGGAAGGCAGAGAAGGAAAGACAGTCATCCAAGAACATCCCCAGGGACTCTGGCCTTTGGGTTTGATGGTCAGTTTAGGGACAGGTGCCAGAAAAGGGGATGATGATGGGACCCACTTTTGAGAGACGGGAATGCAAAGGCAGCCACAGACACAGCTACTCAGTGCATAAGGATGTGAACTCGAAAGGCATCCCTGACATGTCAGCTTTGTGATCTTAGCAAGCCACTTACATCTTATTGCCTTGATGCCTTATCTGAAAATAAGAATACAGACCTCTCCATAATATAGATTGAGGATTAAATAAGTGTGATGAGTACTCAGTGAGCACTCAATCCATGTTTTCTATTACTGCTAGCTGCTAGTATGTTTACCATCAGGCTGTGCACTTTGTATGGATTATCTTGCTTAATCCTAAATCATTGACCATCATTATGACAAGTGAGTGGGCACAATGAAGCTTGTAGATGGACAGCGAACCTACGCAGTCTGGCTGGACCACACTCTCCAGCTCCGGAAGAGTTGCTCCTATGTGTTATTCCTTCAAACAATGGCTGCTCCAGAAATGAAGAAGACACATTTCTAATTCTCATGGCTGTAAATGACTAATTTTAGGACTCTGGATGAATCATAGTTTGGCTCTAGCTTCAAGAATAAAAACAATGAGTTGAGTTCATTTTTAAGGCTCTTCCAAGTCTGAGCCCCAGGATGAAGGTATTATATTATAATTATTATTATATTATTATATTTGTGCACATCCTCAGATGAAGATTTCAAAGATCGTCTAGCCTGTGATATCTTAAAAAAATAAGATAGGTTAAAATATTTTATTTGTACTCACACTCAAATGCAAACTTCTACTGGGAAAATTTTTTAGATGGATTTAGACGGTCTTGTAAGTCTATCTTGAATACATGACAGTTTTAGTTAAGCCAGAAGTGTTTTGATTAATTAAATTCCAAAGCTTCAGAGAAGAACTGATCTACAGCCACATGCACTAGTTGTGAAAATTTTTCCTTGGTCAGTTTTTTTTTTTTAATTGACATCTGATGGTATCGGTATCTTTATGGGCTACAAAAATGGTATTTTGATTTAGAGAATGGAAAATGTTAAAAATAGAACCCTTCTTAAAACAAAATGTTCTTTCTCCCAAACTGAACAAAGTTCTCTGACAGATGTTTTTCTCAAGGAGATTTCCTCCTTGGTGGTGTAATAAGAAATCACTTTGAGCAGAAAAGATAAACAGAGGGGTGGACCTCCCTCCAATGGGAGCTGTCTGGGCCCCCAAGAGGACAGCTCAGCTCCATTGCTCCTGGTCAGAGGGTATCAGAAGAATCCTTTCTCAGAGAAAACAAACCCTAGAAAGAGAGATCAAAGGGACTCTAGCAACAGAGAAGACAGAGGGAGGACCTGGACTGGCTCAGAAGCAATGCTTCCCTCCCGCCACCAAGAGAGAAGGAACAGGCTTTTCTCAAGGCCCTGCTGGCCTGAGTATCTTGAGGAGGGAATGAGCAGAGGCTCCTTGGTGTAACATCACCCTGCTTCCCCTGAAAAGTCATAAGAGCAACTAGTCAGGAAGAAAGAAGCAAAGCAAAAGAAAGTGTTGGTCATAATTGTTTCTTCTTTTGGCTTCCTGGCCACTTAGCCAACATGGACACACCACAGCAAACCAAAATACCACGATCGGGCTTCCTTTTTGGAGTCACCAATGATCTGTCTGACTCGCAAAGAAGGTTCCTATTGTGGTGTCTAGCTTTATCTTACTTGTAGGCAAACACCAAGGCTCCATTCCAAACACAAGAAACTGCATGTGTCAGTGAGGAATGGGTGTCCTACATACTTAGGTGAAGCTTCTAGGAGAGAAAATGATACCAAGGAAGTACATGCTGTGGGTTAAAAAAAAAAAAAATGTATTGAGAAGCCCTGAGGTCAGACCTTATGCAGCAGAGCTTTCTTTAAGAATGTTGTGTGGAAAGTGGATATCCTAGTATATCAACACTGTCTTATTCCAAGTTCCCCCTCTTATGGCCTTTGGAAAGAATAATTTCTTTGTGAGAAAGGGGGAAGAGGGATGTGTATCTCCCCACTCTCTTTTTGATATAGAGTCCTATGTAGCCCAGGCTGCCCTTGAACATGTGTAGCTAAGGATGATCTTGACTTTCTGAACCTCCTGTCTCTACCTGTCAAACGCACCTAGAGATTTATATGATGTTGGGAATTGGACCCAGGGATTGGTTTTGTACATGCTAAGCAAGTACTCTGTCAACTGACCTATATCCCTAGCCCGTGTCTTCCCTTTTCAATGAGGAAATTGCCATCAGCAACTTCCAAAGACCTGAAACACGACTCAGCAAACTGACTTGGTAAATAAGGCCATATTTTATTGAGGTTCAGGATAACCCCACTTTAAACAAAGCCTAAAATGCCATTTCATTTGAAAGTACATTTGTGATGTTCAGATTGAAAAAGAAGGGAGGGAGAGAGAGGGGAAAGGGGAAGAGGAAAGAGAGAGGAGTGGGGTGGGAGGGTTAAACAGTGTATGTAAGAGCCAGCTGTGAATATCAGCTGTGCCAAATGGCCAGGGCTCTGTCGCCCATGCTTCCCCATTTATCATTATTCATTGATATGAAGGAAACACGATGATCCGCTCCCCAGAAATTTCCAATGCTGAACAAACTTGGGCTTCTTACCACAAACTAATGCGGAAATGTAGTGCTAAGCACGTCCTGGTTGTAAACACAGCAGTGTCGCTCAGTCAGGGACTTCCACACATGTCTCCAACCAACTTGCATGATTGTCTTTGGCACTTTTTTTTTTTAAAGAAATGAATTTGATTTCATTTTCTTCCCTAGTTTCCAAATAGTCATTAAAAATTAAACAACAGCCAGCAAACCCTTTTGTGATGACAGCCTTCGCTCTCTTGCAACAAACTAGATCTATAAATTTACGTAGCATTGTAGATGTAAATTACAAAATTTATATTCAACTATATTAAAACATCTATTCCAAAAATGATTACCAGTTGTGAAAAGCAGACAGGCTTATCACTTGCTGTCAGTTGTCCGTGTCTACTTAGGCAATAATGTGCTAAAACTGCTCTTTTGTTTTGTGTGAGAATTTTGGCAATAGAAGAAATGAACACTCAGTTAATAAAAACTCAGGCTGCCTTTTTGCTTTGATGGAGGAAGCAGCTGCCTGTTTTCATTTGCTGCAGAGCAGCAAAACCCATCAATATAATAAGCAGCTTAGATGCATCCATCCACGGCGCCTGTAAGGATATAGGGCTATTCGCTCAAAACCAATCCCTGGTTTAATTTTAACAAAGATGTGTCTGACATATTTGAAAATTCATTATAATAGGTTTTGAAACATGGACAATTTCTCTTTCTTTTAAATACTTTTTGCAGATTTGAAAGGTATGTGCGTAGCTGAGGGATAAAGCTGACCAAACTGGGGGACACCCTAAAACACATGTCATGAAGACAGCGGGCCAAGAGGCAGTTAGCTGGTTATTTCTTGTCGAAGTGGAAATGATTCATACGAATGTGAGTTCGTTTACTTATTTCATCAAATAAATACTTACTCCATGTGTATATATGTACATACACACATACATGCACACATACATGCATATATATGTATATAAATATATATATACATATACATATACACATACACACACAATCATTGGGCTACATAGATACTGAGCACAGAGCTCCCTCTCAAGACTCTTCAGGAGACGAATACAAGAACTTTAAGGAAAACAAAATTTTGAGTACAGTTCTACATAAGCATATTTTAACATTCGTCTGTTATTTGAGAAAATTCAGATGAGCATGCAACAATAGTGGAAAGCTATTTAACACAAAAATTAAAAATCAAAGGCTGTTTCCACTATTATACAGTCACACACTTCATTAGACATCCCTTTAAGAAAAGATGAATCTGATTGAAAAAAAAAAAAAGGTGTCATGTTGAAACACATGTCAAACTCTTTACTAGGGTAGCCAAGAAATACTACACTTGAGAGAGAAAGTTTTCGGATTGTAACTTCTGTTTGGACAGCCTCTAATTTAACAGTAACCATTAGATACCTTACAGAACATGAACACACCACCCAGCAAGTACACAGAATACAAACTTGAAACATCTATCTGGCCCTGTGATACAGAGAGCCTTGGTGAGACAACATGCTAGGGGACCATTTTATTTTAGTGTTGGGTGGCATTCCAAGAAGCTAGGTAATTCCCGATTCTCCCTTTTCTGATTGAATACTAGATAAGTCAGCTGTCTGATGGTAAGCATCACTGTTAGGGTAGCCAGCAGCTTCTTGGTATATCAACTTAAATAAGTGTGAATCTGCACAGACATTAAGAAGACCTTCCTGTAAGTGTGGAGCAGGAAGCTTCTTGATCCCCATGTTAGTTGAGAAACACATCCACAAGCTGTTTTTCCCCCGTACATATGTTTTATTTTAATATTTTAGCTTTACAGAAATGCTATGGAGAGCACCCCAGTTTTTCCAGGTTTCTACCACTGTTAATATCTTATTTCTCAAATCCCCAGAACTGTCGAAACTCAAGTGCTTGCTTCGGAGAGGGCTTACCACCCTGTTGGGAGTTGAAGTACTAAGGAACAACAGTAGCACCTACCGACCTGCATGTCTCCTAATTGTTCTTAACTGGAGAAACTCACATCTGACTTAAGAGTTAAAACAGGACCCAATATACATAGACTTAAAGGTTTAGGGGGAAAAAATTCTGACCTCTTAAAGAATAATTTGGAGCCAAGTGAAGCCTTCCTTTCCCGTTCCATTGTTGAAGTGGGAAGAATATTACTTAAGTCATTATTCACACAGAAATTCGGATTGCCCCATTCAATTACTACTTTCCCATCACAGTGTGATACAGACCCTACTACCAATCTGTGGCAGTATGAGTTAAGATCGAAAAGAAGTTAGAGGTCAGACTTTTCACCCGTTTAGAGTGTTTATAAAGCATTTACTCTGAACCCCCCTTTCCTGCCCCTGCTTCCATTTCTCCTTTGCCCACTGCGCTTAATGGCTGAGCACACTGCTTCCAAAAGCTTGCCGACATTCATAGGCTACAGCTACATGTAACACCTCCAATAGGAAAGAAGAAGAAGAAGAAGAAGAAGAAGAAGAAGAAGAAGAAGAAGAAGAAGAAGAAGAAGAAGAAGAAGAAGAAGAAGAAGAAGAAGAAGAAGAAGATGATGATGATGACTTTGGTGAGAGACGAGATTCTCATTGGCTATGCTAGTGGCCAAGCTTGGTGCCTGATATGTAGGTACATACTTCCTCTCCTTACCTAAAATACAGATAAGATACAGACAAGAGCAGACAGCATAATCCCAGACCAATCCAATGGAACCCCCCATTTTCTTCATTCCTTCTTCCTTTCCCTTAATTCTTCCCAGTTCTCTCCTCTGTTCCGTCTTCTCTTCCATTCATTGTAATCTCCATCCCAGTTTTAATGTAACCTTTCTTTTCCAAAAGCAAAAAAAAAAAAAAAAAAAAAAAAGATTGTATTTTGATGAAGAAATGTTGTCATACCACCTTCAATGTTTTACAAAGTAACGTTGACCTATTTCTTTGGTCTTCAAGGCCTTTGATCATAAACTTCTTGAGAGGAGAGAGTTCAGTGCTTCCTTCTTGGAGCCAGTTCACAGGGTCTATGGGAAGTCGTGTATTTATGTAGAGCAATAACAAACAGTTCTAAAGGCTGTAACTCACAACAATGAAAACTGAATTCCTCTCTTGCAACAAGACCAATTTGCTGAGGTTTTATATGTTGTATTTATTCAGGATCTGATGTTACCTGTGAATGCAGCCACAGGTCAGTTCCTGTGTGGATGTGTCTCATTGCACCCAATCCATGCTCACTGACCTTTTAACCTAGACACACAAGCTGTAGATCTGGTAGGACAATTATCACAAGAAGCCAGGATAGATGCTCTGGGGACAAGGTTGCCCAGGGCCAGAAAGGGGCATGCTAACATATTCCCAGGCTAGTGACAGACTCCACATTCAATAGACCATCTTTCTTCAAGTCAAGCCTCTTTCTTTGTTCTGTAAAGCCTATGTCATAGGTTCTCGTGTCTGGGCTTCTCTGTTGTTATCTATAAGCAGGCAGGATTCTAATCACAGGAACCTGGGTTGAGTCTCAGTCCTTAAAGGGACTAGAGAGAGAGAGGGTGTGACTCTGGCTATTTTTCTTGTCCTGTTCTCTTCGCCATAACAGGATTTGTAACCTTAGCCCACACAGCTTTTGCTGAGAATTGTAGCTCCTTGAGAAGTGCCTTCAAAATATACTATTTAAACCAAAAGCTTGTTTTGAACTGATACCACCATTATCTTTCTGTTGGGAAAGATACAAAACTTGTAGAGTTTCTTATATTGGCACTGGCCTCTTCACACCAGGACACACGAGTGTTTGCAAGTTGAGGTCAGAGTATGAGAGTTGAGTTGTTGAGAGCAGAGAAGCCATCAGGGTCCCCGTGGGCTCACACCAGATGTCTCTGGACACAAAACAGATTTCCTTCTCTCTCCAGCCACAGAGTTCATGTTATCGTGAACTCCATCATTTCTCCACCCTTGACGGATTGATTGAAACAATGGTGGCTTTGAGCCCGGAGTGTGGCATTTCAACTAGAATCTATTTCTCATCTATTACTGATACCCAATAGCACCAAGGTGATTTTTGCTAAGCAAATACCACGGTAGTAATTTAGATTTTTTTTTTTTTTTTTACCATTATTGATAAGAAAAACTTCCTTGTAGAAGAATACGAGATATTGTTTGCATCTCATAACTGCTTACTACTTTTCATGGGCCCTTCGGAGAAATCTCCAGTTAGGAAGGAAAGCCTTGAAAAATTAAGGGTTTTGCTCAGTACAAAGTACTGCTAATTAGTAGTTGAGTTGGTGCTGGAACCTCAGTAGCCATAGTCCACCTCAATTTTCTTTCAGGAATAAGTGACTATACAAGAAAGAATTATGTTAGGATTTGAGCTTGCATCTTGTAGAAAGAATGACTGTTTTCTTAACCTTGGAGGTGAAAAATCAGAATTTAAAGAAGAGGATACGACTCATTACTCATTCCAATTTCCACATGGTCACAGATACTTGGCTAATCACTGAAGGGATTTCTGGCTTCTGCTTCTATTTCCATGCCTGAGCACACAGTTAGAGGAAGTAGCTATAGATAAACTCAGCCGCAGCTCACGCCATACCAGGATCTCTGAATTGAGGCCAGGAAGCAACATACAATCTTCAAAAATAGAGACGTGCACCCGCTCTTCGCACGCATCCCAGCTCTGGAGTTACAATGACTGTGTACCTTGCTTTCTGTAATTGAGCCTCTGCTTGTTTTCAGGAAATGTAACTTCTAAACGGTCATTAGTCTTATTTATTCAAATACCTACATGTCATTTGTCTTGCAATTAAGAGTTCCTAGCAGCTCCCAACAATTCTTTTGATTACCAGCACCCCAAACATAATAAAAGAGTAAATCTCTTTTACATTGTTGTGTCTGGGGAGGGAGAATCATGTAATATATACAATTTTCACCCACACCACAGTGCTGAGAAATGTAATTTCTGTGTATTCTCTTCTAAGAATATTTTCAATATTTCTGGATTGTCTCTGCTCTCAGGAACAGGATTGAAATCTCCACTTTGGTATTTATCTGGGACTGTGATAGCTCAGTCGTCTGCCGCCAAATGCCAAGATAGGGGAATCTCATCATCCAGAGACCAGCTGCATGATGGGCAGTTAATAGATATATCAAACCTTGGGATATATGCTAAGCTGAAGGGATGATTGGCTGGTGATACACTGATTGATTAGCATGGAGAGAATGGGTTTCTTCTTGACAACCTAAGATTATGCTCAGCTAAGCTCAAATTGCTTACACCTCTTCTATTGGGTTTAAAATTACAGTCCTGTCATCTAAAATCTCTCTTCAATGAAATTTTTACCATATATAAAAATTAAAGGGAAAAAGAAAGTAGATGTAATGGATAAGAGTAAATGGAGTAGATACATTTCATGCTACTGTTGTTGATTCCTACTGCAAAGAGTTGATATGTAAATCCTCCTGAGAAATGTTACACATTCCATAAATGACTCCTGAATATCATACAATAATGCCAGAGAAAAAGTTCTATACATTTAAGTCAGTGAACACTGTATTTTCAAATACATTAAGGTTCTACCTCACCCAGAGGAAACTGAGAATTCAAGGAGATTCTCCATTAATCAGCTTTACTCTCCAAGGCACATAGTCCCCCAGCCCCCATCTCTGGACTTTAGTTTATATATATATACTGCTGGCATGGTTTGCAGGGGCAGGGAGAGAAAGGCCAGGTTTGTGGGTTTGTGGAGACTGTGGATTAGTTTTGTATCTAAAGCAGTCCCACATAAGTTAGCATTAATTAGCAGTAAGGATGCTAAAGGCCGTCACATGCATGCACTGAAATATTTTCATGTTGTGCCTGTTTCCCGTGCACGTGGGAATCACATATGCTTTAAAACACAACTGAACCAGATTAATGGAGGGATGCTATTCTATCAAACACACACACACAGGTACATATACACATGTGCACACGTGTGCATGCGCGCTCACACACACACCATCAAGACTTTGCACAAAAGGGTAACATGTATTGCTTTATCAACACCTGGCATCCTTAATTTCCAAAAAATGCATTAAATGTACACTTCGTTTCTGATGTCCCATTTAAAGAGTCCATCTGATGTACACTGAATTATCAGACTGGCTAGGAAAAAGGCCCTTACTCTCGATCCTTCCTTTCCATCCCCTCCAGATGCCCCCCCCCCAAAAAAAAAAGAAGAGGAGGAGGAGGAAGAAGCTGGTAAGCTTTAATTCAGCACATTGAGGAGGACCCCCTCCTCTGTCTGGGCAAATAAGGATTTGGTTGCTGAATCACACTGGATAAGTGGTTCATTGAGAATGTTAAAATCTGCATTAATAAATAGGACTGGGCTTCTCGGATTTTCCCCCTCTTATCAGCCATCAGCGGTAGGGGATCAGCTGTGACAAAAATCCCCAGCTGAACAACCCACATACAACTCAGTGAGCAGACTTAAAACAAGGCCATTTATTGGCGACTGTTATGCAAACAAAGCATCCAAGTCTTAGAAACAGATGTCAACTGAAGCATATGCTTACTGTAAACTGGAATTTGATTCTCTTTATAAAAATAGACATAAATGGGCCTTCGGAAAGTCGACTGCCTCTTGTTGTCTACCACTGCCTAACTTGATTCAGCCTAAAGCTTTTAAAGAGATGAATAGACTGATGTGCCAGGGCAAAAGAATAAAAGTTAAAAAAAATTAAATTGGAAATAAATGATAACATGTTGGAGCAGTTCCCAGAAGCAATTTTACAGATTTTTTTCTCTAAAAACACAAGACAGGAAGTTAAAAGCTGACTTCAGGTCACCCATGGCATGTCGAGTTATCATTTCCTACCACTTAGGGTGGAAAAGACCTGCACATTCCGGAGGTAAGTTTGGGAGCGCACGCTTTTCCCTTCTTCTCCCTTCCTCTCTCTCCCCCTTGCCTCTTCTCACATCTTGATGTCTTTTAAATGTCACTTATTTTACATGAGGCAGTTCGGAGAGACAGAGTCAACAGCAATCAGAACCATTATCCCCGCAGCGAGTCCCGGTCTTAATGCATTGTGACACCTTTGCTGGCTAGCCACCGATTTACCTTTCTGCTTCTTAGGGGATGAAGTGGCATCACGTGAAAATGGCTCTGATGGGAACAGCGTGCGCATAACTGGTATTAAATTTACCTCTCAGCCTAAGTGAATTTTCCTCACATGTGACTTAATCAAAACGAAAGCTCGTGGACCCAGGCTGAGCTGGCCATCACTTCCTTACCCCTGGGACCAGGGCTATTTTGTTTTATCTTTTTGTACAAGCTGGCAGAAGTTTAAAGTGAAGGGGATAATCCAGGACTGGTGTCTTTATGAAATAACATCCTTACATGAAGAGGCTTTTAACTGTCTGTTGCTGTCCTCAGGAAAGAAGAAGAAGGGGAAAAAAAAAAAAAAACTGTGACAATCTCATTTTGTTGAGCACCCTCCCATGAAAAGGAAAATAATAACCATGGCTGCCATGGCTCATAGTGACCTTACACAATCCATTATCCACTAAACACTCTAAAAGTCAGTTTTGCATACACTGTGGGGGGAAATGAAGAAATTATCACAATCATTTTCACTTTAGTGAATTTGCCATCCATTTGAAGTCAGTCACTTGATACCCCAACACATCCAGACAGTGTCACAGTGCACAAGAAAGAAAAGACAGTTGATTAAAAGACGTCCAGTACACATATGACGGCACCCTACGATTTAAGACATTAGCTAGGTCTAATGTCAGGGGTGTAACGGCTTTGTGTGAACTTTCCCCAACTTGAACATGAGAAAAAGAGTCCTTCAAATTTTTAGAAGGGCTTGACATCCCTTCAAAAGTATATTTTACTAACCACTTAGCGGAGATCCGTAGGTGCTGAAGGGAAGTGCAGGCAGAGCAATTATCATCTTGCACAGTCAGCCTGATGCTTATTCACAGACAAGAGTGGCTTGTATTCTGCCATGAGCCAACTGTGCATGTTGCTGATAATAGAGCAGAGGTATTGCTAAATTGGGACTGAAATAGCATACCTCGTTTACTTCCAACAGCTTATTTGTGGAAGGCAATGAAGGTTGGAATATTTTCTCATGCCTACGAGAATAGCCAGCTCATTGTTAACATTAAAATTAGTTTTCTGACATGGTACATGCTATTCATTTACTTTTCCTTAAATAGGAACTTCTGTGCCTGGAGTAGAACACTAACAGCACTGCTTTCTCCTTGTGGATAATGCATTCCCCCTACTAATAAACCATCTAGCAGTGACTGGAAATCAAGGAGTTCAGTACTCTATGGCTCTTCTTTCAGAACTTCCATGACCACTCCCTTGGTTTGGGCAGTGTGTTATTCTTGAACTATCTTCTCTGAGTCAAATACTAGAAGAGCCAAGGCAGAGACGGCCAAGGTTGTGACAAGTAGCCAATCTGTCAGTCTCGTAATAAATGCCAAAACCCTGAACCACATTTCTAAAATGTAACCTTCCTATGAGCAGTTGTTGGGGCACGAGCAAAGAAGAGGGTTATAATATTCTTTAAAAAAAAAAAAAGATTTAGTTTTTAAAAATGTGTTTCTGTGTTTATGCCTGCATGAGTTTGTGTATCACCTGTGTTTGGGTACCCACGGGCTCCTGATGGTGTCTGATTCCCTGGAACTGGGATTACAGGTGATTATGAGCCACTTGATGTGGTTGCTGGGAATCAAACCCAGGATCTATGCCAGAGCATGCTTTAACTGCTGAGCCATCTCTCCAGCCACAGTTACAGTGGTCTTTAAGAGTTTATTTACCCACATTCCTCCAAATCATGGAGTTCAACTTTTTTTGATCTTGATCCCCTGGCTCCCACTCCAATAAGCCAGTCAAACTATTGTGAGGCATCAGAATCCTGGAGGAGTGGAAGGGATTCTGTTATGGTTCTGGCACCACACCAACTCAATCGCAACTCTCCTTCTGCATTTTTGGGGACTTCATACTAAATGTAGAGGGCAGAGAACCAAAACTATCAAGTAGCAGAGCACAACAAAGAGGTACATGTTATTGTTGAGGCTAAGAGTGAGCAGAAGTCACCTTTTTAAAAACCTTGTGCAAGAATACCAGAGGTTGCCACGTTCAGGATCAGTGAGAGACCAAGGAAGGATGGGGAGTTCGGCCATCCAGAAAAAACACCTCGAGGATATTATGAATGTAACTACACTTATATGCTTAGCCAGAGAGAAAAACAATACAGACAGAAAACATCAGCTAAGTTAGCCATTGAGTGCTATCATCTGCTTTTACTGAGTAAGCCCTGCTGTGGGAAAGAAAACCCACATTGAAGCACCAGGTCTTCAGGTGATTACACAACTCAAGGATGAGTTGAGAGTAACAAATCCAACTCAAGTGTTTAGGAAGATTGGCCACTCAGTAGACATGCCTGAACCAGCTTAAAATTGGAGTGTAGTGACAAGGGTGGTCTTGCTGGCCCCTGCTGACAGAGCAGTCACATGACCTCGGGCAGCCTCTGCAGCAAGCTCAGGAAGAGCCCAGTAATGATGGCGGCATCATGTGCACAGCTGTGTCTGGATGTCTAATATGAAATGAGCATCCAGTGCTGCCCCTGGTTTCCAAATATTTTAGTTGAGCCATGGGAAGAACACTGTCACAACGCAACTTCTATCTGGTTGTTATGGGTCCTTCTCCAAGCCACTTAAAGACTGTTTGGGTTCTGTGGTTGTCAATAGACTTTCTGAGCACCAGCAAATGAGCCAAGTAAAGACAGCAAGCTCAGCATTTGTATGGGAATTTCTAGCTTTGATGCCACTGGGATGTAGCCTGGCTACTCTGGACAGCTCCCTGGAGTGCAGGCTGCTGCAGACATCTTGCCCTTAAGAATTGAATAAATACAGGCGTCTCTACTGCTGAAATCATGCAGTTTTGCACCCCCTTCCTTCCTTTCTTCCTTCCTGCCTTCCTTCCTTCCTTCCTTCCTTCCTTCCTTCTCTTCCCTCCTCCCTCCCTCCCTTCCTCTCTTCCCTACTCCTCTTCCTCCTCCTTGTTTTGCAGAACAGTAGTTTAGAAAGAGGCATAGTGACATTCCCCTCTGAGATCTGTCTTTGTAAATTCTAAGTCAAATCAGATCCCAAACTCAGCAACTGTCAACAGTGTCCTTTGATTAGTCTCTAGGATGAAGAGCATTGTAAAATAAAATAATTATAAAATATATTAGTTTTTTTTTCCCTAAAGATGAAAAAACTGAGAGAGAATGAATCCTTACGAGGGAAAAGGGCTGATGGATTAGAAGTAGGAAGATAAAAATTAAGGAGAGAAAAGAGTTACCATTGACTTAGCGCCCACTAAAATGACCAGAGAACCCTGTAAGTTAGGCTCTCTGCTACAGATGAGGAAACTAAGCCCAGTGAGGTTGGGAAACCAGCCCAACACATTCTCTCCTTCCCAGGCCAGTGTGTGGGCAGGCAGGACTTTGAACTCAGCCTGACCTCAGGGTTACTTCTACTGTGTGAGAAGGGAAGGTAGAGCTATGAGAAGCAGTGAGCCACAACTGACAACTTCACAATTTCTTGAACTTGGGGAATATGGAGAAAGAGTGGAGTACCACTCAGAGAGCAAGGGCCCAAGTGACAGGTAATACGCCTGTTTGAGAGTCAAAGGGATTTTTAGGTGGATGTTCTGGTTGGATCCACTGGAAATAGGGAACTATATTTAGTTCCAACGTTCTGCATAGGATATAAATTTAAGAAACACCTTATATGGATAATACTTAAAAATATGAAAGCAGATAACCATGGGAAAGGGAGGGTATAGTAAGACTAATTATACATTTTTAAAAGACTCCTTTCTCACAGGGAAAAGCTGTGTAACCTCGGAGAATTCCTTCATTTCCTGGAGCCACATTTTCACCATTAGTACAATGACTACACTTGATAGATGAATGGGTATACAAGTATATATATTCCATGAACTCTAGTTATCATGTGATAAAAACCTGAAGCCAGATACTGGGGAAAAGATGAAATATCAGAAAGAGGAAACAGACCACAGTCAATTCTCACCTGGCCAACTTCTCAGGCTGAACAGGGTAAGTGCTGTCTTCAAGGGTTCTCAGCCTGGCTGGTCGCTTCTACAGAATGAATGAATTTATGGCTTGTCATGCCTTGTGTATTTTTCCTACCCAGCTGTTTTACTTCTTGGTTCAAATCAGTATCATAATCCTAGAGTTAGGGTTAAAGGTGTGAGCTACCACTGCTTGGCCATCAGGCTTTGAACTCACAGAGATCCAGAAAGATCTCTGTCTCCTGAGTGATGGGATTAAAGGCGTGAGTCACCACTCTCTGACCTTCATGACTTGACTGTGATTTTATGATTCTGTTCTCCAATATTCTATGCTGATTTTATTAAATATACAATATATCACCACCATAATAAGCAATACCATATATTATTCAGTCTTAAAAGATGCAAGGCATTTTGAAGTATGAATATCATGGATGAACCTTGAGAATACTATGCTAAGTGAAATAAGCTAGTCATAGGAAGCTATCCTAAGGGATTCTACTTATATGGCTACCTAGATAGTCAAATCCATACAGACAGAAAGAATGATGGCTGTTCAAGACTGGGATGAGAGGAATAAAGAACTGTTGTTTACTGTGTATTGACTTTCAGGTTATGGAGAATGGCACCAAAGCACAATAATATGAAAGTACTTAATACATTAATATATATAGATAACCATAGCCTGAAGTTTCTGGCCCATCTGAGCCCAAGGTCCAGACCTACATTCCTGAAGCTGCTCAGCCCCAAATAATAACTCAGACATATATATTAATTACAAACTGTTCAGCCTATGGCTCAGGCTTATTGCTAGCTAGCTATTATATCTTAACTCACCCTATTTCTAATAATCTATGCTTACCTGTACTTTTACATCTTGCTTTCTTGGCAACAGCTTGTAGCATCTCTGACTCTGCCTTCCTTTATCTATGCTTGAATTTCCCACCTGCCTATAAACTGCTTTGCTATAGGCCAAAATAGTTCCTTTATTATCCACTGGCAATTCACAGGGTACAGAAAGACATTCCCATATCACTTGTTTTTTTCCTAATCAAAAAGGAAGGTTTCAATTTCAATATAACAATATTACATGTAGCAAAAGTTACCAAGCAAGAATTATAGTTACAATATCTAGTCTATTTGTATTTCACAAAGTACATCTATCTTATCTTTGTGAGGCTAAAGTTTCATATTCAATTTACCCCTTATTATAACTAAGGAAAACTACAACTAATCTTCAAAGTATAGTTAATCTTCAACTCCATCAAAGACCGCAGAAGACTATAGTATTACTTGAGTAAACAGGAAGTGCATTGCAAGCAACTTCCAAATTCTGGCTACCTGGACAGTCATCCAAAGTTCCTCTGTAATATTGGGGCATACATCTTCAGCCTATAGGCTTAGAGTCTCTGGATACTCTTCAGTGAAGCAGAAATTTGAAGGACTGCTCTGCCTATCCTGGCATAGTTCATCAGTAGCTTTTCCCTATGTCTTGCAGGGTGGGTGGCAGTTTTCTCTGTGAAGCTGGAACATGAAAGAACATTTTGGCTTCTTCTGGAAAAGTCCAGAGGTCACTTTCCTATGAATCCTTCATGTCCAGTTTATACAGCATGCTGTCAGACAGTCAAGGCAAAAACAATCTTTTGTTCAGCGACCAGTTTTAGCCACCAAGAAAATAAACTCCACAACAAGTTTCTTTGATGTCCTTCATCCTCTTTAAATAGTTTGGTGCTGCCAGGAGTAATAATGTCTTATTGTCCAGAAAAGTCTGAGTTTTAAAAAAAATTTAAATGCCATATTCTGTAGGTCTTTGAAGTGTTTGAAGATTACCTATCTGATTGAAATATATCTTTGTATACCTAAAAACCTTAACTGACATGACCATAAGTTGATTATCATAGATGACTACTAATCTGCATTTCTTCACTATGCATTATGATTTTAGATGAGTTACATGAACATCATACTTTAAACAAGAGTAGAAATACATATACAGTATAACAAAATTAGCCATACATTTGTATCAATAAACTAAATCCATATCAATGTTAAGTATTTAAAATAAGTAGTTGCTTTTTAAAAGTAGATTCAATAATCTACCCTTTATTCTATCATATCTATGTTCCTTTTTTCTTTTTTTGAGAGAGATTGGCTATGACCAATAACCAAACCCTCTAGACAAAGATAAATATTCATAATCTATTTTGGAGGGGAATGTAGGTATAGTTTTCTAGGCTACTTCCTGCTGACTGGGGGCTCTGGCAGTTTTATGGGGGACTCTGAGGCTGGATCATCTTAGTCAGAAACCTAGAAACTGTTCTAGATGCAGAGCTCAGAGGAAACTGAAACAGAGGTACTCTGAAAAGTTTGATCATCTGGGCCATCCATTTCCATCAGAGATTTTTTTCGGGGGGGGGGGTGTCTCCCTCAATCAAACCTTATTTTCTTTAACTAAGAATAAATCCACAGCCTATTTTCTGTGGAAATAAAAAGAAAACTTCTTCTCTGAAGTAACATATCTTTTGATTTCAATTTTGAAGTTAAGGCATTTACAAAATATATAGGTTGGATTAATTCAGCAGCATTTATAATCAAATGTCTTTTAGCAGATCTTGCTCCTTCCTCGGCAGTCAAACAATTCAAAGACAACATCCAGTTGTATCCAGACTCTTCGTGGAATTTTATGTGGCTTATTATTATTTTTACTCTTTCATTTTTAAATGACTTTCTCTATTCTTTACCCCTCTTCTTTTCTTTCTTAAGCCTGCATATATTCTTAAATACATTGTAAACCATTTTGAGGTGGTTTTTTTGGTCTGACTCTGTCTTTACTGTATATCTCTTATCTTTTTCTGATCACACCTTTAATTGCTAAACTGAGGCTAGGACAGAGGCTTGGATAGGTGGCTGGCTGGCTTCACCCAGCTCCTTAGTCTAGCTTCATAGAGAGTTTAGCTTTTTAGCAGAGGTACTGGCAAGATTCACATTTACCACCCCAACTCTGGGGAATTTTAGGATCCACATTACCATCAAGTAGAGTACCACTGCCCATTGCTCATGAACTCCATTTAACTATTTGGCAGCAGGGCCCCTTAAATATCCACTAAGGCTGAGTCAGAAAGCCTCACTTAAAGGAGTGGTGCCTTTGCCTGCAGCCAGCAAACAGAGCTGACCCAAGAAAACACTGCTAATAAGAAGCTATCTTGGACTCTGTTCCCTTTTTGTCATTATAAACAGAAAACCTTAAATCCATCATATGCAGCTTGTGTTTACATTAAGGTTCCTGAGAGACTTTGGGAACCAGCCTTGTTGCAGCTTATGCTGCATGCCCCAAACCTGACATTTTGTAGCACAAGCATGCACACCACACCATGGAGTCTCTGCACCACAGCCCATTTGAGATACACAAACCAGAAGCTGTTTTTTGCTCCATATCTGTGTTCTAGAACCCTTTTTAAGTTTTCTCAGACTTTATGTGGATGTAAGTGCCCCATGTTGAGTGCCATTTGTAGTCTGAAGCTTATGGTCCATCTGGTCCCAAAATTCAGACATGCATTCCTGAAGCTGCTTAGCCCCAAATAATGGCTCAGATGCTTATATTAATTACAAACTGTTCAGCCTATGGCACAGGCTTCTCTAATTAGCTTTTGCATCTTAACCCATTTGTAATAATCTGTGTTTTGCCACGTGGCTCGAGACTTACCTGTATTTTTTACATCTTGCTCTCTTGGAGGCAACTTGCAGGGTCTTCCTGACTCTGCTCTCCTTCTGCTGTATCTATACTTGGATCTCCTGCCTGCCTCTAGCTGCTTCATCATAGGCCAAAACAATTCCTTTATTATCCAATAGTTATTCAATTATCCAATATTATTCACAGCATAGAAAAAGATGTTCCACATCAGACAATTTTTATGTTTTTTTTACATACCACAATTAAAAGCAAATAATGCAATTTTAAATGGCAAAAGAATATTTATATCCTAGGATTGATAAGAGGCAAAGACACATCAATATTTGAAAACTCAGTGTAATACCTGCCTGGTATAGGTGATTCAAGTAAGCACTGGCTCATATATGCTCATATTTTTAAATGCTTGGTCACCAGGGATTGGAACTATTTAAAAGGATTATAAGGATTAGGAGATGTAGCCATGTTGGAGGAAATATGTCACTGGAGTTGGGCCTCAAGGTTTCAGAAGTTCATGACAAGCCCAGTCTCTCTCTCTGCCTACAGATTAGGATATAGAACACTCAGCTACTCTAGCACTAAGTCTGCCTGTGTACCGTCATAGTCTTCCCATGATGATATGAACTAACCTCTGAAACTAAACAAACACC